>CAMZMU010000055.1:4714893-5043124 GCA_947311845.1 Poa pratensis
CGAGCTTGGTCGCACGGGGGAGCCAAAAATCTCCTGCTTTCACTGTAGAACGGGGAAAGAAGGGAGGGGTCCGAGCAAATGGTTCCTGATGTCTCGTATTCCCTAATGTGCTTACATCTTTCCCATTCATCTCTCATCCTCCCTTTAATTTATGTATGTGACTACCACAGTACCACCTAGTTGTTGCAATACGCAGTGTTATCAAAACACCCGCTCTTCGATTTGTTTGTGACCAGCACGTATTTGATTTAGTAAGTCAGAACTACCAATATGTTATAATTGAAAGCGATAGTCTAGTGGAGATGAAATGGTACAAATGAGAAGAGACCTTATCACTCAACCGAAGGTTCGTTCGGTTTATATGAAGAAGCATTGCTCGAATGACTACGAGTTGGTGGTGTAGTACACTTTACTTTATAGCTATTTTGCACACCCTCTCGCAGAGTACAACATACCTGGTGAATTAGACACTAAGAAAATTATAGAAAGAATGGCAGAATTAATTTCGATAAAAATAGCGGTTTGGAAGAAGCAAGGACGAATACGGTACTTGGCTATGCCCTCCTGGTGTCTCGTAAGGGACTCATATTAACCATTGGGACAGATAGAGAGAATAAGCCGAACTAGGCGTTGCCCGCCCAGTGTGCCAAAATGTACTTAAACTATGATTCAACGGTGACGCATCATGTCTTACAATAGGGGCACTGATTTAATTTATAGTGATGTTAGTGTTAAAAATGTGAGCAGTGCCAATGATCTTCAGAAAGGCAAAGTTGGGTGGTGCGTATGCGCCACTACCGCCGTCCACCAAGCCGCCATTAATGAGTGGGACGAAGGGAAAGGTGTTGCCGCCGCTACTTCCCGAGCTGCTCGTGCCGCTCTCTCGCTGAGACGATGACTGGTCGTGTGATTAAAATATGAGATATTCAAAAAACTAAGGTAAATATTCTTTTATATAAAAATCTGACAAATATTTCGGGCCATTAGGATGTTAATAGGACACTGAAGATCTCTTGTCAGTGGTCATTCATGCGTAGAAACTTGAAAAGGGGGTCAAGTGGATTGTAAAATTCATGTTGTTTCTTTGCCGCTCCCCTAACCTCCGCTCCCGTTCCTAACCCTAGCCGCCACCACCCGACCCCCTGGCCGCGGCCGCTACTCCTCTCGCCGTCCTCTCGCTCCTGTGCGGCCGCGCCTGGGCCGCACCGGGGCGCCCTCAGCCCTCTCTCGCAAGGCCGCCGCGCGCCTAATCCTCCTCTCGCCGCCGCCGGAGTGTCGCCTGGGCAAAGCCTGGGAGGCGCGGCGGCGGGATCTTCCGGGCACCGATCTGAGGCGGGCGGCGGCGCCTTCTCTCGACATCCTACGGTGGGGACTGCGGGACAGCGGCGACTAGGTGGGTCGTTAGGTCGGCGGCGGCGCTGGCTCAAGCTGATTCGGTCCATGGCCGGGAAGGCTCCTGCCGGCCACGCCAGCCCGACGGCCACGCGGTGCGGCGACCGCGTTTCAAGGACGCCGGGGCAGCGGCCCCGGGCTAGGTTGCAGCGGCATCACTCCCCTAGGGGTGATGGTCACGAGGCGGCTTCCGGTGGCGGCGACGTGGCGCGGCGATCGCGGGATCCCGTGTCGTGTCTAGGCGATGGGATTCGACTGCCGGTGAAAACCGCGCCCAGACTTCGGTCACGGCGGACGACGGCGGCGCCTCATGGCGTCGTTTAATTTGTTGAAGGCATCGTCAATGCAGTTCTTGTCTCCTTGTTGAAGGCTCGGGAAACTCCGGGGAAACCCTAGATCTGGATCTTCCGGATCGGACGATGACGACACTACGGTGGCATTCTCCCTCTTGAGGGCTTCGTTTTGGAGCTTGTGCTAGCTGGAGGGTTTAGAGGTGGAGCGGTGTTGCATCTACCGCATCTTCGACGGTGAGCCTCGCTGCGCGCAGCGGAGTATCAGCGTCAAACGCGTGATGATGGACGCGAGCAGGGCAGTGGCGCCGTCTGGCGTCGTGGAGGCGTCAATGGCAGGCCTGGCTAGGGCTGGAATTAAAAACTCGAAACTCGCGAGTTAAATGATTAACTCGCTACTCGGCTTGACTCGACTCAAACTCGGAACCAAACGAGCCGAGCTGAGTTTTCAAAATTTTGAATAAACGAGTTCGAGCTTTTCGAGCCGAGTTACCGAGTAGCTCGGTAAGCTCGTTAAAAAACAGAAAATCGCTACAATAGAAATTACGGTGAAAGTGCATGTCTGGTCCAATGCCAGCCCAACTAGGAAATCCTACTACTAAAGCCCAACGGCCAACTCCCAGCCCAATTAGCTAATTCTGGTGCTAAAGCCCACCACGGGAGCGCAGGAGCACAACTGGTCAACTAGCGAGTAGCGACCACTCACGTATGCGATTAGGTTAGCTTTTCCTTCTGAACCCCTCCGTTTTCTGTCGCTGAGGAGATGCGGCGGCGGCGCACAGCCTCCATGCCCGCCCAGCTCCGTCCCCGCCGGCCACCGTACATCATGGACTCCTACTTCCCATCCTAGACCTCCTCTCCATCGTGCAATCCTCCCCGATGGCCAAGCTTAGAGTCGAAGTCTGCAGGGAAGAAGATGCGGGATGGACCAGACCATGACGACATGTCCAAATAATCAGGAAAAAATCATACATTTTTCTTGTTGTGTGTTTTTACCGAGCTACTCGCGAGTAGCTCGCGAGTTCACCGAGTCCAGCCAAGCTTTGTTTTTGGACTCGATTGTTTGAACGAGCCGAGTTCGAGTAGCTCGTTAGTTTAACGAGTTTGAGCGAGTCGAGCCGAGCTGGCTCGGCTCGGCTCAAATTCCAGCCCTAGGCCTGGCGAGGGTATTTGCCTCAGTCTGCACGCTGGAGATGGTCTGGTGGAAGATGGCGGAGGCGACTTCCGGTGTGTGCGCACAAGGCGCTATCTCTGGAGTTGGCCAGGGAACCAGCGATGGGCGTAGCCGGGGCACAAGGCCCCGTTTGTTTACTCTATCGTTCGTGTTAGTTGTGGTGCTCTATCACTGTTTGGTGGCTTCAGCTTGTATGATCGTGGTTTGTAAGGCTTTTTGCCAGTTTATGTTGAATAAATGAAATAAAAGCCTTATGCATCTCTTCGATGCAGAGGCTGGGCTCCCCATTTCTAAAAAAAATGTTGTTTCTTTGAAACTGAGACCAGTGAAAAAATGTGTGTTTTTTGTTGCTCCATTTCTTCTACCAAACGGATGAACAATTTCATCGTACGAAATATTCTATTCCTATGTCTTTTTTTTACTCTTCGTTTCATCCAAATAGGCCCTTGACACACACAAAAAATAGGCCGTCAACCTAATTTTGTTGTGAATTGATTTCAAACTGTTGTACTAGCTGCACTCGGCCGTCGTCCAAGACATCACAGATGCACGAGTGGTCTTGAGTCTTGACTCTCCAAGAAAACAAAACGTGATTTTTTCGCGTAGTTGCATTGACATGAGCTGAAGGTACTACCACCCTGGTTTTGCAGATGCTCCTGGGGCCATACACTATGTAGCGCCGGTTCAATCCAGAATGTGGCGGGTATTGTTGTATTGGACGGGGAGGTTTGGCTCCCGAGCACCACTAGTCTCGTTATCCTGGACGCTGGTGTTTACACTGAGATCTGTGCCAATATTATTTATTGCAGCACTACCGATGGAATACAAAGAAGGAATACTAGCTGTACGTACATGCGTACAGTGCATTCTGGTATGACCGCTGGGTTGGCACAGGTAGACATTAACTAAAGTTATGTGCTTGTCAGATGGTCTAGTATGCCTAGCTCATGTCATCGTGACCTGTGATATCCATTTGTTGTGTGCTTGTCAGTCGTCTGATTCCGGGTCTAATAACAAATAATCTTTATGGCCCGTTCAAAAAACACAACAACAATATCTTGTGAAAAGTCATTTTAGAACATCGATTTTTTACAAAAACTAAAAAATGTCTTCTCAGGATGTCAAAATTCCTATAAAATGTCCGGGTGTATATTTAGACATTTTATGTTTGCCCGCGAGAATTCTTTTAAAATAATCTTGCAAATATTCGTTCGGAACACCAAAAATTGTCTTTTTACAAAGACTACAAAATATGTTTTTTTGTACAAACACTTTATGACGTGACCATAAAATGTCCGGATATACGCCCGGATTTTTTCAGAAAATTTGACATAAATATGCATTTTCCATAATGAACCAGATACCGTGAGTCAAAATATCATGCCAATATACACGGAGTATAAATTTTGTAGAATATACGTGAAATATAGTTTTACTTATAATACGCTAGAATTTAATTTTACGTGAAATATGATTTTGTGTATGATATAATTTCTGTGGAATATGACATTTTTGTAATAAGGTGTTTTTTATCGTGGAATATAATTTTGCAACATGGTGATATGTTAAAATAATTTTTATCTCCATAAAAGATATAACATAATGTTAGCAGTTTGTTTTATTAGAGTTGTTTTCTTCCACGTGCATTTATTTTCTAAATATTAGTGCAATTGAGAAGTCAGGAATAGAATGTTTGTAGTATTTATTTATACATGATCAGGTAACAGGCAGTAGAGTGCTCGATCACTTGGAAAATTTTATAAGTTGATGTAATTTTAAAATGACTAATATTTCTGGAATGACCTAGAAAGCTATAATTTGATGTGATTTGAGAATGGCTGATATTTTGTAGGAACATACAGACTTGAATCAGCCTACTTTCGCCCAAAAAAAGGTATACACAGCATTACTAATTGAACTATATATAGGTGCGATCTAAAAATCTTAAACATATCTACGTAATTAATAACTGTGGTTAATAACAAGTAAAATCGTCCTGCGAGTGCGAGTAGAGGCTGAGGATGATGATCCTGTGTACAGTGACCTATGCCCTATGGGTTGACAAGACCTAACGCTCCTCGTTGCAGTGAGAAAAGAGTCCAAAGCGTGCAGCAGTGGCATAGTTTGGTGGGCAGTGGCACACCATTTATTACGATATGACCTTGGAATACATGGCTGCTGCTCCAATACGAGAGAAATGTGTAAATGGGCCTGACACAGTACGGTTGATAGGATGGCGAGGAAGGCTGAAACAACGACTCTGATTTCGGGAGCAGTGGTGCTCGAGTGCCAAAGTGAGTTTTCGGTATTGAAGTCGCTTTATTTCCCTTGCTACGTAGGTTCGCTTCTTTTGTGGACCCAACCTGGCACATGCAGCTCCTTTTCTACTCAATGTGCATGCAAAGTAGTCTCTCTCTCTCCTCCTCCTCTCTGAAGTATGGGTCAGACATGTTCTCGTCTTGAACCGAACCAACAATATGGTTCGTTTTACTTGTCAGATTAATTGAATTGATTCCTTGCTATGTGTTGAACCGGTTCAAAGGGAGGAGAAAGAAGGTTAGGAACCGCTTTTCAATCACATGGTGGCTGGTTGATGTCTCGTATTCCCGTATGTTCTTACATCTTTCACATCATCTCTCACCCTCGGTTTGATCTATGTATGTTCACCTCACCTAGCTTTGCAACACGCTAGTGCTATCTAACACCCTCTCTATTTTATTTATTTGTCACTGCCACGTATTTCTCGCGGTAAGTGCTAAAAAGAATTGAAATTGAAAGGGGCCGTCTGGTGGAGATGAAATGGTACAGACAAAAAGATAACCTTATTCACTCAACTGAAGGTTGGTGTGTTTTATATGTAAGAAAAGCATTGCACAAACGGGCTGGGGGTGTAGCTTTTTTATTACTTTATAGTTGTTTTGCACACTTTCCATAGAGTATAACATATCAGCCGAGTTAGACCCTAAGAAAATCATTGAAAGAATGGCAGAAAGTAGATAAAAATAGAAGTTTTGAAAAAGCGAGGACAAAAGACCATACTTGGCAGTGTCCACGCCTTATGTCTCATAAGGGACTCAATTAACTATTCGAACAAATAAAGCTCAAACTTTGCGTTGTCCGCCAAGCGTGACAAAATGTATTGAAAATATGCTTAAATGCCGGCGTGTAACAATAGGGGAACAGATTAATTGATAGGGATGCCAGTATTAGAAATCTGAGCAAGTGCAAATGATCTTGAGCAGGGTAAAGTTTGGTGGTAACGTGTGCGCTGCACGCCACTTACCTGACATGAGTGAAATGCTCACGGCAAGGTAAAAGCTTCCAACTGCCTTACTCCCCCATCAATCACATCGAAACCGTATCTATAGGCTAACCATGTCCTGCTATTGAAGATTACTAGGCATCTGAGCGCGGCAATTGCCGCGTGCGTGTTTTTGAATTTGAAAATGGCGATGTTGCAAAGTTGTCTAAGTTCGAAAATCATTGAAATTGGAAAATGGTTGCGTTTAAAAAATGGCTGGATTTTGAAGATTGTTCAAATTTGAAAATTACAATTAGATAAATTTCGGTTGGATTTTGTACTAATTTTCTTAAAATTAGAGTAGTGAAATATTGTTTATCTTTTCCAAAAAAATATAATTGAAACAAAAAAAATTATTTTCTAAACAAATATAAATGAATTGAGTACAAAAAACAAAAAACAATTATAGTAAAACATGCTTCAAATAATTTTAGAAAACTCTAAGACATATTAGCGCACTCATATTTTTCAATCTGCTAAACTTTTGCAACTAAAATAAAATATATCAAAAAATCCTTACAAAGAATACATGCAACACATTTGAAAGTTCCAGTTTGAAAATTCCAATTTGCTAAAAAAATAAAAAAAAATTCTCACATATATTACCTAACATATTGCAACCTCCCTAATTATGGAGTTCAAATAAATATTTATAATATTTAATTACTCTAATTTTAATAAAATTAGTACAAAATCCAACCGAATTTTATCTAATTGTAATTTTCAGATTTGAGCAATCTTCAAAATTTGCGTATATTTGAGAATCATTCGAATGCGAAGAGAATTTGTGTTTGAAAATTATCGGAATTGCCAAAATTTGTCGGTTGTGAACGTTTTTTTAGATTTTAGTTATTTTTCATGGAAGGAAAGCTGTTAGATTTGAATGACAGTTGAGATGTTTTAATATTCAAATTTGTTTGTAGCGTTATAGTGGTAGAACTTAATTCTAGAAAATGTTCACATTTTTGAAGTGTGTGGATATCCTGAGATTAGTTCAAAAGTTGTCGAAGACGTTTAGAAGTTTGAAATATCTGAATTTGACGTTGCAACAATTTTGGTCTAATTTTCGTGAAGACAGTTCTAAAATTCGTGAAATTCGGAATTTTTGTTGGACAAATCATGTTCTATCTCTTTTTTTTTAGGATGGAATGCTTTTGCAACTGTGAGAACTTCGAAAATTTGCTAAGTTTGATTTTGTTATGTGGTATTTGTATTATTTTGGGTAATTTGAGAGGCATTTTATTTTGTGAAATGTTCAAATTTTAATTTGTTATGTTTATGTTTTGTTGATTTGTGGATTGGAAGGTATACTTTTAACAAATCTATGCATTTTTTGTAAATTTTGATTCGTGGACATTTTTTTATTAGACGGGAATTTAAATAAACTCGGTAAAGTTTTGTGGGAAACATGGATGAAATTGTTATAGTTATACATATTATATTTTGTCGGAATTAAGAAGGTTACATTTTTATGCATATTTGTGGTATTTTAATTATATATATATATATATTTTTTGCGTTTTGGAATATTTATAATTGAGTTTTTTTTTTAGAAAACGTGAGAAAACGGAAAAGAGGAAATATCTGCCGAGTTGATTTGGAGATTTGTTTCATGGCGACACGCCACGCCTCTGTGGAAATTATCGTGAGGAAGTTCTTTTTTTTTACTTTAATTGAAAAATAAGTTTTAAAACGTGGACGTTCAAAAGTTGTTTAGTCTTAAAACAGCCAAGTTTGAAAATAATTTTATATTTTTGAAGTTGGTATGGTAGAAAAAAATTGGAAGTTATTCGTATTTTGAATTATTTTGCTGTTTATTGTTGTTCATTATTTACGGGAAGGGTAAAGAAATTGGGAAGGTATTAAAAATTGTGGAATATCCAAATTTGAACTTTGAGCGTATTTCGTAGTATTTGATTTTTGTATGATTAATTTAAAATATAAATGTTCTTTAAGTGTAAAATGTAAACAAATTTTTTTTATTGCAAATTGTGTACCGTATTTTTGAAGTGTTCGTTGTTATTTAATTATCTTAAATTGTAAGATGTGAACATTTTTTTTTTGGGAAATTTTGTGAGGTAAGTGCGAGAATTTGGTTAAGTTCGAGAATTTTTTTATATGATGTAATAATTAAAAATTGTTAGGTAGTTATTGTAGTAGTACCATAATTAATATAAAAATGGTGTATTAATTAGTATGACTAAACATTTTTTAATTTGTTTAATAATCTATGGAAATATATTAGTTGTAAAGATTCTAATTTTCTGTAAATTTTGATATATTTTTTTCGTGAATTACAGATTTAAAGGTATGAATTTTACAATTTTTATTTTTTTTTGCAATTGTTAAAATTCTTTTAAATTGTTTAATCATATGTGGAAATACATTAGTTGTAAAGATTTTGTTTTCCTGCAAATTTTGATATATTATTTGTTTTTTATGAATTACATATTTAATGTTATGAATTTTAAATTGTTTAATCATATATGGAAATACATTAGTTGTAAAGATTTTGTTTTCATGCAAATTTTGATATATATATTTTTTTTTATGAATTACAGATTTAAAGTTATGAATTTTACATTTTTTAGTATTTTTCTGTAATTGTTAAAATTCTGCCAGTGGGACCCACCTGTCAGAGTTCCTTTTGTTTTTAAAAAAAATTACGAAAAGGAAAATAAACTGACATGCCGGACCCATTGCTGACGTCATGCTGGCGTCAGCAATGGCGGCGACGTTTCTGCCGCGGATCTGGCGGCGGCGGCCGCGGCGCTGGAGCGCGTTCCAGGACACGCGCAGGGACTCGCCGGATGCGCGAGGACGCGGGGAGTCCGGAGGTGGCGGCGCCGCCTCGTATAGGTCGGCGGAGCTTTCCCGGCGACGCGCGGACGCGGCGGACGTGCCCGACGACGGCGGCGACGATCCCGGCGACCTCGCGCCGTCCTAGCAACTGATCTCCAGCGAGGAGGGAGAGGAGAAGACGGCGGAGCCGCCCGTGGTCTCGGATTTGCCTGGGGAGGCGCGTAGCGGCGGCGCGCGCGTCGGCGGCGGCGACGACGGCGCAGCTCGCCGTAGTCGTCGATCTTGCCGGGGTGCAGTGGAACGGCGAGGAAGCGCAGCGGCGGCCGCCGGCGACGCGGCGTTCGCGAGAGAGAAAAGGAGGGGAGGGGGAGAAGTGATGACGGATTTACGCGAAGGTCCTCGTGGTTTCCAAATTTGCAAAGAGGTCCTTCCTTTCGTATTTGTTGGACTACGGGCGCAATTTCGAGATAACACAGGTTGTTTTTTGTAAAATGGTCACGGGAACGTCTGTGGTGACCGTCGGATCGGGAGCCGGCGCCGCGGATGCGGTACTGTAGCTACTGTAGCACGCTACAGTGTGACAAACACTGTAGATCTACAGTAGCGGAGGGCTGAGAGGCCAGCGTCTCGTCGCGCTATTATATATAGTTAGTATAAACGGCTAGGAAAGATGATACAAGGAAAAGAATTGATATTGTGGATTCGCGAAATGTATAAAGAATACTTAGATTTACTTAACACTGACACATTGATACAATGGCGTCTATTTGATATTACCGTCGAATGTAACTTCAAATCAGGAAGATAAAGGACAGTCGTTGTCGCCATAATTCCACAAACACACATACTTGAGACAACCAATTTCAAGACTCACATAGATGTGACCCTAGTATAATAGCTTATAGATATAACTATCATTCATAATGACAATACTGAACAGGGTAGTTGTTTGATGATCATTATACGCTTTATGAGAGTCACTCGGTAACTATATGCACCTATTTGTAAAACTAGGCCAGAACTTCTTTTGTTGTCCATGGTGCGACTACCTGGGTTGGGTCGACCAACTAGAATTGCGCAGGGTTAATGTTGGATGGAAGAAAGATCCCGCCCCTCTCTCGAAAAAACAAAACTTAACAAGCCACATTGGTCCAACATATTTATATCCAAACACAATATAAAAAGAGGAAAATATTATGGCTGAGATTTGCCAAAACTAAAAACCGTCCTTGTCAAATAAAATTACACCCAAAGCAAACAGGGCACTTCAAGCAAGTATAAAAAAATTGTGGTCAAGTACAACACAGCATTGATGCAGCTGTCGAAAGGACATGCTAGGTGAACACTACTGAACGACCAGTTAACTGAAAGGAAGATCCAAAATCCCGGTTTCACAAAAATAGAGCAGCCAAGACTCATCGTCGGACACCAGACACTACGGGAATGAGTTGATACGCCGACGGCTGGCCAGCCCGACGCACTGGCCCTCGGCGTAGCCAGCCAAAGCCGACGGCCACCCTCGGCGTAGATTTAGCCGTCGGCGTATAACTCGTCAGGCCGTTGGCGTATATATTTTTTACTTCGAAAAATCTATGCGCGTGATGAGGAATCGAACCCTGTACCTAGCACAGGGCACATTAGAGAAGGTCCACTAACCAACTATCCTACAGCAGCTTCGTGTCCAAGGTAGAGACACACGGGTATATATCTATTCTTAACATGATAGTAATAAAAAATAACAACTTACAAAGAGATTAAGCAAGCTTTAGATTCCTTCATGACTGCAACATCCATACAATGGTGCAACGTCCATGGTGCCAAAATATTAGGAATTTTCTTGCCTTTATCTAAATTCTCCTATTTAAATAACTTTATTTTGATTTTCCAAAAATAATTTAAATTTAAACTACAATATAAGTGTGTGATAGTTTGCCATAGTTTGTGATAAAGTGTTCATATTTGACGCATATGTGTGTCTTGGCATGGCCAACAATGTTGCCAAAAATAGTTTCCAAATTATTTATATAAATATAATTTTCCATTTTTTAGTGTTAAAAATAACTTTTTTCATGAAGCAAGTACCAAACCTATGTTGCAAAAAGACACCATCTAATAGCCACAAAGAGTAGTCCATATTTGATGGAAAATACCCAAGTATTAGGAATTTTCTCGATTTCTACCTAATTTCGCCTATTTAAATAACTTTATTCCGATTTTCCAAAAGTAATTGAAATTTGAACTACAAGTGTGTGATAGTTTGCTCTATTTTTTTTTTACAAAAATCATTTTATGGTACACAAGTAGTGACTATGTCACAGAACCGTCGATAGTTCTGAAAAATGTGACCCTTTCAATGAATTGGCACGACGACCATTTTGACCGTTTTTCAAAAAAATCAAAGAAAGTGAAAAATACTCAAAAAATGTAATCCTTTGGCATGGAGTCCTTTTATGTGTACTAGTTCCTAGGTAAAATGATAAACTTGATTTTTGACAAGATTTTCAAAAAAAATAACAAAATGGTCTATCATCTATAGACATGTATAAGTTTCGAGCCAAATGACGAAGTTATGGCCATCCCCGTGCCATAGTTTGTGATAAAGTGTTCATATTTGATACATAGGTGTGTCTTGGCATGGCAAACAATGTTGCCAAAAAGAGTTTCCAAATAATTTATATAAATACCATTTTCTATTTTTTAGTGTTAAAAAAACTTTTTTCATGAAGCAAGTACCAAACATATGTTGCAAAAAGATACCATCTAATAGCCACAAAGAGTAGTCCATATTTGATGGATAATTCTCAAGTATTAGAAATTTTCTCGATTTCTACCTAATTTTTCCTATTTAAATGACTTTATGCCGATTTTTCAAAAGTAATTGAAATTTGAACTACAAGTGTGTGATAGTTTGCTCTAAGTTTTTTACAAAAATCATTTTAAGGTACAGAACGCCGAGGGCGTATAGGGCTAATAAAATTCATTGGATTTCATACACATTTCAAAAGTAAAGTCACCAAAAACAATGTGGTTCCATTACATATCCAGAACTATTTTCTTATAAAATTCAGAACTCTAGTATGGTCAAAGTTTCAGTTTGGGCCACGGTGTGGCCGGCCGTCGATTCGAAACCATGAGTTGTTGAGACCCAATCTAAAACAAATCCAAGATCGAACCTACCAACCTATCCATCAGATTTACGAGGTGTGGAATCAGGCAGCCAATGACAGCCAATGAGATGGCTTCTCCCGGATCGCCCCACTGAAAAACGCGATCTGAACCGCCCATCCAGCTGCAGCGCAGGATCTCCACACGAGAAGAAACACACATCCGAACCAACGCACGCACGCACACACGCCTCCTCGATCCTTATCCACTACACGCCTCCTCGATCCTTTCTCTCTCTCTACAGTCTGCACTTTTCCCGGATCCCCTTTCTCTCTCCGCTCGCCGTTCCTCGCCCCACCCTCGCCGACGCCCGCCTGCCCACGTCCAAGCGCTGATGGAGACTCTGCACGCCGGCCGCGTCCTCCCTCGTCTCCGTCCCGCCCAACCGCTTCCTCGCCGTCGGTAAGATGTCGTCCGCGAGCTGCCGGTGGAGCTGCGCCGACGAAACCCTCGTCCTCTGCGCGGCACGCCTCACTTCCGACGTCATCGAGCTCCACGTCCTCGGGCGCGTCAGCCGCGGAGGCCCTCTGTCCTCGAATTCGTCCCCGCCACCCTCGCGGCCAAGGTCGCCCTCGTCTCCCTGCTCGCCTTCCTCCGTCAGCCGCGCGACGTTGCCGGCCAATGAGGGCTCCTTCCGCGCCAAGGACCTCGTCACCCAGCGGCGCCTCCATGCTCGACATCGCGGGCTCGCGCCGCGCCGAGGGGCTCGTCATCGCCAACGACGTCGTGATGGTCGACCGCGACTAGGGCGCGGGCGGGAGAACCTGGCGGCCAACGGGATCCCACCTAGCTCGCTGAGCGCCGCCGCCACTCCTCCGGCACCCTGAACGCCTCCGTCGTGCGAGGAGCCGCGCTGGTGCAGCAGGTCGAAGCGCTCCAGCCCGAGCACCCGCTCCTCCGGGACGCCGCGCCTCTCCAGCACGAGCAGGTCGTTCCCCGTCCCCGGCACCCATCCCCGGCACGTCCCCGGCACGGTTGCAGCGCCTCTGTCCTCGCCCCGTCGGACGCCGCAGGCCCAGCCCGCCCCCTGCCTGTCCGAGCTCGTCCCCACCGAGGGGCGGCCGGGATTTTTTTTGTGACAGGAGGCCGCTCTACGCCGACGGCAATACCGTCGGCGTCTGGAGGGCTGACGGAGACGGACGGATGCCGTCTTATGGGTCCCACCACAGGCTACGCCGACGGGGTCGCATACGCCGACGGTAGGGGGGCTACGCCGACGGGCTGCTACGCCGACGGCAGACGTGCCTAAGCCGTCGGCGTCTCGTGGGTTTCCCGTAGTGAGAAGAGCTCATTCCGCCACAATTTCTGATGTTTCACATTCCCATGTCTTCTCGTATCTTCTTTTCTCATCCTTTCTTTGATCTATTTATGTTACTAACACTTTTTTTATGCAATAAGCTAGTGCAACCAACATGTTAAAATGAGGGGGGTAGAGCTATAAATTGTGTTGAGATGAAGCCATAGTATGATAAATATGAGAAGAGACGTTGTTCACCCAAGAGAATGTGGGCTCGTGTATATGTAGTGAAAGCATTATGCGCATAACTAGAGGTTGGTGGTATTGTAGTCTCTAATTTATAGCTATTATGCTGGTGTACTGCATGTTTTCGCAACATACACCATATCATAAAAGTAGCGACTAACCAGATAATTGAAAATTGATGCAAGGTTTGTCAAAAGAAAAAAACGTCATTTGAAAATCATCCTCGTTGGTGAATTTCTATTCTGAATTTGGCACTAGAGTGTGACATCACTACGGGAAACGTACGAGACGCCGACGGCCGGACTGTACGCCGACGGCCAAATGTCGGGGCCGTCGGCGTACAAGCCGAGCTAGGGCAGCCGCTCCACTGGCCGTCGGCGTAGCCATCTCGGGCCCGACGGCTGCCGTCGGCGTATCGGAGGCCGTCGGCGTACCCATGCCCGCCGTGACGGAGCGGGGACGGACGTTTCGTTGCGTTGATACGCCGACGGCAATGCCGTCGGCGTATAGATGTTCCTTTTTTATTTATTTCTCTATATAATATTTATTTATTTATTTCTCTATATAATATTTAATGTAGGTATAATTTATATATAAATTGGATCTATAATTTTCCTCCCAATTTCGGTATCCCACCCGCATAAAATAACGGTTTGAGTTTTCAGGAACCCGACCCTACAACATATACATGTAAAATAAATAAAAACAACACATGTAATATACACCTACAACATAAATATTAAATATATGGCTCAAGAGTGTTGTTTGTTTTAAATGTTCATTATCCTACTCCGGGGTGTGACCGTCTTCACGGGCTTCACTTCCTCTCTAGTGAGTTTCTGCACTTAGAGGTGAAAACTCCCCCTTCGGGCGAACCAGATGGAATATTGTGTTTATTTGGGGTAGACTTTGGTTTCCCACCTTCCTATGGCCTAACCTAACACAACCAAGCAAAAAAGTCCACTGGCCTACCCCCTTTCGACGGAGTTCAAGGGGGTAGACGAAAACGTTTGGTTTTTTCCCAGCGGATTCAGGGTTTCGCCGAAGCGGGTCCCCGGAGCGTCGGAACCCCACCAAAACCTAGGTGGTGCCATACCATATGTATACAAGTGTGTTGTTTGTTTTAAATGTCCATTATCCTACTCCGGGGTGTGACCGTCTTCACCGGCTTCACTTCCTCTCTAGTGAGTTTCTACACTTAGAGCTGAAAACTCCCCCTTCGGGCGAACCAGATGAAATATTGTGTTTATTTGGGGTAGACTTTGGTTTCCCACCTTCCTATGGCCTAACCTAACACAACCAAGCAAAAAAGGTCACTGGCCTACCCCTTTTCGACGGCATTCAAGGGGGTAGACGAAAACGTTTGGGTTTTTCCAGCGGATTCAGGGTTTCGCCAAAGCGGGTCCCCGGAGCGTCGGAACCCCACCAAAACCTAGGTGGTGCCATACCATATGTACACAAGTGTGTTGTTTGTTTTAAATGTCCATTATCCTACTTTGGGGTGTGACCGTCTCCACCGGCTTCACTTCCTCTCTAGTGAGTTTCTGCACTTAGAGGTGAAAACCCCCCCTTCGGGCGAACCGGATGGAATATTGTGTTTATTTGTGGTAGACTTTGGTTTCCCACCTTACTATGGCCTAACCTAACACAACCAAGTAAAAAAGTCCACTGGCCTACACCCTTTCGACGGCGTTCAAGGGTAGACGAAAACGTTAGGGTTTTTTTCCAGCGGATTCAGAGTTTCGCCGAAGCGGGTCCCCGGAGCGTCACACAAACCTAGGTTGCGCCATGCATATGTACCAAATATATGTATAAGTTAAATCAATTACAATTTTTTACAAAACTTATTAAATAATATTTGATTTATTTTAAAAATAAAAAAGGAAAAGACTACGCCGACGTAGCTGGTTAGGGTTAAGTGGTGGGGCCTGCGGAGGAAGGAAAAAATAAACAAAGGAAACGCCGACGGCAATACCGTCGGCGTATCCTTATCCTCTTAAACACGCGCGCAGCCGACGGCAATGCCGTCGGCGTATCCTTATCCTCTTAAACACGCGCGCAGCCCGCGCGGTCTCACCCCAACCGCACACATCCCTCCAAATTTCGCCGCCGCCGCCTCCTCCCGCCCCGGCCCCGCCGCCGCCGCCTCCTCCCCGTCCGACCCCGCCGCCCCGTTCCGCCGGCCCGCCCCCGCCGCATCCCGCCGCCCGCAGCTCGCCCCCGACGCCTCCCCGCAGTCGCCGCATCCCGCCGGCCGCATCCTCGCCGCCCCCACGCGCGCCTACCCTGCCGCCTCCTCCCCGACCTCCCCGGCCTCGTCCCCGAGCTCCGGCTTCCTCCCCGACCTCCCCGGCCTCCTCCCGAGCTCCGGCCTCGTCCCCGAGCCTCACGCCGCCGGCCCGGCGTCCCCGAGCCGCGGCCTCCTCCCTCCTCCACGCCCGTGCGCCTCCTCCGCACCTCCTCCAAGCCCATGGCCGAGAGACAACCACCGAGGTGATTTTCTCTACTTTTTTGTGTTTTTTTTGCATATCTACATTATTTTGCATATGTGCATTAGTTTCAAATACCATAAAAATGAGATTTTTATTTAATCGTACAGGAGTATGGTTGGAGGGTGAGAGCGGGGCTGTCGACGGAGGGCGGTTTGAAGTAGCGGCGAGGATCTCTTCAGCGTCGATCACGCTTCGAGGGTAAGAAATTCGTCGCTTTTCTTGAATGTACCTAGGTTTTTATTTTGGTCTAGATCACCAAGTCAGTCGAGTCGCGTAACCAGAGTTAGATCCCATCCGGAAGGGTTACCAATTTATAAATATGCAGGATTGTCCATCTTTGCATATTTATAACCGTAACACTTCCGGGTTGTCCTGTTGGACAGTCCGAGTACGTGTAGATCGGGTCGTGTTCCATGTTCTACCCCTTCCTGAGACGGAATTTCGGCAGCACCTCCCCGTTGTTCTTCGGATGCACACCCTCTCGGCTTGACAAGCTCGAGACGTGTATTCTGAAGAACAGCGGGGAGGTGCTGCCGAAATTCCGTCTCGGTCGGGGTAGAACATGGGACACGACTCGATCTACACGTACTCGGGCGGGATAGGCCCCTACCTATTAGAAGTGTATGTGAACCCTTGCATGCTGTAAAAGATAAAATTTGGCCGTAATAAATTGGTGACATTGCATGCAAGAAAATAAAAATATGATGCATTTAATTTCATGTTATTATTATTTGGCTCACAGTAAAGCAGAGGATGGCTGATAATGGTGGATGTACAGTGGCCGAACTAGTGTGGTTGACAAACAGACGAGTGGGTGGAAGACCAATTTGTTAGTGAAGGAGTTAGCGTGTGGTTCAAAGTCAGGCGTTCGTGGAAACTGCCCTTGCCCTCGTTGCAAGAGTCGTATACGTCAGGGAAAGGATGAGATGACTAAACACCTCTGGTCTCGTGGGTATATGCCGAACTTCGTGACGACAGTCAACTTTGATGAGTACGAACGCGAGAATGGCAGGGTGATGCGGCAGCGGATCAATGGCAATGAAGATGATGGGATTAGAAACTGGCTAGATGATCTCCGTGATGGCGACTTGCCAGATTCGCCACCATCACAGGAGGAACCGCCAGAACCGGAGGAACCGCGTGAACCAGAGGACCCGGAGCCAACCGCGAAGGCCTTCTTTGATATGATGGCCTCGGCTCAGAGGCCTCTGTACGAGGGTGCAAAAATTTCTCAGCTCGATGCCATCTCGCAAGCACTAGCCAAAAGCTCGAGTATGGCAACACCCGTTCATGCTTTGAAGCGCATCTGCAAACATATGGTAACATGTTGCCTGAAGGGCATTGTCTGCCTAAAAGCATGTACGAAACGAAGAAAATCCTGCGAGATCTCAGCATGGATTATAAAAAGATAGATTGTTGTCCAAAAGGATGCCTTTTGTTTTGGAAACAGTTTGCGGATGACAAGTACTGTAGCCTGTGTGGGCCTCTAGGTATCATGAGGTAAAAGAAGCCGATGGTCAGAAGACGCAGACAAAAGTCGCCATTAAGATTCTTCGTTACCTCCCATTCATAAACAGAATCAAGCGGCTTTACATGAACAAAGAGTCTGCCACACAGATGCAATGGCACAAGACGGGGAAGAGATACAAGGATGAGCACGACGGGAATTGATGGGACATCCATCTGATGGTACGGCATGGAAGAACTTTGATATGAACCACCCCGATGAGGCAGCAGATGCTCGAAACGTGAGAATCGCGATAGCAACCGATGGATTCAATCCATATGGTTGTCGACTACTCGTACAGCTGCTGGCCCGTGTTTGTTATTCCGCTCAATCTCCCTCCTGGAGCCCTAATGCAAAAGAAGACCATATTCCTGTCGCTGATCATTCCAGGTCCTGAATACCCGGGGAAGAATTTAAGTGTCTACATGCAGCCAATTGTGGATGATCTGAACCACTCTTGGCACCACGGGACGTTGACATATGATCGTGCATCGAAGACAAACTTCTTGATGAAAGTTTGGTATCACAATTCCATGCATGACATGCCCGGGTACGCCCTATTCTGCGGATGGTGTACAGCTGGTAAGTGGCCATGCCCAGTGTGCAGGAACCGACTTGAGTTCATGTGGCTAACGCGGGAAAGTATTCCGCGTTTGACACACATCGAAAGTTCCTCAAAAGAGGGCATCGGTTTAGAGAAGACAAAAAGAACTTCAAGAAGGGCAGAGTTGAGCGTGAAGAAAAAGCGATACCAACTTTCGATGGTGCAGCTGTTGATGCCGAGCTAAGTGCTCTCGTGCCTGCTGGGGAAAAGGCCCACGATATGTGGGATATGGTGTGACGCACAACTGGACTCACGTGGCAGGCTTGACGCAACTCGAATATTACAAGGACCTCGAACTTCCCCATAGCATCGATGTGATGCACACCGAAAAGAATGTTGGAGAGTCCCTCTTTCACACAATCCTGAACATTCCTGAGAAGTCGAAGGATAATGTTAAGGCTAGAGTTGATGTTAAGAAGCTCTGTGATAGGGAGAGAATGCACATGAAGCCTCCTGAAGGCCGTCAAAAGAACTGGTTCAAGCCGCATGCGACTTCTGCCTTAATAGTATGCAAAAGTCTGAGGCATTCATTGGCTCAAATTCGTCGTGATGTTCCCTGATGGCTATTGTTCGAATATAAGTAAGGGAGTCAATATAAATCGGAAAAGTCACCGGGCTCAAGAGTCACGACTATCATATATGGATTGAGCGGCTGCTACCGGTGATGGTTCGAGGGTATCTCCCCGACCGTGTCTGGCGAGTGCTCGCGGAGTTGAGCCATTTCTTCCGCACGCTCTGTGCTAAGCAAGTATGTCCCCTGATTATTCAGAAGCTGCATGAACTAGTGCCGGAGTTGCTGTGCAACTTAGAGACGATATTTCCGCCAGGCTTCTTTACTCCGATGGCACATCTTGTTGTGCATCTTGCGAACGAGGCACTCTTGGGTGGACCGGTGCAGTTTCGTTGGCAGTTTTGTATTGAGAGAGAGTTTAAGTATATTCGAACCAAATGTGGAAACAAAAATAAGATTGAGCATGCATAGCCGAGGCAACTATCCTCAGGAGATGGCAGACGCCAGGCTAACGTACTACCCGATGATGTTCCCACTATGCATAACCAGGCCTCTCGGTACAATGTCGACGAGCCCAAGCGAGACCCCAAGCTCGTCCTCTTCCAGTGTCCCGGTGGCAAGAGCGGTGGCGCAACAAGGTATAACTTGACCAATGATGAGCTGGAGTGCATAATGCTCTATGTGCTTATGAACATGAAGGAAGTGACGCGACGAGCAGGAGGAAGAGGGCAGTTTCCTTAGGTAAAATGGGGAACAAATTACTTTGCAACTACTAACTCGGTTTCGTCTAATACGTATTTTCTCCTTTTAGTCAATTCACGGATGAAATGTGGTCGGGAACATCAGATGGACCCAATGAAGCCGCGTTGGACACTCTTTTGAAAGAGCCTGCCCCCGGAAAGAAAAAATTCACGGTTTGGTTCAGGGAAAAGGTAATTTCAAACCTGTCCCTTCTACCTTGCAATCGTGTCTTGTCCCTCTTACTAATGCACAAAACAATTTGTACTTGTAGGGAGCTGATCCCAACGTTGTGATGTCAGATGAGTTGAGATGTGTCTCCCAAGGTTGTAACCGTAGAGTCGAGAAGTATGAGAAGTATGATGTGAATGGGTACCGCTTCCATACAGAGTTTCACCAGAACAGTCGGCCTAATGCAAAGACTATAAATACCGGGGTCTTCACCAAAGGAGCCGGTAATTATGATTACTACGGAAGGTTACAGAACGTATACGAGCTGACGTTCAATAACACGAACATAGAACTCAAGCTTGTTGTGTTCAAATGCCACTGGTTCGACCCTGTGGATGGAACCAAAAGTACCCCTTCCATTGGGTTAGTTGAAGTTAAGCCTTCAACCACCTACCATGGATCCGATGTCTTTGTTGTGGCTCACCAAGCCACAAGTTTATTATTTGCCCTACCCATGCAAGAAAGAGGGACTCATTGGTTGGGAAGTCGTGTTCCATGTATCGCCACGTGGTAAGCTACCCATGCCCTCCGAAGACGATTACAACAACATTGACCCTAAAACATACGAGGGGATTTTCTATCAAGAGGAACAAACCTTTGGGGACTTTGGCATACAAGGTCTTGAGGACCGCGAGGACAATGCACAAACAGGTGGTGACGTAGTGGTGAATCTAAAGGATATAGATATGCTCAACAAGTTACAAAGTGATGACGATGATGAGCCTCCATCGTGCGATGAGGTTCCAATATACAACTCACGTGATAGTGATGTTGATAGTGATGATGAGAACCCAAGACTTAATTATGAGACTGATGATTGGGGTGAGGGTCTTTTATGTCCTTATGCGTAGTATTTACTTTTCAACATGCTTAGCTTTCAACATGCTTAGTCTTTCAACATGCTTCTTCTTTTAATTGCATTACATCTTTATTCTTATTTACTACATTTTTCAACAGCTTAGTCTTTCAACATGCTTCTTGTTAATTGCATTACATCTTTATTCTTATTTGCTACATTTTTCAACATGCTTATTAATTGTTTACCCTTTCTCAATGCAGGTGATTGACCAAGATGAGCCAAGACAAGGAATCATCGGCTGCCCACGCGGTCGGTCGCCTATTCTCACGCGGTCAGACATGGGTGGCTCGAGCTCTCAGGAGATGTAGGATGTGTTCGGGTGTGTTTGTATGAATTCGAACTATGTTTGTGTCATTTGGAGTTTGTATGAATGCTTGGATGAATTCGAATCATGTTTGTGTCATTTGGAGATCTATGTGATGTTTCTGTGATATTTTAAAATTTGTGCAATTTTAATTGTATTTAAAATGTGCTAGAAACCAGCAGCAACAATATGCAGAAACTAAAAAATATGGTCGCCCATACGCCGACGGCATTGATACCAGCCAGACGCACAGGATGCTGCCACGTCGCCCTGAAATAGACCATATGGTCATACCTACGCCGACGACATGCCGTCGGCGTAAGTTTCCTCCCAGGCGCACCAGATGTTGACATGTCGGCACTATACGCCGACGGCAGTGCCGTCGGTGTATGGTGGGCTGACGGAAACAGACGGATGCCGTCTTGTGGGGCCCACAGAGCGTACGCCGACGGGGGTTGCATACGCCGATGGCACTTTGGATACGCCGACAGTCCGGTACGCCGACGGCGAGACGCCGACGGCGGCCGTCGGCGTTTTGAGCGATTCATGTAGTGCATATAGGAGGTAAAGGACCGAAGATAGGGAGATAGCAGTGTTTGAAGGATTAAGTTTTAACAAAATACTCCGTATAAGATAACTTTGTGGTGCTAAATTGTGTCTTGTGTGGGTTACGAGAATTAGATACAATCATACAAGTAAAACACAACTAGTAAATACATAAAAAACCTGTATGTACCTCTCTCCAACATTTCATTTCAAATTTAAAAGATTGTTCAGAAACTTTTAGATAGCACGCATATCCTAGGTGCAGCCAGGCAGAGTGTATTACAGAGTTTTATCAGCACATATGAATGTTAACTTTTCGCTTGGTTGATCATTCCAAACAATCGCTTGAACAATCGGTAAAGCTTGAGCCGTGTCGGACCTCCACGGGATACCCTGCATCCCAGGAAAAAAATGGCAGCAGGCCGGCCGAGAGCGACGCCGATCGTCGATCGATAGGAAAAAGGAAAAATGCAACGATCCAGCCGAGCGGTTTCGTGAGGTCATGAATCAATCGATCTAAAATCCTCCATCACCATGGGCCAGCTCCCTGGGCTCAGGATGCAGGCGGACGGGCCGTCGGCCAGTCCGCTTGGGCCGCCTCGTCCGTGAACGCTAATCAGCTGAGAAGAGAGTGCAGAGTGCATAAATAATACTATCCTCGTCTTAATTCCAAAGGTAAAATGCCACAGTATGTTATCTCAGTTTCGGCCTATCAGTTTGTGCAATGTTCTATATAAAAGCGCCTCCAAAGTTATTGCTAACCGTTTAAAGGAGATTTTACCGGAGATCATATCGGAGGAACAGTCGGCGTTTGTACCGGGAAGACTAATAATAGATAATATCATCTCAGCGTATGAGTGCTTGCATTTTATGAAGAGAAGTAAGGCCAAGGTGAACAGTTTTTGTGCCCTAAAATTAGACATGATGAAAGCATATGACAGAGTAGAATGGCAATATCTTGAGGCGATAATGAAGAAGTTGGGTTTTGATCATGCTTGGGTGTCAGTAGTAATGGGATTGGTAAATTCTGTATCCTTTTCAGTCATGTTCAATGGTAGACAGCTTGAAGAGTTTAAACCATCACGAGGAATTCGACAGGGAGATCCTATATCCCCTTATCTTTTCTTATTGGCAGCAGAGGGCATTTCGTGCCTCTTAAAATTAAGACCACATTCATCACACTTGAGCGGAATCAAGGTGGCTTCGTCGGCACCCCCGGTGAATCATATTTTGTTTGCCGATGACAGCCTGCTGTTTTTTAAGTCAAGTGATCAAGGGGCTGAAGAGGTTTCAAATCTGTTAGAGAATTATTGTCGTGCTTCGGGACAAAGAATTAACCGTGAGAAGTCTTCAATAATTTTTAGCAAGTGTTGCCCAGATCAAATTAGACAGTCAGTAAAGAATATCCTACAAGTTCCAAATGAATCACTCACTGAACGATACCTTGGTATGCCAACAGAAGTGGGGCATTCAAAGAATGGAACTTTCAAATATCTCAAAGATAGAGTTTGGAATAAGGTGAAGGGATGGTTAGAGAAGCTTCTTTCTGCTGCGGGAAAGGACGTCTTGATTAAATCGGTAGCCTAGGCAATACCGGTTTTTACAATGGCTTGCTTTCGGTTACCTAGAGGGCTTTGTGAACATATAAATGCAACTATCAGGAAGTTTTGGTGGGGATGCAAAGAAGGTAATAGAAAACCACATTGGGTTTCTTGGGAGACCATGACCGCGCCGAAATTCATGGGCGGGCTGGGTTTTAGAGATTTGGAAATTTTTAACTTGGCACTTCTTGCTAGGCAGGCTTGGAGAATCTTACAAGACCCATCGTCTCTTAGTGCTAGGATTCTTAAGGCTGTTTATTTCCCTCAGATCAATTTTTTGGATGCAGCTTTGGGATCTCACCCATCACAGATTTGGAGGGCTATAATCGATGGGAAGGATGTCATGAAACAGGGGTTGATAAAACGAATAGGTAATGGTGCTTCAACTGAAATATGGTCAGATAATTGGTTGCCTAGAGAAACCATGCCAAGGCCCTTGTTGTCAAGAGTTGCTGAGCCACCACAATTGGTTTCTGAATTAATTGTTCATACTTCCGCAGCGTGGAAAGAGGAAAGGGTGAGAGAAATGTTTCTTTCTTTTGATGCTGATACGATCCTATCAATTCCTTTATGTACAAGTCCCATGGAGGACTTTTGGGCATGGCAATTTGAACGGAAAGGTATCTTTACTGTCCGCTCAGCATACCGGATGCTTATTGCTACGAAGCTACGGCGAGAGGGCTGGCTTGATTCAAGGGCCGGTTCTTCAAATTCAGGTATGGAGGAGAAGTCTTGGAAGTCACTTTGGAAGATTAAGGTTCCACCGAAGCTGAGATTTTTCATGTGGTGACTAGCCAGGCAATCTTTACCCTCTGCTGATATTCTTCATCACAGAAACATGGCAAGGACCAGTGCGTGTACACTATGTGGAGCGGGAGACTCCTGGAGACATTCCCTTCTTGACTGTCCTATGTCGAGAAGTGTTTGGGCGTTGATTGATGAAGAACTAGTCGATCACATGAGAGGTAACTTGGAACCAAATGCGAAGAACTGGATATTCTCGTTGAATGAGTCTCTGTCGCAAGAGTATTTTACGTTAATGGTGGTATCCTTATGGGCGATCTGGTCCGCACGGCGTAAAGCTATACATGAGGAAAATTTTCAGACTCCGTTTGCTACACATCGTTTTATTGAGAGCTACATTGGTGAAGTTAACTCGGGCATACCTACACCATCCCGAAGAACACAACTGATTACTCCAGAATTTAGGCGGTGGATTCCACCTCCTGATGCTATCCTAAATGTTTTGGTTAGGAGGTAAAAAAGACCACGCACGGGGGATGTCTCGCGACACTGCTCGCCGCCTGGTAAGCGCGCCGCCACCGCCTTGATCTGCCTGCTCTGGCCACCTCCACTCTTGCCGCGGACAGATCCTGGATCCCCTTGGCGCGCGCTCTCTTTCCACCCAGCAGTCCGGCGTGGGGCTGCCGAGCCTCTTCTCCCCACCCAGTTCTCCGGCCACAGGTTCTCCGCGTCAAGTTCGGGCCAAGCTTGAAGACTCCTCCGGCTCCGCAGCTCGTCGCCCAGCCTCCGGCTGCTTCTCAACCGACATGTGGTCGCCCTCACTCCAGCTCTCCCCGACGGCCCTCACTCGCGCTTCGCGGCAGCCGCCTAGAGCAAGGTTTCGGAAGGAGAATGCCGGCGTGATGGTCTCGCCCGCGGCCGTCTCCGACCCTGCGCCGTCTCTCCCGTCCTCGCCGGCCACTGCTCTGTCATCCGCCGCGCCACCGCCCTGCATGCTGTCGGCGCATCCTGGAGCCCCGGCCACCGAGCTACCCGCTGGTGGCGCCCTGTTTGCTGCTCGCTTCGCCATGGATGGGGAGCTCCTGCCCCTGCCGCTGCCGCCTGCGCTGCCCCCCTCCGCCGCACCACAGCCTGCTTCATGGGTCTCCGCTGCTGAAGACGAGGAGGACGACGAAGAAGAGTTGGCCCCTCAAACGCCGTCGGCTGCCACCAAGACCCGCGCTACTGCTAATTTCAAAGAGGACAAAGGCAATGAAGTGGAGATGGCCCAGCGGGCACTAGTGGCAGCCTCCGATGGCCTCGGCTTGGCTTCTGCCACTTGCTCGTGTGTGCATCATGAGGTCACTGAGGATGGGGCTTGGCAGGAGGTGCTTCGTGCTGATGCTTCTTCTTTGGGCTCCGTCGAGGACGATGAAGAGTTGGTTGTTTCTAGCTCGGTTCACGGCAATGTTGATGTGCGGGTGCCTGATGCTGCTGTTGCCGCTCCAGATGATGAGGAAGGTTGGGTGCAGGTTGGTCGAGGCGGCCGTCCCCGCCGCGCGCCATGGTCTCCGCTTCAGGAAGAAGGTTTCGACCGTGGTCTCGCCTTCAAGCGTTGGGCTCGAGGGAGGTGTTTTCGGTGCCTCGAGCGTGGCCACCAGGTCAGCACATGTCGAGGGCCCTTCAGATGCATCCGATGTCGTCGTCCTGGTCATCGGGAGCGTTTCTGCCGTGCGCGCTCTCCCGCTGGTCGCTCTCGCTCTTCGGATGCTCGGGCTCGTTCTCCGGACGCTCATGCTCCTTGCCAGCAGAGCCGCTTGGCGTCCGCTCAGCCTCGTCGCCCCTCATCGCCTCAGAGTCTGCCCGAGGTTGTGTGCCACTCTTCGCTGTGTCCTGCGGTGCAGCCAAGGCCCTCTCCTATGTGTTGCGGGGAGTTCGATGACTCTGTCTTCCAGTCCCACTTTGCCTTGTTGCGTTTGGAGCTCTGCCAGCTGGTCGCTGACCGCGTTGAGGAGGTGGCTTGCCCTCTTCGCGAAGAGGTGGCAACTCTCAAGTTATTGTTAGCAGGCGTTGATGGTCCTTTGCAGCCGGCGGAGGCATGTGGTTCTGATGGCCTCGGGCTCACCCAGGGGGAGGCTTTGTTTCCGCTTGACTCCGCTGAGCAGAAGCCGTCTGTGGTTGAAGAAGCACTTCAGTTTGGTTGTTTCTCTCCTCGTGGCAGTCCTTGCCTGTCGCCGCAATTTGTTGCGACGGTCGCCCCCGTGAGCGAGGATAGGGGTGAGATCTTGGCTCCTGAGGTTCAGGAGTCGTGTGGAGATTCGTCTATTGTGCATCCGACAGAATTGAGCTCGGTTGAGGATTTGGCGATGCCCTCGATGCCCTATGTGGGTAGTGGAGGCGTCATGGCTCCTAACTCTGAGACCCTCTTCGCTAAAGAGATTTGTGGCTTGCTCGGCAGTTTAAAGGCGACTAGTCCTGATCTTGGCAAGGCTATTGCTTGCGTCTTGGCAGGAAATGCTTCAGAGGACCTAATCAGAAAGGTGGAGAAATCTCTAAAGACAGTTACTATCAGGGGCAAAATAAGAAAGAGGGGAATAGCAAAGAAGCCTTCGACAGATGAGTGGCCCTAGGGTCGTCGTTAGTTTGTGATTGTTATAGGTAGTGGGAGATTGTTGCTTTGGATGTTGCTGGTCTTGGATGTTGCTCTGTGGTTGTGTGAGCTCGTGTTGGTGTCTGTTGTATGGTTTTCGCCTGGTTTCTTCTGCTAATAAACTGGACATCTTCTTCTTAATTAATGAATAAGGCAAAGCTTTTGCCTTCGTTTCAAAAAAAAAGACAATCTGTCAAAAATCAATGTGGATGGTGGTCTATCTAGAGAGATGGGCACTGGAGCAGCTGCAGCTATCTGCAGAGACTCGAATGGAGGATACCTGGGAGCTTCGGTTCTAGTTCTGAAAGGAATTTCAGACCCAGGTACTTTAGAAGCTATTGCTTGCAGAGAAGGTTTAGCGTTGGCTGATGATCTATCCATCTCGAGGCTTTTTCTGGCTTCAGACTGCAAGGGCGTTATAGATGATATTGTTGAGGATTCAATGGGAGTTCATAGTGTTGAGTACTCTAGATCAACTAGCTCAAGCTTAAGCCACAAAATAGTAGAAGATTAGCATGATTACCTTGATCTTGTGATGCAGCCATCTCCTTCTTGATGCTTACACCACTTAGGAATCAAGTGGTTGGTGCTTGGTTCTTCCCGGTGTTTCAGTGCTTAGCTTGATTGGTAGCCAAGAGCTTAGGATGAGAAAGAAGTGAGAGCCGTGTCCCCATCTTCTCCATAATAGAGCCCTTCTTATATTAGCACAGAACACCAGGGGAACCAGCACTACAAATTGGTTTTTGCCTCCAATCAGGGCACATTAAAACGACCTACTGTAGCACGTCGGCCACTGTAGCAGACGTCATTTTTGACTTAGACATTGCCTTAGGTGAGAAGCCAAGATCAACTAAAATATCCAACATTCTCCCCTTGATCGTAAGGCTGAACTTTACAAGCTCACTTTTAACAAAATAATGCACTAAGACGAAAAAATTATAATGGCCAATAAAAGTACCATTTAACCCAGTGACTATAGTACATCATTTCATATCAAAATGAACTTTTTTAACTTATGAGCTCCATAAACTTTACTCGCATAATTCATTAGCTTCATTTACATAACTCTTTACATAAACATTATAAACATTACAGACTCATCTTTTGATAAAATGGTACACCAAGACAATAGATTACAACAGTCAATTAAGTACTGTTGAACCAAGTGACTATGGTTCCCATTCGATCTCAAAACGAATCCTTTGGGGAGATAGTGCCATAATGGTTCCTAGAGTGCAGTTTGTTCTCTTGTATACATATTCTCATACGCGCGCTTGAAACGAGAACAAAAACAATTTTGTTTTCAGAGTCATAATATGTCCCTTAATAATAGGCTGCCACATAAACTTAATGCCGGCATCATTAGAAGGCAAGCCTCTTAAATATGGTGCTCCTCTCGTAATATCTTAGTGTAATGCTTATATACACAACACCTAAAAATTACTTTATATGTGTTCAACCCTTATGCCTTAGATCTAATACTTATTTGTTGAACACCAAAACTTAATCCATCAAGCTCTAGAGCATAATCGACTCTGGAATCAATCTTTCACAATGTCTGAGGTTTGGCAGAAACCTCTTGACATGCTACTTGAATTAACTGCACTCTTATATAATATGTCCCAGGATAAATTTCTTAAGGAAATTCCTTATTATTGAGTTTATATGGATCAGGGACACAAATCCATATTTAAAGCATAGGGATTAGAAACATGCCATAACTTAATTTGCATCTTTAAGTGATGCTTCAAGGAATTTGGTTGAAGCCATTCCACAATATGGCTCCCCCGCAAGGGTGAAACTTTTGTGGATATAACTTATGTGAATTTTCACTCCTTGCATAAATATTTTAAAGACCCACAACTTGGTGGTCATTATGTTCTTTAAACACTAGCATGTAATCCCTTAGCGTGATATGTAACACGCATCATTACTTTAATGCTTATGCCATCAAGGCAAAAGCTTTTCTTAATACATTTTCCAGGGGTCCAATCTTGGACTTATATCTGCCACATATCCCGGTCACGAAAACCAAGGGCGTATAATAACTTTAGCATTAGTGACAACATGAGGGAAACATAAATTATCGCCCTTAAGGGAGTTAGTGTAAAACATTAGGATAAACTTAATACTCCCTTTTAATGGACCCATCTTAGTGAGTTTTAGAAACATAAGAACATCACTAAGATGAAAACTTATCAATCCCGAGAGAAAACCTCGGGCCTTATGCAATATCCCTATTACTCATAATTAACATAAGATTGGTCCTTATAAGATGCTTACTGTCTTAAAGACAATTGATCATCATCATTAATTCTTTATTCATAAAAGGAAAAACCTTATGAGGTTTCCACCTTCAAAATTTAAATTTGGTGATCACGTGTCACCTATCTCTCAAACTGCCAGTCAGTAGTCACATCATATATATCAACAAGTCTTTTGACGAGACATGTTGCTTCAACTTTAGATGGACCTTCCAAAAAATCGGTCCTTAACTTTGTCAAGGTAATTCTTGACAATCTGGGGTTTAGGAATATTTCCTCTCATGATATTCATGATAGAGCTTTAAATTCCCATGCAACAATAACATATTGACTGCGACTGGTCTTACTTAATTTATCGAACGTCATACTCCATTTTTTTTGAACAATAATTCTCATTATCCTTGTTAGATAATTTAGGAGAATCATTATATGGAGACCAGCTTTTTAGCTTACTTAAGAAACATAGCACAATCTTATGCCATTACCATTAAAGGGCAATCTAATTACTCTTAGTCATAAAGCTGCCCTTAAGAGATGGAAACTTGAGAAAATTAACTTAATCGACCAAAAGTGCTATTGCCAAAAGTGCTATTCATCAATATAAGCATAAGCACATCTTTCTTATTCATGTGGGAAGTTTAGTTCTCCCCCTCGAAATGTAGACCGAGTTATAGCTCAACATTTCGACGAACTTCAGTTAATATTTCATCTTTAGAGAAAAGTCAGTATGCTAGTAGCATAAATCACATTATCGGAATGGAAGATAGAGAACTTAATTTCTGGAAATCATCCTTTAGCTTTAAACATTAGACTGCAGACCTTCTTTAGACTTCTCTTCAGAACTTTTTTATTTATGAGCCATAATTATATTATGCATATAGCATCTTTATCCAAAGTGTTACACTTTGTTATGGATATAAAATCCTTTGAGCTTAATTATAGTCCACTTTTGTGCTTTATTGTAGACGACATAATAAGGTGAACATAAAAGCTCCACAATTAAATCATGAGAATTTCCATAATCAACATAATCTTATACTCCCTCCGATCCACTTTAATTGTCGTGGAAAATAGGCTAGGACAGTACAAAATCGTGCTTTGCTTCCGACACTCTTTGTTGACCGGAGGTAGTAGTATTTTGAGAAGCTTTTTCGAATTACTTCTCCATTGATGCCAGCAAAACTTTATTATGAATGAATTAGGAAAATATTTTCCTAGATCCATACTGGCACACTCCCCAGATCCTTACTGGGTTTTGCTCCCAAGGAACGTTAATAGACAATAAATCCATTGGATTCTCGTCAATACTTAAGTAATCAAAATTTCTTTAATGAGAGCTCATTATTTATGTATAGACTTCATTACTTATGACCTCATGAAACAATAATATGCTAATGGAATTAGCTCATCTCATATGAAGGTACAAAAACCAGCCAACCAACTTATGGCTGAACTAGAAATTATTAGTAATAGGGATGTGATCACAAACTTGATAGTGATCATAATTTCTCTTGAGCACATAAATCTTTAGAGTATGACACATGTATCCAATCAACTTTGGTTAGAATGAATCTATGTGTCACAACTCATCCCAATATAATCATTAAATCTCCAACCAAATTTTCCTTTGGTTCCATCTTAATTGGAGATGACTTAATTAGGGATAACTTAATTATCGTAAATTTTGAAAACAAATTTTTCTTTGGTTCCATCTTAATTGGAGATGACTTAATTAGGGATAACTTAATTATCGTAAATTTTGAAAACTTCATAAGTTGGTTGCCCCGCAAACAAATCAGGAGCACTTAATAGCAGAAGCGTATCTGAGACATTGGTGTCCTTTAGCTTAATTCCCTGAAGGTACTAAATGTCCGTAAGCCTTATGCATGCAATCTTTCCCAGATTATAAACTTCTTTTGTTGATATGATCCAAATCAGCTTTGGCCAGAAATAGACCAGAACAACAAAACTTCGCGAGCAAGTATTCGTTAATCAGCTTTGGCCAGAATAACAAATACATGTCACATTTACATTCTCTTAAACTTCTTTTACCGATCAAGCCCACATCAGGTTTGGCCAGAAATGGACAAGATCAGCAAAATATTGTGATTAGATACTTATCAATCAGCTTTGGCCAGAATGAAAAGTATCGCCACACTTGAGTGAAATCACGTCTCTATGCACTTCTTTTATTGAACTGGTATATAGACTAGAACAATAAAAATTTGTAGTTATGTGTTCATCAATCAGCTTTGGCCAGAATGACAAACACAAACCACACATTATTTAAATTAGAGACACATAAACAACTTTAGATATCATGCACAACTTAAGAACATAGACCTTATTGTTGGACAATTAAACATGGCAATCCATGGTTTAATGAAATATAACCATGAAAAGTTAACTTTATGTATATTTATGTCCAAAACTTAAGTATATTTGAGATCAAAAGGCTTAATTTAAATCCTCCCACTAAGTTTTCTCACATCATCATAATCCCTTTAAAAGGGTGTCATAATTTTCAATACCTTCTTTAGGTACTTTTAAGGAGGATTATGAAGGAGAGCATAATCAATATTCGAGAAACTAGTGATCTCAAATTCTCCTTCCATACAACATAATTGCTATCATTTAGATCCTCTATGCTGTTAATTCTCCCAACAATAAGAGAGACATAAGATGCTGCCAAAAGAATCATATGCTTTAAGAAGCATCAATATTATGAACTACTTTTATTGATCGAACCCAAAACAACTTTGGCCAGAGATGGGTAAGAATCAACAAAATTTTGTGGTTGAAACAACCATACTTAATTAAATCCTCGTATACATAAACTTATTTTATCAATCCGGCTCACGTCAGCTTTGGCCAGAAGCGACCCGGACCAATAAAATTTCATGGTCAAAATGCCCGCCAATCAGCTTTGGCCAGAATGACAGACATAAGCCATGCTTAATTTTGAGGATTGTTGACTTCTTTTGCAGCAAAAATTTATGGAATAATGATAGAAATAATAATAACCATGATAATTCTAATTCCAGAAAGGAATTTACAAAGCATAATAAATGCATTAGAAGTAACTTAATGTGTCACACAATTGCATAATGACATAACAAAAAAACACCAAAGAATAAACTTGGTACTAACAAGCATAATATTCCAAAACATAAACATAAACATTATCCTTAAAGGCAATTCAATTTACCCCTAAAACATAATTTATTTTGGCCCAATACTTACTGATCATAATAATAAATTAAAAACATTTAAATAACTAGACATGTCAAGGAAAGCTTCATTAATAATAAACATAACAAGCATAATAATTTATGCAAACATAAGCCCTGAAACTTAAAATTTATTCAGCCCAGAAGTTTTTTATTATTATTATTTTCTTCGCCGAACTGGGCTGAAAATCGATCCCAGCCCAGCTCCCACTCCCCCTGATCCCCTCCTAGGCCTCAGCCCATTACACAGCACAGAAGCGCCGCAAGCCGTTGGATGCCGATCCGATGGCTGGGAGCGCGCGCGCCTGGATAAGACCAGCGCATCGCCGCCGCGCCCGCCCCCACGAAAACCCAAGCCCCATTCGTTCCTCTCCCACTCCTCTCTCTGCTCCCGACGGCGACGACGGCACACAGAGAAAAATGGCGGCGGCGAGCACCGCGAGCAGAGGGAAACAATGGCGTCGTTCAGATCCTCTCGCCGGAACTGCGTGCAGCTTTGGCCAGCGCGCAGCTCTGTCGAGCGGTTCCGGGCGGCGCCCTTTGCGTGGCGAAGACGCGCGAGCGGGCGTCCCCGCGTCGGCGTCGACGACCAGCGCCAGAATCCCGTACAGCGTCTGGTCTCCAACGACGACGAGCGCACGAGGAGAGCAGCAGCCACCGGCCGGTGCAGCGGACGGCGAGGTCGCTCGGGTTTGAGCCCGAGTGTACCCACAAACATGAGGTGGTGGCTCCGACACCGCCGTGGCCAGCGACGGCGAGGAAAACCCATAAGGTAATCATTCGCTTCCATTAACTCATTAAGATTAGGGTTAGGGTTTCTCCAAATTGGGGAATTTCATGATTTTAGGGTTCGGTATGTGGGGATTTCGTTAGGATTTGCATTAATTGAATCAACTCCCACTTAATCCGATGCCCAGCTTAATAACAGAGGGAAAATTTAGGGGTTTGGACTTCAGGCTCTCAGATAATTTGGGGAAAAACTTTAGAGTTTACATAATCACCTTTATCCCCTTCTCATAATTACTCAAACTGATGCCTTGGTCCACTTTTAGGGCTAGAACTTGAGAAAAACAGGGCTAATCGAAACTTCACTTAATAACCAGGAAGAACACCTTAAGTAAACAACATGAACATGCTTGATCTTGATTCTTAAAAAAACACGGATCAAGTAAGATCTTGAGCTTGGAGGGCTCAAGCTTGAGAGCTAGATGGCTCTGATACCATTGTTGAGTACTCTAGATCAACTAGCTCAAGCTTAAGCCACAAAATAGTAGAAGATTAGCATGATTACCTTGATCTTGTGATGCAACCATCTCCTTCTTGATGCTTACACCACTTAGGAATCAAGTGGTTGGTGCTTGGTTCTTCCCGGTGTTTCAGTGCTTAGCTTGATTGGTAGCCAAGAGCTTAGGATGAGAAAGAAGTGATAGCCGTGTCCCCATCTTCTCCATAATAGAGCCCTTCTTATATTAGCACAGAACACCAGGGGAACCAACACTACAAATTGGTTTTTGCCTCCAATCAGGGCACATTAAAACGACCTACTGTAGCACGTCGGCCACTGTAGCAGACGTCATTTTTGACTTAGACATTGCCTTAGGTGAGAAGCCAAGATCAACTAAAATATCCAACACATAGTTGCATAAATCGAGAGATAAAGAACAGGAGCCGGGAATGTCGCTTTGTACATGAGCGGAGGAGCTCTAATACTGAAGCCCACAATCTCGCGAAGTTTGCTCTTTCTTTAGGTGTTGACCGCCACATGTGCCTGGGCACACCGCATGATCCCAATACTGTACCTGTAAACATTATGGCTGCTGAATAAAATACTCTCTCCGTTTTTTGAAGTAAGGTGTATAGTTTTTTGCACGAATATTAATGCAGGGGCTAGGAGGGCAAATTAAGTTGGTTTTGGACGTTGATACCCCTAGCAGAACGATGTGAGGCTTGCTGGAAATATGGAAACATGGGATCCTCTCTCTCCCCCGAACGGACTACTTCCTAAACTAGCGTACCAAATCCCATGATTTTCTCTCGTATTTACTCTCCCCTGATTTGCTAAGGAACCATGCATGCAGGTTATAGGAATCGTTAAGGAAAGAAAAGAATATTGATGGCTAAATCTAATGGATCGGTGGGGAATGCATGCGGCTGGACCTTTCCAATTAATTGTCTCCTTTATTATAGGGATTTTTGTCCATACTTCAAGCATGGGATCAGATGTGTGGAGGGGTATAGTTGACAACAAATGGAATACACCTTACATTTCAGATTTTTCCTCAAAAATCTATACACCTTACTTGAAAGAACGGAGGGAGTAGCAAACTTTCCCCTAAAAAAAAACTGATTAGCGGCTTCCGCGTCCGCCAGCTGGTTTGGCCGCTGTGCCCAGCGGACATGCTACTAGCCTACTACAGTACCAATGTAGCACTAGCTTATCTACAGGCGGAGGTGGTGGCGGTGGCGCCGGGCGATCCGGCCGTGGTCAAGAACCCGTCGTTCAGGGAGGAGAGCAACCGCTTGGGCGATCTCAAGGAGGGCGAGAGGAAGGCGCTCGCCGAGTTCCGCACCAAGGTCGAGGAGACCGTTGCGGGCAAGATGTTCAACGAGGAGGTGAAGCTGGAAGCGGAGAAGAAGGTGGAGCTCCTCAAGTTCCTCCGTGCGCGCGACTTCAAGGACGGCGCCGCCTTCGAGATGCTCCGCAAGAACCTCCGCTGGCGCAGGGAGTGGAAGAGCCTCGCGGCCACCGCCGTCGACGACGGCGCGGATGGCGGCGCCATGCCAGCGGGCGCTCGGCGACGACGAGGGCAAGGCGCGGTTCCTCCGGCGGAGGGTGCGCGCCATGGAGAGCCACGTCGCCAAGCTCGACTTCACGCCCGGTGGCGTCGCGTCACTGCTGCAGGTGACCGACATCCAGAACTAGCCGGGGCTGGCCAAGAAGGACCTCCGCGTCGTCATGAGGCAGGTCGTCGACCTTTTCCAGGACAACTACCCGAGCTCGTCGCAAGAAACGTCAGTAGTACCCAAATCATTTTTCCCCTTCGATTCTGCAGAAATTTCTTCTTAATCTTTGAGATTTTAACTGACCTTTTGTTCTGCAGATCCTGATCAACATGCCGTTCTCGTACCAAGAGCAAGTTCGTGACGCAGAGGACCAAGAGCAAGTTCGTCGTTGCCTGCCCATCCAAGATCACCGAGACCCTCCTCAAGTAAGAACAACACGATCCCTCTCAGACATCATTAATGCCGTCCACGATCTTGGAGCAATTTCTGATGAAAAATTGATGTGTTTCCTGAAGGTATATTCCGATCGAGTCCATCCCGGTGAAGTACGGCGGGCTGAAGCGCGACGGTGACGCCGAGTTCTCCGAACATGGGAACTGACGGTGCTGGGGTGGGAGGTGGGCTACAAGGAGGACTTCGTGCCCAGCGACGAGGGCTCCTACACCATCATCATGAGGAAGGGAAAAAGATGGGTGCCGTGGAGGAGGCCGAGCGCAACTCGTTCCGCGCCGGCGAGCCCTAGGTGGTGCTGGGGGCCGGGGGCGACGCTTCCATAGGCCGTGTCGATGGGGTTTGCAGGGGGGTGGCCGAGCCAGGCGGCGGCCGAGCGCCAGGAGCTGGCGGCGGACGGCCACGGAATGCAGTGGACAAGGAGACGCTTTCCGCCAGGGCCGTCAAATCTCTGCGGCCCATCCGCCGAGCCGTTTTGGGCACTAAAGTATCTCAACAATGGCTCAAGCGGCGATTTGGGTAGCGGGTGCAGCTGCACCCGCTGCCCAATTTTTTTTTTCCAAATGTCAAAAAATTCAAAAATAATTTTTTTGCATGTAGTCCAACATATTTCAAGTCAGCACAAAAATTGGCATGGTGAAAAAACTTTTTTTTGCAACCTGTGCAAAAATGACAAAAATCTGACATACCAAAACGTATATGTACACGCCCGAATTTGTCTTTTTTGTACAGGTTGCTAAAAAAGTTTTTTCACCATACCAATTTTTGTGCGAACACACCATGTTGTAAACTACATCCGGATTTTTTTCGAAATTTTTTGACACTCAAAAAAAACCAAAAATAAAATACATAGTGCGAGCATCTAGACCCCTGAGCCGTTATGGATTTCTGCTCAACAATGTCCTATCTCTCACTGCACATCGGCTTGGCAGTCTCCGGATGTCTCCTATTCATTTGTGCTCTTACATCGTTCCCATTCATCTCTCATCCTCTCTTTGACCTGTCTGTGTTGCTACCATCTACTAGTAAAAGTGCACGTGCCACGCACGTCTAATAGAAAATATTTTTAGGTTAAGTAAAAAAAATCAATGAAACACAATAATAATTAATCAAAATGGCAGAAACTTGATATCTATTAATTATAAGAAAGTGAAAACCATAGAAAATAAACAATATTCCACACACATATGATGTCTGAATAAAAAACTTCATTGCTAAACGGAGATCAAACACTCTACTTTGTATTATTGGAGTATTATTTTGGAGTCGCGTAGCTAATCTAGCTCGTCCATCTTAGCTGTTATCTTTTTTAAGCTGCTAGCTTTATGCCCTCGGTCATGAAACCAAATAAATGCTTCATCGAGGAAGCCTGCGCTCGGCTAGATCTGCCACCAAACTTTCTCGATCATCTTCAACGGGGGTTCTTCAGTGAGATCGATGTGACCCTTGTATATGTCTCTCTTATATAACACCAACCTTATCACTGACCTCACACCTAAGTCACAAGCAAAAATAATTATGATTGATACAACAGACAACCAAATCAGAAAAAATCGTCTATATTAGAGAGTTTTTTTTATCTTCGAGAAGATAAAACTGAGTGGATGTTTGATCTATCAAGATTGTTAGAATAATTTCATTCGTGCTATCAAATGACCCTGAGAAATCGTCTCAAAATAAATATGTTTACATTTAATATTTAGATTGATACATAAATATGAAGTACGTCTTACTTGATGCATGATCAACTTTGATATTATAGGCCATAAGAATGAAATTATTCTGTTGAACTAACAATAGTTGATTGCCATAGGAGTGAGCAGATTTAAGAACTAATAATAAACTCATGTAGTAGTTGATTTAGATTTGGAAAGCACAAATGCATTACTGCGATCAGCAACAAAGTTGTTTGAAAATTTAACTTTCTAAAGTTTTGATGTCCTAAAACACTGTGTCGAGCTTTCAAAATCAAAGCGCAACCGAAAGCAAACCAAAAATTGATACCAGATATATCTACCTCCACACACAAATGAGCGAGGACGATGTCTCCCAGTAAGAAAATTGTACCGACATAAGGAATAAATAGATACCGGAATGCAATTCCATCTAACCAGAGAGAAACGTAAATTTCTTATGATCCTACATGTGATCACATGAAAAGTGAATATAACAAAAGAAGATCTATAATAAAGATATTTTTAAGCTTCTTTACTTCAATAGAAATCAAACATTCAAGAAAGATATTCAAGTATATTGTTGGAGGATTCTCTCTGAAAACTCTTACCGAAAAATAGCATGGTATGCATATTGGAGAAATCAAAACATTTGGTTCCCAAAGAGATAACTTTGCCGAATTCATTCAGGAATAAGGTTGCTTGGATATTACTCCTCAAATTAACCGTCTAGCAGCTATTTTCCTAGTAAGAAGTATGATCGTGTAGCAATCTCAACCCATTGACAATGCACCAGAAGAACCAAATACTCTACTGGGACATGCATTTGGAGAAAATAGCGCCGATTGCTTATTTGCGAACGACAACTCTGAAATTTACCTTTACTTCATTGTGGCAATGTCGACAAACTGAAATTTCATTGCGGCAATGTCGGTAATCTGCCGCAATCTGAAATATCATTGCGGCATCGTGCGCATACACATCATCTCCTTCTTTTGTATATAACAGCTGCCATATCATATATGCGTGGCTTGTTGGTCCAAATGGAAAAGCATATTTGGAATTCCATTCAGTAAGCTAATATTATGCAAATAAGGCAACACATAGCTAACAAAAGGACATACTTGATTACTCATGCTGAATTACGCTCTTGTAAAGATCTCATAATAGCAAGAGGTAGACCAATGTTCTCTGTTATCTATTACCATCAGATAATGGAAGAGACTTGGGCATGTACTTCCACATTTGGCTTAGCGTTCCATGGTGAACATCAAGTCGATGGGTGCAAAATAGTAGAAAATCGCTGCATGGAATTCTAGATTGATATATACTGCTGAAAACCAGGTATACTATTATAATACTAATATGAAAAAAGAAAAATCACGCATCTGAATAGAATTGTTGAGAGACAGAGAACATCCTGTGAATCCCACACCAATGACAACCTGGTAATCCTTCACTGAAGGAGAACATCATGTCCTAGCAGCAGCAGCATCAAACGTCCAACCAGACATCGCTTGGTCTGCCACAATACAGTAGTGGCCGCACATAAATACTCCGTAAATGGTGAAGACTGAAGACATAGCAAGACATATTTCCCATAACTTGGAATCGATTGAGAGAAAATAAACCTAGAAAAAGTTACAGAAACTGGAGAGAGGTTAGCTCACGGGGAGCTTAGCTCCGTAGATCTGTCTCCACAAGGCAATTCGTTGGGTATAGGCATGAGTCAAGTCAACACCATAGCCGCGTGGAGTGGAGTGCTGCGCTGGAGACAGTCTACCGGCGACAGTCTCTAGGTGGCTGTCATGCGGGGGGAGGCCGCGCGTCTCCGGCCGGCGGCAGGTGGCGCATCGTGTAGGCGGGGAAGGAGGCCGGCCGGCGGCTTGCAGACGCTTTGGGCGGACGTTTATCCGCGTGCGGGGGCGACCGTGCGTCTCCGGCCGCGGCAGGCGGGGATGGAGGCCGGACGGCGGGTGGGCGTTTCGGCTGGGTGGTGGGGTTGTCGGGCAGGCGGTGTCGTTGATTGGAATCACAGGCGGGGATGGATTATTTGTTCCGATTCGGTTCCGTTCAGTACTCAGTCCCCTTAATTTCGGATTACACTTTAACCATTGGATTAATTGATGTGTGGCCGTGATTGTTTGGATCACCCCTGTCTCTCTTTTTATATTAGTGGTGATGTGATGCATTAAGATATTTCTACCACCACATTAAAATGGAGAGGAGCGACAGAGATATACCGCTGGATATGAACATGTGCATATGAGAAGAGAATTTATTCACATGAGTAAAGATTGGTCTCGTATTTGTAATTTTATATGCTAAAAGCACTGTGCACACAAACACTGCTTGATGGTGCAATACTGTTTAATTATAGCTATCTTGCACCCCCAATACATCTTTGTTTTTTTTTTGCAGAATGCAATATATCTGTTGAGCTAGCACCAGTATGGAATAAAGTTGACAAGAATAGCTACCTGAAATCATTCTCAATACCTATTGTTTAATTTTCTAGAGGCACAGACGTTGAGGAGACATGGGAAGGGAATGAGGCAATGTTTTTGAAGGATTTAGATTTAGTATATAAACAAAAAGATAATTACATCATGTGGTGGAGCTAATTGCACAATACTTAAAGGGACTGGGCGTTGGCGCAGTGGTGGGTGCTGCGAGTGCGCACCCCACCGGCCGGAGTTCGATCCGTAGGGATCGCATTTCTGGTTCCCTTTGCTTTCTTAAAGCAGGGCTTTCAGGCCTTTTTTTTTTAATTGCACAAGACTTAAAGTTACAAAATGCAATGTAGTCAACTAAAACATAAAAAATTAAAAATTAAAGAATGCAGAACAACTGGTGTATTTTATTCCGTGTACCACTGTGTGAGTTTTACCTCCATGGTAAAAATTTGTCCATAGGAATTTTTTGAGAACTCACCACGTTGTGAACCAGTTGTCCCACAACTTCTAACTAGAACTAAGCAGTTTCTATTGGATGACATATTGGCAGGATTTATCCACATATTTGATTATGTGTATTATTCAAAGACCGTATTACAAAAAAAATCATTGACTTATCTTGAAATTGAAACTAATTCGTGTCAAAAAAATAAAACGAGAAAAACATAGAACAAAGAGGCCACTAGTTTCAAATTTGGATTTCAAGCTAGCATAGTAATTCTATAAAATGCGGCTACCGAAAGGACCAGCCAGATGAACACAAATGAACAACCAGTAAAAAGAAAGTAAACTCCAATATCACACTCCCATCGGATGAAGAAGTTGAGCCTCGTCCTAGGTTGCACAGAACGTTGGTTCTACCACTCCTCTCATATCTCCAATTCCGGTGTGCCTTTATGGGTAGACAACAACAATTGTTTTTCTTGAAAAAAGTCGGGGAAATATTTGAACCTAGATTCAAATCTAGATCAGGTGGATTTCAGACCACCGTGTCAGTAGCTGCATTGGGCCATTCAACCAGAATTACCTACAATTTCTATCAGCGTATATGAATTCCTCGTGTGCAGAAAAAGTACTCCGATCAAGAAGGAGTAACTTATGTCGGCCATATTAACCATTTTACTTGGCAAGTGTTAGAAATCAGAGCTCTGCATCTGCAGGCTAACTGAAACAGAGTTTGAGCTGGGAAAACAAAACAGAGGGCGAAATGAGCAGGAATATTGCTGTGGCAGAACACATGTAGACAGAACACACATGTTTGGTTCAAACATACTCCGTTCCGAAATACGTAGATGACTCGGGCTCTATACAAATATCAATTTACACACAAAAAAAAACCTCCTGCATTCAATCGTTCAAAAAAAAACAGCGATTTAAACTCCTTCTCCTTCCTGCGTCTCCAGCTCGCTCGCTGCTCTCCGTTGGACGGCGCTGCTGCTTATCTCCGAGAAGTACGGGGTTCGTCCCTGGCCGACGCGCTTCAACCGGCTTCATCCCGTCGGCCTCGTGCGCGGCGGGTGTCTCTTGAGGTTCTTCAATTTATGGTGCTGGCTCAGAGTTGGGGTCGCTGGAGGTTCGTCTTCTTCGTCTTCGTCTACTGCTGGTGCTCTGGTGGTGGCGATGGGCTAGATCGACGAGCTGTGTCGTGTTTGCTGCTTCTGGCTTCGTTGTTCCTCTGCTTGTTTTCAGTTTCGGGGCAGAGTGTGTGTGAGCTTGTATGTGTCTCTGTTCTTCGTTTTCTCCTTTGAATGTATGCAGGTTCTTCTCAAAAAAAAAAAAAAAAAAAAAAACCTCGCTCGCCAGCCCAGTCCCATCCCCGGCAGGTCGCCGCCCCAGAACCAGCAGGGAGCCGTGCTCCTCTACCCTAGCCCCAGCAGGGAGGGGAAGACCTGCTCCCCGCCGCTGCTCTGCTCACCTTCTTCCCGCTGGCGCTCCCTCCCCTTCCCGCCGGCGCTCTGCTCCACTTATCACTGGGTGCTCTTGTCCCCTTCCCACCGGCGCTGTGCTCCACTTCCCGCTGGGTGCTCTGGTCCGCTTTCCGGCTCCTCCACAGGCTCCCGGGCACGGCACCGCCACGGACTGAAGTTGAGGAGCAGCGGCTGCAGCGCTCATCCTCCACCTGCGCCGCCGCTGCCGACACATGCGGCCTCCCGGCACGGCTCTGCCGCCCCTCTGCACGAAAAATGTGAAAAAAGATCACGTAAATCAAGATTATCTGTGATGTACTCCCATGAATAATGTGAAACTGTAATTAAAAAACTTCAGGTAATAATGCAATAATTAGCAGAATGTTACTGCGAAGATCTGAAGCTCCGGAATACTCAAAGTTACACCAATTTGTTCTGTCAGTTTCAGTTTTTACAGAATACTCAAAGTTCACAAAACGTTCAAGCAAAATGTTAATTACAGCAGTAGTCTATGTAAATTACTCCAAGCAAGAACAAGTAGAGCAAATTGAGCTAAAGCACTACTGGCAGTTCAATTACTGTTCAACTTGAAGCACTTAATCAAGCAGTATCAAGTTGTACCAAGTTCAGTTACTGTTTATTTGCTCTGCTCTAGGTCCTGCAACAGCAACGACAATAACCAACTCGAGAACAACAACCAGAATAACTCTGAATTTTGAGGTACTCAAGCAAAACTTAGCAGTAACTTTGCCACTCTCAGACATTGCCACTGACAGATATAAGTTTCTTTCAATAATTAGCTCTCTAGTCTAGTGCAAGTTGTGATACTCTAGTGCCTGGAGTAATTAAGAGAAGTGATACTCTAGTGCTAGTAACAATGCAAGTACAGTACCATGGTAACAGATTTGATTCATTCAAGATCATGCTGATGTTGTATTGTGCATAACCATGCTGTTGAATATTTTGCATAACCATCTGTATCCATTACAAGCTGGTGTTATTTATCTTGTTTTTAGATAAAGAGTATATATTAATATCGTGGAGATACCAAATACACCCAGCCTCTGCAACAACGTATTGCCCTAGCGGCATTACGGATGCACACAGCCGAATACCACCCGATCCAGCAATCTCCAGGCATGAATCGCCCAATGGAGTTCGCCGGCGGAGCCTTCTGGAACACGACCATCCAGCAAGTTCGATGGGGACCAACATCCGGTAGATCTTCATCTTGGCGCGAATAAGAACCAAGGACCACCTCCTTTATTCAAACCAAGCTGGCAGCCCCCACGCCACCCGCCGGCAACCTGCGGGATCTGCCTCTCGGAGTAACCGAGGGCCATGACCAGCGATGCGTAAGGATGCGGCAGCGCAGGGTCGATCCACAACCGGAGCCGATCGTGACACCGCGGCCAGGAGATGGGCAGGCGGCAGGAGCACATAGCCACCGACCACCCCAGCTCAACCACCGCTGCCAGTCAAGCGCCGCCGATGCGAATCTCCACCACCACCCCGGTCAGGGGCGCCGCCCTGACCGCTGCACGTCAACACGGCGCCCATCTCCGCCCCTGCAGATCAAGGCGACGGTCGCCAGCGTCCACCCCAGACCACCATTGGCGGCTGGGCCCGCCGCCGCCGCGGCGAGGGCCGGCGGCAGCGGCGGCGAGCGGATCCGACGGCGAGGGAGGAGGGCTGGCGGTGCGGCAGGGAGCCCCCGGCGGCGCTCAGGGGTGCGCCGCGGGAGGGGTTAGGTTTTTCTCGGATCTGTGGTATGTCGTGGCGTTATTTATCTTGTTAGGGAGACAAACATCACTAAGTGCATGCAATCTCCACATATAAACAGATTCATTCCAAACTATGAGTAAAACACTGACATTTCATTTCAGCAAAATACTCCACACATAAACAGAGTCATCCGACAACAATCCATACAAATACTCCACACATAAACAGGCTTTAAGAGAAGGGTTCACAGAGAGTAAAAACGGATTCTTTACCTGGCATCATTGAGCGTCGTATCCCGCCGCATCCAGCCACTAGGGTTCCGGATCACGTCGCTGCCACGGTATCGCCACCGCATCGCCGCTGCATGATCTAGTAACAGATTCGTTCATTCCATTAGAATTAGATAACTAAACCAGGATCATTAGAATAAATGGCTTATTTTTAAATAGGGTATTACTAAATGCTCCCGCATGTTCATGTCTGAGTATGTATGTTCATTTGTCTAGCACATTTTGTCATTTGCTTAACAGATTTAGGATTAATTAACAAAATGACTACTGCATTTCACAATTTGCAAACTGAGATTTGTTCATGTTTGTTGTGCAAAAAAATATCCAAGCATATTTTGTAATTTGTCTAGAGATTTGGGATCAAGGCGAGTGCATTTCATAATTTGAAAATTTAGAATTGTTCATGTTCACTGTGTAAAAATGCCCTAGGACATTTCGTCATTGTCTATCAGATTGGGGGTTAATTAATTACAAAGAGACTTAATACAAAAATCTAATATGAGCTGCATCACGTACATGATGGCACTGTTCATAGAGAGCAAGCGAGCACGGGTACTCTTCGAAAGTCTTCTGATGGAAAATCAGAAGAGGCAGCCTTCCTCCAATCACGCCGATAAGACTTCACTTGACCAGCAGCATGCTTCACAACACGACCATGGTGATCTACCTCTTCTCAAGTCTTACTGTGTTCTCAAGTCTTACTCGTCATCCCCCTACAGCAATAAAAACAATCCGAACATGAGAAAAGATTGGAACATCAGAAGGCGTTTGTGTATGTTTATGAGAGAAGAGGAGATGAATTAATCTGGTACAAATCTTAATTTTCACTCGATGAGCTTGTGGTTGCCTCGGCCTCCTGCGGCGGCGGCGCGTTCCGGTTCTGGGCCAGCACAGGCTCCTCCTCTCGGACCTATAAGAAGTCTAAGAACAATAAGGGTTAGTAGCTGACAGTTTGTAATTAGTATATCGTTTTTAAATTTAATGTGTTTTTCAACTTATTGATCATTTTATGGAATAATATACTAATAAATACTAGCAAGCAGTTATTCCCCTATGTTTGCGTCGGTTTTTATGTTTTTTTATAAAAGATAAAAATCCGAGAAAGTTATAATGAAAGTTTCCCGAAGGCATGCAAAAGTGCAGCCTATCAGGCCTCATGCGCCTAGCCATGCACCTGGGCGTAGGTCGGTGGCGTGGTCGCATGTGGCCCACGACCTCTGCCAGGTGATGTCTTTCGACCGAGTGCTCCACAAGCGGCTCCTGGTGTCTGCCTATTTTTCTCACGCTTTATTGGCACCGCACAAAGTGTGATGCGCATGAAGAACTAGAACAGAAGCATGTCATATCTCCGAAGGCTCTCTTGGAGGAATTCCACCAAAATTTACCATGTAGTTATATGTCCATGTTCTTTAAGTTATTAGATCATATGATGGCACAAAGAGATTAGACGGAGTAGGATGATTTGGATCCTCGCGGGGCTACTTTTCTTTCGTCTAGTACGTCTATATCAATATAAAATGCAAAGCTTTTGCCTCGTTTTAAAAAAAAAACGCTGACTAAAACAGCATATGCGCTGGGAAAGCAAAACACAGAGCAAAATGAGCACAACACACATGTAGACAGAACACACAGATTTGGTTCAAATACGATGGCGCTCTCAGATAAACTAAATTTTGTCGACTATCCATTTTACTTGGCTGTTAGCAATCAGAGGTCAGACCGTCAGAGAAGTGCCATGACAGATTGACAGGCACGACGATACGGAGGTGTGGCATCTGCAGGCTAACTAGGACAGCGTATGTGCTGGGAAAGCAGAACACAAAGCCTTGAGCACGAATATTAACTGGCAGAAAAGATTTAGACAGAGCACATAGATTAGGTTCAAATATATTGATGGCACACCGACACAGATGCATGTATCAGATAGCACATTCAAATATAAGTGGTAGCATCACAACTTTGGTTCAGAAATAAAGGTAGCTGCAGCAGCAGCAACACACACTTTGAGATACTAGTTCACGACTCACATGGATGAGACGCTTAATAGCTTATATAGCTATGATTATTTTAAATAAATACGACGGTACTAAATAGGATAGTCTTCTGATGATGGAGAAGAGAAGATGCAGCCTTCCTCCAAATCACGCTGGCAAGACTTCACCTTGACCAGCAACATGCTTCACACAACACACGACCATGGTGATCACTTGTCTAAAGTCTTACTCTGTTCTCGAGTCTTACTCGTCATCCTCCTACAGCAAGAAAAACGAGAAAATGTTAGAACATCAGGAGACGTGCGTATGTTTATAAGAGAAGAGGAGCTGTCGTAATCTGGTATTACAAACCTTAGTTTTTTCCCTCGATGAGCTTGTGGATGCCTCGGCCTCCTGCCGCGGCGGCGCGTTCCAGTTCCGGGCCAGCGCAGGCTCCTCCTCCCGGACCGGATTCACTGGGGTTTCAATTGATTGCTATTCAAAGTCTTCGTCATACTCCTCATCAACGCGTCCTCGTAAGCATTCACCTCGACCTGGTAGCGAAGGATCCCTCCTATCCCACCAAAGCCCCTGCAGAACTGAGACCCTTCCTGCGACTTGTTCGTGATAAACTCCAGCGTGCAGCCAAACTGCCGGTAGTTTTCCGCAAACCACTCCAGTAGCAAGGTCTTCTCAACCACCTCCAGGTCTGCAGACGTTGCCTTCTCTTTGAAGTTGCCCTGATCTGCCTCCTGCGCCTTGTTGAAGTGCTTCACCATAGTTTCCCCAGTGGCTGCATTCTTCAAGATGTATCGATTGACATCCAGATTTTCCCAAACAATCAGTGTCTCAACTGCACCCATTTCAAGGGCAGACATGGTGTCATCCACACCAAAAACATACTTCCCGGTGTCTTGGCTTATCTCCTCAAAGTACTTCCCGATCAACTTCTTTTCTTGGATGAACTTGACATTGGAAAGCACTTCAGAAGATATCTCAATGGCCTGGTTAAAGCCATTCTCTCCACCATAAGAGACATCGACCACCTTGAGTATCTTGGCTGCCAAGCGCTGATCAAACATGTCAGATTGACCCAATTCAGTCTTGAAGTCAGCGGAACCAGCTAGAATGAGCCCAGAAACATTTGGCTGGCTGGTGGCAGGGTTGATGAAGAATTGTGTAGCCAGCTCAGCTGTCTTGCGCACGTAGTTGTGGCGTTTCTCCATGCGCAGGCGGGCAAAGCGAAGTGCTGACTGCCCTCCTCGTCCATGCTTCTTTGGCAGATCAACGCTGAACTTGTGAAGAACCTCCCTGGTGTTGCCACTCAAAGTTCCAAAAAGTGTTCCATTACCATCCATGATGATGAAGCCAAACTTATCATCAGACTCAAGCAGCTCATTCAGCGCCTCAGTGTGGAACTTGTTGTCGCAGAGATACAAGGAGACATTAATTGGCCTGAATGGCTCAAAGTCAAAGGTCACTTTCTTTTCTTTACCCTCATCGGTCACAATGGTTCCAGTGTAAAGAACCAATCCATTGGGGGGAACTCGATTGTACAGCTTCAACCTTTGCTGAGCAGAGGTAATTGCACCCAAGACTGACTGCCTGTTGACCCTGCTCTTGATGTTTGAGGCAGTTCCATATTCATCACCCAACATCTTGGCGACCCGAGAGACCTGATCACGAGGCGGCATGACCAGCGATATCATGCTTGTGCCATTCCCACGGGCAGCATCAAGTGCTTTGATCAGCTTCTTGACTTTCCAGATCTCAATGTTCTTGTCGTTATCATGACCGTCCGCCATCTTGGTTGTGTTCCCACCTCTGCCTTCACCTACAAGTTAGAACATTCAGAGTTAGGCATAATAATGCAATTAAGAGCTGTCTAGGAGACTGTTAGCATCATATAAATCAAAAGCAGAAGTGGGATATAAATAAATAAAACATCATATAAATAGGAAAGAGATGTAACTGCCATTCTTAAAAACGGAAGGACTATTAACACGTAGTCATGACAGGAAAGAAAAAACCAAATGCTGAAGTAGTTAATGGACACATGACAGTAGATAGGAACTGTTACAGTGTCAAAAACACATTTATTATGAGGTAGACATACATAACCTGCATAATCAAAGAGAAAAGTGGAAAATTTGATAAAGACTAAGAAGCTTCAGGCCAAGGACAACAATTACAAAGGTACTGAATAAGATATCTTAACAAACATAATACAGTGCAAATAGTGTTGATAATATCACTAATTATCACCATATAAGATCAGAGGCCAAGAATACTAGAAAATAAAAGGAATGCTTCCAGTTCCCACTGTTGAAGGTAAAACAATCTTTTTAAGAGCAGACCGTGAAATGCTTTAGGACAAACAACCACAACCGAAATATGAGCTGTCTAGAAGAATGTGTAACATATTATTCCAGAAGGCATAAGTGGGGTTAAATAGAAACATCATATGAAGAGGAAATTCGTGAGAATAAGAAGGATTATAGACATGCAGTCTTAACAGGAAACGGAAGTGGAACTATTTAATGGACACATGATGGCAGATAGGATTTGTCAAACTGTCGAAACAATATTTATCATGATGTATTCATATATGTAACCTGCATAATAAAAGAGAAGTGTGGCAAAATTGATAAACATTTAATAAGCTTCAGGCCAATGAAACGGTCACAAAGAAACTGAATGCGAAATCTTCTCAACAAATAGAACAGGCAAATACTGTTTATACGATCGCCATGTAAGTTCACAGGGAAAGAGTACTAGACAAAAAATGCTTCCAGATTCACTGTTGGAAGGTAAAATTATATTTTTAAGAGCAGAGCCTGACATCTTCTAGAACAAACAACCACAGCCCAAAAGAAAGCAGGTAAATTATTGGATTTACACATGTATGTACAAATGCAGGACAAGTTAAACAGTGCAACAGAGTTGAGGATCCTAAGATCCTTTGGGCTCAGCCTTCAAATGCAGGGCTATTCGCAGTGTAACTCCTAAAGAGCAGACGCACGGCAAGATAAGGAGACAAATTTATCACTAAATTTCGTCATACAAGATCAGAGGACCGGCTAAACAGTGCAGCAGAGTTGAAGATCCTAAGATTCTTGGGACCCAGCCCCCAAATTTACACCTTCGCATACTGAATTAACTAGAGGTGCAGAGGGCGATACCAGGCAACCAGCATAATAATTACCGTAAACCAATTGCACACCAAATACATCAACTTCATGCCTCTAATCGACAAATTACTGCTCACAAGTCGTAACTGACGCGACACTCCCCAAAACTAAACTAAAAATCGGCTTCGATCCATCTATGAACGCACGAAATCGATTCCAAACGGGACGGGTGCCCGCCCCTGCACCAGCTTCGGATCGGCCCAAACTAAACCGACCAGATCAAAACGCTCCTCGAAACCGATAACCGAACGACAACGAACGTGTCCAGACCCGATCAACGCGCCTAATCGAACCAGGACGGAACAGGAAACTAGCAGTGGATTCGCGAACGTAATCGAGGCAGAGCGGAACAGGAAACTAGCGAGGATCGCGGGCGGATGTTACCTTCGCAGGCCGGCGGCAGGGGGGCGGAGAGGGCGCTAGGGTTTCTCGGTGCGGCGCGGCGGTGGCTCGCTCGAATCAATCCGGTGGCTGGAGAAAAAATCGGGGGCGAGCTTTATATACGGGATCGTGTGGAGAACACCGGGTGGCTCCGAAGCCGCCCGAACTCTGCGGCGATGCCACCAGAACACTCGGCGGCGGGTGCGAGAACCACGCGATCAGGATCGGACGGCGGAGGATCGTCGGTCAGATGGTGGAACAGTTTAGGTGCAGCGATGTTTCTATATTTTTTCCTTTTCTTTGATCGGGAAACTGACGCGCTTGCTTGACCCGCAAGGACAATTCCTTTTTTCTTTTCTTGTGAAAATAATAAAAGCACAAATTCTCTCCTGTGGTGCCGTGGCTGCCAAGTTGCCACGCACTGCCTTTGTCTAAATCATGATCATAAAGAAAAGTCTACGAGATTTTCTCTTGTTGTTGTAAAATATATTCGTGTGGATCGTGGACTCTTTAAGTTTGCTGGATGTTGACGTTTCGGTACATTTTAAGCATAGAAATTTGAGATGGACTATGTTGTTTCCACTTTATAACAAAACTTTCTTCTTTTAGAAAGGAATTTTCTATTTACACCGAAATAACTTTGTTTGCTTTTAGCAACAACCCATAGTTAGTATGATGGATTAAACAAATTCTTAAACCAAAACAAACAATGAATCTATTAACAAGAACATATGTTGTATGAAGGTATCTCGAAATCACCATCACTAACTACATTTGTTAAATCAAACCATTTATTCCACTGAGGTTATCTTAAAGAGTTTTCCAAATTTTCATAAGTAAAACCAAGGAAATCAGCAAAACATACATGAACCTAGATGCCAAGCAGCGTCTCATTCACTGCCATGTATGTTTGATGTGGGCATGTTTGTATATAAAATCTGATATATTTTTTTTACGAGTATCAACCTGCTCTGTACCTCAGAGAGGTTTAGTGAATGTTTAATCAACATTTTACGGTCATAATGGATCTAGGTTTTCATTAAAGTGAAACATCTTCTTTATTGAGGTTTATTCACAAACTTGTCAAAGTGAATTGTAGTTTCATTTTCATAAATATTAAATTTTCTTATAAATTTCTATACCGGGATCAAAACTCAAAAGGAAGGATATACAAAAAAAAATCACTTTACTTTTTCGAATCACGGCCTTGGCTAATGCACAACATTCGGGCTCAATCCACGAGCTCACCGGCCCAGGAGTGCACCGGACTTGAGTTCGCTGGTCAAACGGAAGGACCATGTCTCGAACAGCAACGAAACTCAGCAACCCAAACGGACCGCACCCAGTACCGGGCTGAACCGACCCGATGTCGCTGGTCGCCTACGACGCCTCCTCCGACGAGGACGACGCCGGCGAGCCCCCCGCCGCCGGACCGGCCCCTACACCCCACCTCTCCTCCGCCATCGGGCCCCAGCCAAGGCCTCCGTCTCCATCTCCGTCCGTGTTCGCCGCTCCTCAGCCTCCAGCGCCGCCGCCTGCCCCCAGCCAGTAAGCCCCGTGCCGCCTCTCTAGGGTTTCGATTGTAGCGATGGGGATTGGTGGGACTGCCGCTGATTTGGGCATTACTTGTTGGATTTCGTGTTTGCTCCTACTAGATTTAGCCGTACTGTTGTCAATTGGTGGCCACTGGGTCACTGAGTTGAACTACGACTCTAGGGGGATATGCTGGAGCTTAGGCCACCGGGAACGAAATAACCAAAAAATATTAGCAAATACCGCAACAGGACAAGCCATGGCTGTAACTTGTTTTAGATGCAAAACCGTAGGCTACTGAAGGTTTAGATTCGAAACAAGAACCGGCATACTCATGCAGTCATGCTTGGTTCACCTGCTCCTTGTTGCACGGGATCATGTAGCTTCAGAACCCAGAGGAAGCGTTCGAAGTTCTTCTACTTTTAGCGTGCAAGTTGTAGCGAGTTGCAATTCCAATGCTATAATCTGATACTACCATAAATGGCTACTGTGAGGTGCTCGCCGTCATGACGAATTGAGTTCTCCCTAGCTGTTAGACTGTTCGCATAGATGCTAAAGTTCTCGTTGTGACAGGGAAACTTGGATAGTAGTGGGTATCCTGTGTTGGTATGTAAAAGGGAAAAGATCACATGGGGACATCCATGATTATAAAGAGATTTCCTTCCTAAACTTCCATGAGCCGAACTGAATGTTTTATAGTTTTACTGGGATATTGAGAAGCCTTGAATCAAATTCGCTAATAAGTATGAGCCATAAAAATTTATTTGTGGCGTGCTTCCCTTGGGCTATGCTTACAACTGAACAGAATTGAATTTGTGAAGCTATGATTCGTTTGAGCAAATGCCTTTTGGGCACCTCTGTTCTGGTACTGCCTCAACTTTGGTTGACAGGAGTCATGGTTTGACAAGCTGCTGATGCTTGTTCACAAGTGTCTATCTGAGAATCATGTGGAGGGACATTTTCTGCGTATGTGCAATTCTTTTGTTTTTCTAGTGGAATGTGCATACACTTGCTAATTATAACCTTGCAGGATTCGATTAGGCAGTTTGTTTGTCATAACTTTCCTTTAGTCTTATCTTCTAGGCCATGTCATTTATACGCATGTACTTGATTTGCAAAAAGTTTCAGCCACCTCCTAGCGTGGTGAAGCAGGGGATTTGTACTTTTGTAGCATGTCCACGTCTAGTGTATCCATTTACATGTATTTGTATGTCCTTGATGCATCCCATATTAATTGACTTGCATATATTTCATTAACCTCTCTTTCTAGGTTCTGCCGCGCTATCGAAGTTCTTAACTTGATTTTCTGTTTTTTTTTTTTTTTGCTCCAGGAATGTAGCGTCAACTAATTCATTAATGTCTCCCTGCCGACACCATCATTTGAACTACCAGATGTTGCAGATCTTTTTGCTTCCCCTTCTCTCTCACCTAGAGGTGCTGCTGCTATGGTGGGGATTTCATCAAGGAAAAGAGAATCAAATGGATCTGCAATTCCTCCACGCAGTAAATTTCCAAGGGCCCCGTCAGCACAGCCTCGTGGTGCCAGGAATGCTGCTATGAGCACATTAGTTCCACCACAGCTTAGTGGAAGGTTTGTCCCCATTTTCAGCTACATTAAAATATTTGACATGCAATCCTTGTTGAGTTGCTCTCCTCGAAAGTTCTTTATTCAATCAGGTAGTCGAGAACTAAGGCAAATAGACGATTGTTTTGCCAATTACGCTGATAAAAGTTCTTCCATGTTATGTACGTCAATATTTGATGCCACTAAGTAATGTTGGCCCTTTTGGTTTTGACAGGAGCAACGTTGTTACCGAAGATATGGGCAAACTGTTTGTGGCGAGACGCAAAGACTAGCATTTAGTACCCATGAATTGACATATATCTAGATTCGGGTGACGCAACTAGAGGGCTTCTCGTAACTGAAGAGATAAGATGGACATACTCTCTTTTGTGACATTTGTTTGTTGGCTGTTTCTTTAGTGTTCACCTGTGTGCCGCCACAACAGTAGTATATGCTCTTTTGTTGAAAGCATGTATATCTGCTTTAGGACTGGTTGACATTCTACTCTGCAAGCTGAAAGCGTTGTATTCAGTATCTTTTGGTTAATAGTGAATGGATGGATTAATAAGAGAATGTGTCCTTTCTTGGGAAGTTTAGATGTGTGATTCATCTGTGATCAATGGTATAGATACCAAAATACTTCGAACAGGCTATAAAGAAAAAGACACATAATAGTGCACACGGAATTTTAGAACGCTCTACTGCAGTCTGCAGACGACTTGGCTGGTAAACCATGATGCTGGTGAGCTCAAGAACATAAATGCTGGTAAACACTGTGGAGCTACCCGAAGCAAGACATGTGATAGTCGCCGTAGTACATGACAGGCTCGTGGGACACTCTTGGAACGTGGAAACCCTTCACCGCGGTCGTCATTGCTTCCACCATCTCCGAGGCACCAGTGAACTTGTCTACAATGACATTGCAGCTGGGATCCATTGTGTCCTGTAGGAGCTCTAGGCTGGAGGCCAGCTTCTACAACTCTCTTTCTGTTAGGTGGGGAAACATTTTCTTATCCTGCCTGTTCTCACAGACTCATCGGTGGGTTCCGGCGGATTTGATCCACCATTGCTCCCGACGTCTCGTATTCCAATGTGTTCTCGTGTCTTTTGATTTTTCTCACACTATCTTTGATCTATTCCTGTGACTATCACGGTATCACCTATCTGACGAAATGGAGAAAATTGCAAAAAACCACCACAATTGGTGGTCAAGCTTCAAAAAACCATCGGCTTTTATTTAATTCGCAAATCACCACCACTATTCGTTGACACGTTGCAAAAAAACCACCACTTCTTCGCTAACCGTCCGCGACGCTCAGTTAAGTATGAAACTGGCAGACGGGGCCCACATGTCATCCAGCTCCAAAAAACCACCGAATTTCATTTAATTCGCAAATCACCACCACTATTCATTGACACGTTGCAAAAAACCACCGGCTAGCGAAGAAGTGGTGGTTTTTTGCAACGTGTCAACGAATAGTGGTGGTGATTTGCGAATTAAATGAAAGACGGTGGTTTTTTGAAGCTTGACCACCAATTGTGGTGGTTTTTTGCAATTTTCTCGCCGAAATGAGCTAATGTTGCCTACACATTGAGGATTTGAGGTAGAGTGAGATGACGGAGGTATTCTGTTGAAGATGAAGTGGTAGATATATAAGAGGATAACCTTTTTTTTATGTATATATGAGGTTGGTGTTGTATAGATAAAAAAGGACAAAGTGCAGGTTGGTGGTGTAGTACTCTTCACTTTATAGATATCGTGTACATGCAACACAACATATCTGCTTAATTATTCACTGACTAGATGATTGAAAGAATGAAAGAACGGTTGATAATAAATATAGTAACCTGGAATCATCTTTTTTATGATTATTTGTTTTCCTAATTTGTCACTACAGTCTTCGTTAAGGCCCTGTTTGGCAAGAGTTTATCAGGGAGTACATGAGATTATTTTTCCAACGGGATTGAGTAAGAACACTATTATTACCCAAAACAATTTGTTACAATTACACCACAATCCCCTAGCTCATAAATAATCTGCTTTGATTTATCTGGTTGGAAGGCAGGGTTAATTCTACATTGAAAGGTAGACCTAGCCAGCAGCACCAACAAACTTCTCATATGTTTTCGTATCTTCCTAAAATCATTTCAATTGTTAATTCTAGCCGCCACTTCGTAGACCACGCTTCGAGCCGCACGACCTCTTCCTCTACCGCCATGCCCTGCAATCCCACTCGACCGCACCGAGTACCGGAGAGGCCTGGCAGAGGGGAGGAGCACGGGGAGGTGCTCGCGGATGTCGACGCCACTAAGGTCAGCGATTTCTAGGTGGACCGGCTGAGGTGGGGTGGTGGCAAGAGCGGTTTCAGTAGAGAGAGGCAACAAGGGAGGGGAGAGGATGGTGGCTCTGGAAAGGATAGGGTAGCCGAGCGACGGCAGCGGGGACTGCGTGAGGCCGCGAGGGTTTCGACGGGGAAGCGAAGATGGATGAAAAAATCGGTTGAGAGACGAAGTGGACGGAACATAATGCATGGCAGACTAAGGAACCAAATTGTTTTTTTAGGTACTAGAGATTTACTGAATTGGTTAATGCATTTTATCGGAGAAGTTACAATTTTTTGATAGGGCATATGCTAATTTATTAAGATATGGCCCACTTCCACTCTCACAAAGTGTCTAGCGGCACGTGCTGGAGCTGGCTCTTGCATGAGAGCCTACATCTCTTCTCTCTCGTCTTCTCTCTCCTCTTCTCTCTCCTCCATGTAAGCACAAATACTATCCTCCTACACACACAACTAGCAACCTCTCTCTGCCTCCGCTCGGCCATCAAGAAGGCAAGAAAGTTCCGTCACCAAGAAACGAACCTATTGTACTTGCTCTAATACATCAAAAAATGATAGCTTGGTGTGGTATAGATGAGGAAAACATTACTTATGAGGTTGTCAGGTTGGCAGTGTACTACACTTGACTTTATCGAAGGTTGATAGATATAGCTATCACAAAATCATCGTCAATGATTGTTTCTCTTGAATCGGCGCCGTTAATAATGAGAGAAACGGACGAATATGAATCATTAGTTGAATGACATAGGCTCGAGCTGTCGTCCCAGCTCCATGGCTAAGGCTGAGGTTGTCGTCCCGAGTGGTATCCGGCTTTCATGGCTGAGGCTGTCGTCGTCCCTACCAAATTTTCTATTAAATCAAATCATAGCACTTATTCAACTACATGCATTTTGTTCTCATATTCTGTGGCAGGTTAGGAAATACAATGTTCAATTAGCTATAACCAAAATATAATTGAAGAAACATAGAATGCTAATATTCTTAGAATACTATATAGCCATATTTTCTCTACATACGAATTTTCACATGCATATTTATTCTCATGTGCCGCGATGAACAAAACTAGCAAAGGTGCCAATGCATGAGCATTCAACTAGTATGATTTCAACGGCAATAATTGCATTAGCAAGCGTGGCTTCATTGAGCCATGAGCCAGCCTCAAAATTTAGAGCGAAGGATTGACGACTTGGCCGGCAAAAACCACGACGCCGGTGATCTCCTCCTTGATCAAGTACATGAAAGGGTGGTCCGCGACGAAGTCTACTCGGGCCGGCGTGCTGACGACAGACGAACTAATACAAGCGTAAAAACCGAGCGCGGTCGCCGCTGCCGCCTCTGTCCCTTCCTCGTTCACCTCCACGAAGGACTGGTGGTAGACCTTGGACACGAAGAACCCCTCGTCCGTCGATTCGAGCATCTCAGAGAAGTCGGCGGCATTGGCGTCGAACGGCAGGCGAAGGCTGAGGCCCTGCAGCAGCCCCGTGGCCTCCGTCTTGTACGAAATGGTGAACTTGGGCACCTTGAAGGCGCCGACGGGGACCTTGCCCCAGAGATCCATGGAGCCCGCATCGAGCAGCCTGGGCTTGGAGGCCATCTTGTCCAGCATGCTCTGCAGGCCGTGCCGCTCGTTCGGGAGGTAGACGTACACGGCGAAACGCCGCAGTTCGTCGCCGCGCGCGTAGTGGAGTTTCAGGACCTTCCAGTCGGGCAGCAGACGATGTGCTGGCTCTCGAAGCTCGACATGAATAGCACGCGGACTTTCCCGCCGGCAGGCAGGTAGAAAGTGCCGTGCCGCGTGAGCGCGGCGTGGAACTTGTTCTCCCAGACGCCCTTGAAGTAGAGCGCGTTCCCGAGGATGGCCCGCGTGGCGGCGTGTACGGTGCCCGGTGGCAGGAAGTCCTTGATCCGGCCCGCCGTCGCCTCCTCCAACCACTGGTTGATCTCGCGCCTCGCTTCCTCCGGCTGGAAAAGGAAAGATCGATCAGCAAATTAAGTGTGACATAGATGCCGTGCATGCAGGGAGAAAGGGAACTAACTAGACCGATCCGGTCGGCGCGACAAGGCAAGGCTGAAGGCTCACCTTGGTCGTGAAGGACGTTGTGCGAGCTTGGGCATGGTAGTGCTCCGCGACGACGCGGGCGTAGTCTGGCTTGAGGCGTGCGGCGGCGGCGTCCACCCAGACGCCGTTGGCGAACCGCACCTTCGGCCCGCCGCTCTCGCCATCGCCGTCAGCGAGCACGCGCAGGGCGACGCGCGACGCGAGCAACGCATGGGCGCGGCCGCCGGCTGGGCCGAGGAAGGCGACGATCTCGTCGAGCGTGGCGCCACGGGCGCCCGCGCCGAGCAGTACGAGCGCGGCGTGGATGGAGAGCGGGGAGATGGCGAGGTTGTTGCACGATACTGCCCGCGTGAGGTGGTGCAGCGCGCGCATCGCGAAGGCGGCCTCGCCCCTCGCGGCCTCCCAGAGCTCCGCGAGCTGCGGCTTCATGGCTGAGGCAGAGGCTGCCGTCCGAGTGGCTCTGTTCCTGGGGCTATGGTGGTGGTATCGGTCGTGGCGTACGTGTGGGTTTTGTAGGCTAAAGAAAGCGCGTGTGGTGCGACGCAGGGGTTGAGTTCGTGTAGAGGACGGTTTCGGACAGATTTGCCATATCTTATCTTTTCTTTTCTTTTCTTTTGCTGCAGATTCATTTGGTATGTGTAACGTTAGGCGTGCTCATCGGTTCATTGCCGTATTCGCTGTATAATGCAGAAAACAACTGTGCCGGGTCACGGACTGATTTATCTATTTTGCTCGAAGAAATGAGTTTCTACCAGGCACGACTCGGTTTTTGCTGATAAACATGGCGATACATGTCGAACTAAGACTAAACTGGTTTAACTAGAATAAACCGAGAACAAAAACATTATGTAACGTTTTAAACTATGACAAGCTTAAACAAAAAAAATATTTGTGGCATGAGTTTTCGGCACCAATTGGAGGGTGGATACAAGTACGATATATCATGTGCATACAAAAACTAATGTCAGTTTGCTCGCTCCCTGGTCTGGAAAAATACTACGGTGTGCACCCTTGCATTGTACTCCCTCCGTTCGGATTTAATTGACACACATTTGGTTACACATGGATGTATCTAGACACCATACAAGTATAGATACATCCATATTTGCACAAAGTCAAATCAATTAATTTAGAACGGAGGGAGTAGATACTAGAGGATACCCCGCGCGTTGCAGCGGGATTTTTTATAGAAAAAAATTGAACACATGAAATGCTTGATAGCTAATAGGAAAACAGTGTAGCATAACCCCAATAATGTACTATAATTTTGGATAACAGTGTATTGCCTTGTAATTATTTTTTCTTAAATATTACTAAGGCAAGATCGGCACAACTTACTTCTTTTCTTTGCTTCTTTATTTTTAAGATTGCATGCAGAGGTGAAGTCCCTCTTCCTGCAAAAGCAAAATCAGTGACTCTGCATGTACTCATGTATCTACCCTAAACGATCTGCATCATGAATAGATGTATTTAGTTCCCGTAGCATATAAAACACCAACCGTGCTTAAATTGCACATGGGAGAAAAGATGATAATAAAACAGTTCAAATGAAAAGAATGATGTAGCAATTTACCCCTGACTGCATATATGATAGATAGTGAGATATATCTTCTGTCAGGCTCGACACCCATCTGCAATAAAAAAAGACAGATCATCCCAGCGTTTGTCAGTAGCAACAATCCAAATATCATCAGGACTACTGTGCACTCCGGCCGGCCGGCCAGCGGAGATATCGGAGAAGAGAGAAGCAAAACTCCAGCCAGCGGTACTATGCAGGGCCTTTAATACGACCTGCAGTCCGCTCCCAAATGATGAACTCCAGACTCGAGAGGCTGATCGGGGTCGGTGTGTTTCGGAAGGCATGAGGCCGTGTTAGCACGCAGGAAGACAAAGCAGTAGATGGTTTGGCTGTGTGGGAGACATGAAATGGTTCTGGGTTAGGGCACCTCCAACGGCGGACCGAAATGTGTCCGATTTTGTCCGTTTGGGGGCGGACCACGGACACATTTTGTGTGATGTCCGGTTTTGGGCGAGGGTGCACCCAACAGCACCGCGCAAATCATCCATCGGCCGAGTACTAGTACTACTAGAAGCTCCATCCCATCGATCTGATCCACCGCTCCGCCGCGTCCCCGGGCGGCCGCGCGCCTCCGCGCAGCCGCTCCGCGAGGCCGTCCCGCCGTACGAGGCCGAGCTCGACGACCTCCGCCGCCAGCTCCAGGGAAATCCGGTGAAATCCTCCCCGCACCTCGCGAGGCACGCGCTGGAGGCGCAGCGACGGCCGTGCTCCTCGGCGGGTTCGAGCACGAGTCCTTCTACCTGGAAGGCTCCCTCTCGTCGCTCCTCGCCGAAGCTCGAGCCGTACGCGGGGTAGGCGCCGTAGCAGGCGGGGTTGGGGACAAGGCCCTTCGCGATGATGATGTTCCCGTAGCCGTGTGGAGTAGACTCAGTACTGCGCTGGGGGCGGAGAAGGTCCGAAACGACGGCGAGCTCGTATCCTTGGCCCGGGGCGGCGCAGCCGTATCCCTGGAAGCCCGCCGCGTAGTGTCCCGACAGGGCGCCGTCGAAGCTCGCGGTGCCAGGGAGGCCCCGCGCGGCGTACTCGTGGCCCCGCAGGCGCCATCGAAGGTCCCGATGCTGGGGAGACACCGCCCCGTGTACGGGTTGTGCTGCAGCGCGCCATATCCGGCGTTGGCGAAATCAGGCGAGCCGTGCCCGGGGTAGCCGTACCAGGCGGGGTCGGGGACAAGGCCCTCCGCGGTGAGGGGGTGCCCGTAGACCGGCGCCGCCGCGGAGTATCATCCTCCGGTGGCCTTCCGGCGCGATCTGGCCGCCGGCTGCGGCAATTTGGCCGGCATCTGCGGCGGTGCGAGAGAAAAAGAGAAAGGAGAGAGGGAGTGGGGTCGGTGGAGGATATGTTTGACCGACGGATGGGCCAGGCCGGACGTCTGGATGGACAAAACGGACGCGCGGACAGTCCGCGCTCGACCAAACGCGGATTAAAATTGGGGCAGCTTTGGTCCAGGACGGACAGTCCTCCCGGACAAATATCTTTTTGCGCTAGCCCGTTGGAGCACCCTCCATGTCCGTTTGGACAAAAACGGACTGGCCTGGTCTTTTTGCACCAGCCCGTTGGAGGTGCCCTTACATGTGGAAGTGAAGGGCGAACGGGGACAAAGAAATTTGATGGACGGAAGTGGAAGGAGAAGTGAGTTGGCATTTTCTTTTTCTCTCGGATGGTGGGTTGGCAACCTTGGTGAGGTGGGAAGGCTCCATGACACGTGGAATGCTAGGATTGCTCATAGATGCTTGATTAGGTGGACAGCTTACATGTTGAGCGAATTCCTTGTAGTGGGTCATTCCTATTTAGATATACTCCCTCCGTCCAATAATATCCGTGTCAAGTTTGATAAAAAGTGGATGTATCCATACTTGTTTCATGTCTAGATACATCCACTTTTTAACAAACGTACATCCACTTTTTATCAAACTAGAGACAGTTATTATTGGACGGAGGAGTAGAAGATTACACCGCAAACACTGGTCAACACCCTCTTGTCTTGTTTCTAACATATGTGAAAAAAACTAAGGGTGTCAAAATAAAAAGTACGTCAGACCATATAAGAGGTGCTGCCATTTCTTTTCCAAGTTTATATCAGTGTTGCCTTTTCTTCTACTCTGTGTCTCTCCCGCTCCTCCAATCTCTTGCTATTGCAATTTCCCTCTACACTCTCGTTCTCCTATCGTCTCGTTCTCCCGTCCGCAGAAAAATCTTATGCGACCATGCCTTGGTACGACCTATTGGTGGACCAATTTCAGCACCGTTCGATCTGTGCGCAGGCCAAACTTGATTAAGGGGAAAGACACGTGTATGATGGTGAGCATGGTCCACCGATGGGTCGTTGGCTGCTGGGTCGCATAAGATTTTTCTCCCGTCCCCTATGTCTTGTAGGGTATGCTGAACTTTGACACACTGAAGGCACCCCATGGGGACCTTGTTCCCGAGATCATGGAGCTTGCCTTGAAGCTGCGCTGCAACATGCTCTGCAGGCCGTGGCGCTTGTTCGGGAGGTAGACTTACATTGCGAACCTTCCCTGCAGGTACTCGGCACGGCCACACGCGTAGAGGAATTTGAGGAACTTGCACTTGGGGCAGTTGTCGATGTGCTGATTTTGACCCAGCGACTTAAACGGCGTGCGTACTTGCCCATAGGCAGACGGGTAGAAAGTTCCAGCCTGCGAGAGCCCAGTGTATAACTTGCTCTCTCACACACTGACTTCAGAATATTCATTCCAGCACTGCTCCTGATGTCTCATATTCCCATGTGTTCTCCTATCTTTGATGATCTTTTATCCCACTCTATTTGATCTATTTATGTGAATAAAACCCATGTGATTGTAATAAGCTAATATTGCTAAATTAGGATAGAGTGATAAGATGGAGAGAGAGCTATTTCGTTGAAGAGCATGTGGTATATATATAAGAGGGGGATAGTATTCATGTAAGTTTGGTGTGTCATACGTCTAAAACTCATATCTTGGTGTGGTAAACATGAGGAGAACATTTGCGCTTCAAAAAAATAAAAATAGGGAGAACATTAAAGTGGAGGTTGGTGGTGTGATACACTTTATAAAAGGGTTGACGGATATAGCCATCGCATAATCATCGTCAAATGATGACAATCTTTTTTCACGAATCGGTGCTAAGTTGCGCCGCCAGTCATGAGAGAAAAAGAGCAGATCAAAGTTCAATGGATTTATTCTTGAGATAAAACCAAACACAAGTTACAGAACATGAGTTAGTTTTGTCATGTTTTGACCCTAAATACATGGCCTAATTATCATTGACTACTAAAGACAAGTAAAACATATTAAAAACCTCATTAATGAAATAGTATAGTACCTGCGTATATCAATTATTGTGCAGAACTTCATCTTATCCCTCGGTTTAGGTGTATTTTGGGATCCTAATAGAATATATTTGTTCCTAGATATCCAAGGACTAAGGCTCGTATTCGTTAATTAGTCTAATAAATCAGTGGACAAGGACCGGTGCATGTAAGCAACAACAATGCATGCAACACAAGATTCCTGCACCTCTATATTGATTGCACCGAGACCAGTGCATGTACGGAAAGAGGAGATCGATCTGAACCAATAGAAAGCAACGTTGGTCAAGCTGCGATTTATCTGGATCCCAGTACAACTAAACGGAAGGAGTAATATAAATTTTCGTTGATCATAGATTTTTAGATAGTCACACATCTTGAGAGTAAGAACATGCATGAATCTTTTCTTCTCACTTCTAGTCTTTACCTGCAGGCTGCAGCCCCTTTTTCTTCCCCGCCCTCCCCTGTCAGCTCTTCTCGATCTTACTCTCAACCCTAATGCGGTATGGCTGACGGGTGATGTTTTTGTAACCTGGTTAGCGACAAGTGCTATTGTAATTCAAGAGATTGGGCAAGCAATCTTTTGTCACATTTGTTAGATACCTTTTCTAGTATTTATATGTGTTTATCCACTATAGTAGTGTGGAACCTAGATGTGCTCTAAGATTGCATCTAATAATTATGATGTGTAAATGGTTGCAAACAAACAAAGAATGTACAAAAAACCACGACCATTAACAATGTTGTGAACATTTCCTAACTTGGTTTAATTTAGCATAATGTCGTACTCCCTCCGAATCATAATAACATGAGATGTTTTAGCTATTCTAATATGGACTACATATAGAGTAAAATGAGTGAATCTACACATTAATATACGTTTATATACATCCATACATTGTCCATATTGAAATACCAAAAACATCTTATATTAGAGAGTCGATTTGCTACCCATGATGGTGCGCATGCACCCCCGTCTAACTTTGATTAAGCTGTATAATCCAATTTTTTAGCTTGCTTTCCTAGTAGAACATGGATTTCTGGTGTACAAAAGTGGTTTCGAAATTTCGAAAACAAATATTGTTTTATTAAAGTCAACTCTAGTTTGACTTTTGACCAAAAAGTAACATGTCGTTGACTTAGATGAAAAAATAATTTTCAAAAAATTAATATGGTACAAAGGGAGTAGTATCAGTCCTGAATAGTTGATCTAGGTATCCAATGATTTTTATTTTGGAATCCGATAAATAAAATTAGCTCATGAAAGTATTACTACCTTCGTTGCAATTTATAAGACTTCACGTGGTTAATGCAAACGATCAAACTTAAAATCACTTTACTGGAAAAATTAATAAAATTTCCATTAAAAACATGACTTACAATACTCTATATTTTTTTTCCATTCCAGAAAATCGCATAAAAATGTTCTTGGTACACTTACTATTTTGATAAAAAAAATACTCCCTAGAATAACCCTCTGTAACACGGACCTACATGTTAAAAATAAAAATAGGTATGTGGGTATGCTGGTATGGGTACTAGGGTTTAGGGTACATACTCGGTAGACAGTTTTAACCATTTGCTTACCCATGGATGATGCTTTTTTACCAGACCCTTACCCTAATGGTATGCGAGCAATGAGTACCCATTCCCATCCATTCCAGACTAGCTGCCCTGTTGGCCTTTTGCTCTAGCTTAGATTAGCTTTAGGCTAGTTTGTTTCTGTTTTCCGTTTGTACCCTGTTTTTTCCTCCTACTATCAATGAATGAGCAGCAGCTTGACTGCTTTTTCGTCAAAAAAAAAAAAGATTATCGTGGTCTGTGTAAAGTTAGGCATGCTCTCGGTTCATGCTCAAAGAAATGAGTTTTTTTTACATGTAAAAATGAGTTTCTACCATGCACGACTCGTTTTTTGTTGATAAACAACGAAACATGGCGATACATTTCGAAATAGACTAAACTGGTTTAACTAGAATAAATCGAGAACAAACATTATGTAACGTTTTAAAACATGATAAGCTTAAACAAAAATAAAAAACGTGGCATGAGTTCTCAGGCACCAATGGACGGTGGATACATGTACGATATCTCGTGTGCATACAGTCTAATGTCACTTTACCCGCCCTCTGGTATGGACAAAATACTATGGTGTGACGCGAAGGTTACACTGCAAATACCGGACAACACCCAACACCCTCTTGTTTTGTTTATGAAAAATGTGAATAAATTTTCTTTTTTACATAAAAGGGATGTCAAAATATAAAATGTTGTCAGACTACCTAAAAAGTGCTGCCATTTGTTTTCCAAATTATATCAATGTTGCATTCTCTTCTACTCTATAAATCTCCCGATCCTCTAATCTATTGCTATTGCAATCTCGCTCTACACTCATGTTCTCCTATCGTCTCGAAAAAGTTGACGACAACATGGTCGGACGCAGGTGCAACCCGATGCCCCATAGAAATCTTGTCTCCTATGTCTTGTATGATATGCTGAATTTGGAAACACTGAAGGCACCCCATGGGGACCTTGTTCATGAGACCAGGGAGCTTGCCTCAAGAAGCTCTCCAGGATGTCTACAGGAGTTGGTACTTGTTCGGGCGGTAGACGTACACGCCAACGTTCGCTGCAGTTTGAGGAACTTCCACTTGTGGCAGTTGGCGATGTGCTGCTCAGCCATGGGCGACTTAAACGATGTGCTTACTTGCCCATAGGCAGACGGGTAGAAAGTTCCAGATTGCGAGAACCCGGTGTAGAAGTTGCTCTCTAACATACCGATTTCAGGATTTCATTCCAACACTGCTCCCTGATGTCTCATATTCCCATTCGTTCTCCTATACCGGTGTAGAAGTTGCTCTCTAACATACCGATTTCAGGATATTCATTCCAACCCGGTGTAGAAGTTGCTCACTGAATCATTTATCCCTCTCTCTTTTATCTATTTATGTGAATAAAACCCAATTGACGTAATAAGTTAATATTGCCAAAGTAGGATATATAGAGTAATAAGATAGAGGGAGCTATTTCGTTGAAGATGATGTGGTATATATAAGAGGGGCACATTATTCATGTATGTCTTGTCCCTTTGGTGTGGCATACGCCTAAAAAGCATATCTTGGTGTGGTATAGATAAGGAAAACATTAAAGTCGAGGTGGGCGGTGTAATACTCTTGACTCTATAAAAAGGGTTCACAGATATAGCTATCGCGAAAACATAGTCGATAATGACAATCTTTTCTCACGATTTGCGCTAAGGTGCGCCGCAATCATAAGAGAAACAGAAGAACAAATTAATGTTCAACGGATCTAATGTCTTGATAGAAAACCAAACAAAAGTTGTTGAACACGAGTTAATTTTGTCATGTTTTTACCCTAAATACATGGCTTAATTAGCACTGATTGTACTCAGGACAAATAAAACATATTAAAAACCTCATAAATGAAATAATATAGTACATGCGTGTATCAATTATCGACTAGGACATCAACTTAATACTGTATAAAACTTTGTTGATAGATACTTTTTAGATAATCACACATCTTAAGATTGAGAACATGAAGCTTTTCTTCTCACTTCTCTTAAACCGCATCCCCTTTTCTTCCCCGTCTTCACCTTACAGCTCTCCTCGATCTTATTCTCACCCTTGTTAGTGACAAGTGCTGTTGTAACTCATGAGATCATCTCGTCTTGCGAGTTTCGACATGTGTTTCGGACCTCCAATGAGGCCGCTCATCTTTTAGAGATCGTGTGCTTCTTTTCCTAGTATGGTGTGGCGTGGTGTGTCCCCGGATCTTATCCGGCAGACAATTTGTAATGACATTATGATTTGATATCAATAAAGTGCGTGGTTTTCAAAACAAAAACTCAAGAGATTGGGCAAGCTCAGGTTTGTACATTTGTTTGATACAGAGTACAGTACTTTTTATTTTCACTTATAATTTTCGCTAAACAATATTTCGCCAAATCTATTTCTCGCTCCAAAAAAGAAAAGAAAAAAGGCGAGGAGACCAAAATTGCGGCGGGACGTTTGGCTTCTCCAGCACACTTCCCTCTCCAGAGCGCGGGCTTTCTTCCCTCCGAGAAACCCCACTCCCCTCCCCCGCCGCTGCCGCCGCGCCGTACCGTCGCGTCACCGCCGACGCCTCGCCCCATCCCGCCCCCACCCCCGCCGCCGCCGCCATCGCCATCGCCGTCCCCGTTCTCCCTCGCCGGGACACCGCGTCCCCGCTGCTGCCTTTACACCGTCCCAGTCGCCGCCGTCGGGTTTAGAGGTACGATACCGTTTCCCATCCAGCGGTTACTCAAATCCCCACTGGCCTTCACGATTTCTGGGCGCACACCTTCTAGATCCGCCCGATGGACCAAACCCTCCGTGGAATTAATAAGCAGAGGCGATCATCTAGGCAACGTACATACTGTATCTGGTGTCGACCCTGATGATTCCGTGGTGAAATTTAACGCGTAGGTATGAGTAATCGGCAGGATCGTCACGTGGTTACTCCCGTGGTCAGGCCAGAAATTTCATGCTAAGCACTTGCAGGATGATGGCTAAGGCGTGATGTTTCTTACCACTGTCAGACTGAAATTTTAGGCTAGATAGATGCTAGTTTGATTTAGTCTTTACGCTTGAGATGTCTTGTTTGCTTTTAAAGATGAAGAACTGTTGCTATATTTTGTTGGGGAAATGGTGCGCATGCTACTGATTGCCGTATATACTGGTTGCCATCTGATTGAAAGTAATCTTCCCCCAAAAACATAATGGCTGCTGCAAGAGAACGTGCATGGCTATGGTCATGTGATGTGTATTTCAAAATAATCTTAGTGGCAACCAAAACGATCTGAAATCCACCTTTGAGATATAGAGTATGGTACCAATTTTCTTTTGTGTGGACAGTGTCTGGTCTGAACCTGACATTTTTAATCCTTGATATTGCTATCAACCACTGGTTGGCCTTACTGAAACTTATGTTTATTATGAAACTCTGTCTGCTGTTGCCTGCATTGTCCCCATTCTCCATATCCATGCACATGTCATCACAACTCATTTGTATTCCTCGAGATCTTACATTCTCTGTATGCTTGTGGCCAACTTCCTATATTAATTGGCATCCTAAATATGTTATACCATCCATTCAGTTTTGCTGTAGAATTCAGTTTTGGTGTTTCTGTATTAGTTGGATACTTTGGCATCGTAAACATGCTATTACTATTCCAATCAGTCAAATCTGAGAAATGTTTTGCACCTTAGTTTTATTCTCTTGTAGTTTAACAGTTCCATTCTCATACAATTATTTATATAGTGTTGGTAACAGGTCCTGCACTTTCGTAGTTTATAAGTTCATAGGAGGCTCTTGCTTATATTTGTCAACCATTACAGCACAAGCATAATGGCTGCTGCAAGAGAACGTGCAAGGTTAGAGTACCTTAATTCGCAAGAGCCAGGCGACGCATCACAGGCTAATGCTATTTCTATTGTGGATATGCTGCTAGTAGAAGATGATACAGAAGCTTCTCTGACAACAACAGTTGAGCCAGAGCCACTAAGTGCAACAAAGTCAGCTTCCACTTTAGGCTCAAAAGTAGCTCAGTGCTTGGCCAAAAGGGCTGATCACAGTTACTCACTCGAGAATGCTGGTATTTTTGACTGGTTTGATACCCCCAACCATGATAATTGCATAACCGGTAACATTTCCAGGGAAGATGCAATAGTTCATGTCAAAAATAGAATTTCATACCTGGACTCCCAGAGATGTGGTGGCTATGGATCAGGTACCAGGGCTGGGGCCATGCTAGAATGTATGATGAGGACTCCACCATGAACTGTCTGAAGAAACCAGAACCAGTTGGTACTACCGATGATTTATATGAAGCATATGATATTGGGCCGAATACTCAAATGGCGGCTGAAGCCATGGAAGAATTGTTCAATGGATCAACCGTCAGTTACAATGTCAGGGAGCATGAACACCTGGAAAATTCTTTGTGGAAAGAATACAAAGTGGATACCATATGTTCAGTAAATTCACCAGTTGAGAACCAAAAGCTAGACTGCTTACCTCAGTTCTCACGGGGAATGACATCACAGCTTACACAACTCAAGGTAAACAACGAAGAAAGGCCAAATGGTGAAAGTTCAATCCCTTTGACGAATCGTCCCAGTGGGTCAAAAACCAAGAAGAATACAAAACAAATGACAGGGAAAGCGAAAAGAAGCATCCAGAGTGGGGTTCCAAGAGAAGCCATAAGTCATGAGGTGTCAGAAGTATCTGGTGCAGAGGACTCAAATATTCCTTGTTTACTGGGTAAAGATGGTGTAATCCATCCTAAAAGAAGGAGAACATCCATGTTTACCTCAGGAAGCTTGAAAGTTGGGTTCAATAAAGCTACCAGATCAACTGCAGTCAGAGTCAGCACTACAGAAGTGGCAGAGCTACCAGCTGCTAACTATGCTGATGCTTCTGTTCGAATTACAAGAACTCGTAGCAAGCTTAGAGGAATTCAGAAAGACGCTTCAGATATCAATCAGCTTGTAGGAACCTCCAGTACTGAACTGAAAAACAATCCACATCTCAACAGAAAGACCATGACTCTAGCTTGAAGAATAGAGCACTACTGAGAGAGCTAAATGGCACAGAGTCCCAGTCTAGGACACATACATCAGAGAAGGCACTGAAAAGAGGTCTCGGGAAATCACAAGGTTCCAGAGAGCTTGCTGGTCTTTTTAGAGATGAAGTATCTCCAGTTTTGCCATCAAGCCGACGAAGAAAGAGACACATGTCCTCCGTTCGTGTTCTGTTCAGCCAAAGCATGGACAGCGAAACCATCAAAGAGCAGACAAAGGTAGTTTCATTTCATCATCTGCATATACTATACACAAGTAACTGAATATCTTGATGTTTCTCACTTTTGGATTTTTTTTGGAAATTGGCAGATATTGATACACTTTGGATTACCAGTGGCAACAACTATTTCAGAGGCTACACATTTTGTTGCTGAAAAGTTTGCTCGTACAAGGAACATGCTAGAAGCAATAGCCATGGGTATACCTGTAGTCACACCATCATGGCTTGAATGCTGTGGCGAAGCAAGGTGCTTCATTGATGAGAAAAAATACATAATGAGAGATACAAAGAAGGAAAAAGAGCTACACTTCAGCATGCCTGTGTCCCTAAGTCAAGCCTGCAAAAGCCCATTGTTAGAGGTTAGTGTGTAGCTATTAGCAGTGAAATCATAATCAAAATGGGAAAACAAATAGTAGCAGAGGACAACTATATAATTTTGATGCGATAGACCGTTTAACATTTCTAGCATAGTCTTGATGAGTTGTTGTGACGTTCATGATATCTTTATATTTACTGATTTCTCCAGTATTCATTCTAGGGTAGAAGAGTACTAATCACGCCCAATGCTAAGCCTAGCAAGGAGCTTCTGAATCTTGATGCCCATAGACCGTTTAACATTTCTAGCATAGTCTTGATGAGTTGTTGTGATGTTCATGATATCTTTATAGTTACTGATTTCTCCAGTATTCATTCTAGGGTAGAAGAGTACTAATCACGCACAATGCTAAGCCTAGCAAGGAGCTTCTGAAGACTTTAGTGGTGGCAGCTGGTGGCAAGGTATGGAATTGGCCATCCTACCTCTATTTACCATAACGGCCATTTTCTTTTGGTAGCAATCAGCATCACGCTGTCCACAACAGTATACAGTATATATCCGTTGTCAACTTTATACCAATGCGAGGTTTAATCTCGCGGTAAAAAAGTGACTTTAATATTCTGAATATATATACTTACTTTTGGATCTGATGAATTGTCCAAGTGTATAATTGTTTAGCACTTAATGTTAAAGCTAATAAATGGTTTCAATTTCATGTTATGTAAATTGCACCTAAAATTCTGAGATCTTGTGATTGCAATGCAGACTGAACAGAACCTTCCGAGGTACATAAGTGTGCTAGGGAGCTGAACTGCGTCCTAAGATGACTAGGATGTACCTGTATGGCTGTATCTTTTACCTAGTAAAGCTTAGAGAAAAACACAGGTTTAGTACATGAGCTTGCCTTGAATGTGCGGTTTGGTCACGAAATTGCAGAATGTGAAAAGCGGGTCAGGAAGTTGCCACGCGTCATGGCCACGTCAGCAATTAACGCTTTTCACGTTCTGCAAGTTCGTGACCAAACCGCACATTCAAGGCAAGTTCATGTACTAAACCTGCCTTTTTCTCTTAATCTTATGACCTGTGTTGTTACATCCATCTTTCTTTACTTAGTTCTTCTTGATGTGCATTGTGTTGCTATAAATTGAATAAATTTCAGTTTCATATTTTCACCGCAGTGTCATCATGGATAGAATTTAATGACTTGCATACTCCGTTTTCCTTCTTCTTACCTTGTGCTGATTACATTTGCTGGTTTGTCAGGCATTGGACAGGATCACAGTGTCCATGATGAAGAACAAAAAATTTGAAGGAGTCTTTGTAATCTCTTGTGAACAAGACTGCAGCATCTGTTTACCGTTTGTTAAGAATGGTATTACCCATATCTCCTGTCCCTGAAGTTCTTTCTTTTGTGCTTTACCAATCTCTCAAATTTATAGATCAATTCTGTATTTCTTTGCCATCGTTGCAGGTTTGGGAATATTTGACTCGGAGCTTTTGCTGAATGGTATTGTTGCCCAGAAGCTAGAGTTCGAGAGGTATGTGTTTGCTCTCTTCCGATTGCCGTATAATTTTGTTCTATGAACACTGTGACTCGCAGCGCCAACTGAACATCTGCCTGTGCTTTGTAGGTTTCGCCTTTTCCGTGATAAAATGTAAAGCTTGGCGAGGGCAGCTAAACTTGCAAGACAATAACCACTTCACCTTGTAAATATGTCCTTATGTTGCTGTAGTTACCATCGTTATTTATTTTGCAAGTATGTGCAGTTGCAGCAGAACTCAACCCGTTTGCATGCTCGTGTGATTTGCCACGCTCAGACTGGACGTTACACAGTTTGCTTGAGAATGCTTTTAGTGTAGCTTGGGTCTTGTGATGATTTAATTATGTGGCGAACATTTTGGTGATGAGGCACCAAAAGGGACTGTCTACTTTTTGTTATTAGTTCACTGTGCAAGTAAGACATACACAGTACACACAGTCCAAAGTCCAAACACACGGGCACACTCACGAGACCACACAACTGTGCGAGCAACCAACCACTGCATATCCCTCCACTGGTTTCTCCTGCCATTTGGGAGATATATCTTTATATATGGTCTGGTTAGGTGCACTTATGGATGTTAAGACGTGAGCTATTCTTTTGTACTCTAAAATATATGGTCATAAATTTAGGATTGATTGGTACAGCTTATTTTCGTTTTTAACCTTACCAATATGTTATGGCCTCTCCAAATAAAGAGGCACTCCCCTGCCATTGCAGTTCTCTACATTAATTCTCAACCTTACCAATTCAAAGAACCTTTCTGGTTAATTATTCACTTCTTTGTGCTATGGTGCGAAATTAGGGAAGTTTGTTGACAAGAGAAACTAAACCAAAAGAATGAAAGTGAAAGCACATTTGTTTATTATTTTCAACCCAACATATGAGTAAGAGTAGATTTTTTATTTATGTCTACTGTAAGATTGTCCCCCCCCCCCCCCCCCCCCCCCCCCCCCCCCCCCCCCGCCGGTATGAGGATATCTCTTGTATATGACATCGTTGGTTGTAGAGAGAGTTGCATTGGAAAGTGGATGTATGGATTTTAAGGCTTGAGATATTCTTTTTTCTCTAGAAGATATGGTCTTATAATATAGCTCATTCGCACAAACGAACTTTACCAAATCACAATGCCAAAGGATGCACTACTTTGCCTTTGCAGTACTCTAAACGTGCACAATCTGTTGGGAATGTGAAGCACTGAGGAAGACATCCACATGTACTCTTGGTGCAGTCGTTACTCTTGCGCTGTGTCAGGGCCTCAGGGGTTGACACGGATCTGCCACCGACCTGAAGTCACTTGGTAACGATAGGTCACAAGATCCCCCCATGAACCAGATTGGTAGATGGTTACGACAGATAAGAAAACACAACACAAAAAATGAACTCTTCTCAAACTTTGACCCCCGTACTCTTCCACATTCATAGAGATTAAGGTGCCCTAGCCCACAGGACATGGAAGATGCAGGGACTAGCGCGTTGACGATTTGTGGTACGACCTCATGCCATTTGTGGGAGAATCACAATGAACCATGCAACTCTAGCTAGAACGGATTGGCTGGGATCATTTCCAAAGGTGTGGTAGAAAAGCTCGTCTAAACACCTTTTAAACGGTTCAATTAGATGCTTGAAAATTGTAGTGTTGATTGGTCTTCAAATGTATTTCAAAAATATCTTATTGTGTTTAAAAATGTATTGTGCAATTTTCGGGTGCCTAATCATAACAGATTAATTAGCCTTGTTCTACGGATTTCACCAAAAGCTTTATTCCTACTATGGATCAAGAAACAGTCACAAGAGCATCGTCTATAGGAGCTTCTCGAGGGGAAGTGGTGCAAACAGTATCATTGATACCACATTGTGTTGATCTGGGTTATACTAATACTTGTGTTTGAGGAGATGCCCACTACTGCATTTTAAAATGATTTTTATAAATTTTCAGGAGTAAACACTCATAAACTTATAATATAATTTTGAATTACTTTTAGGGAATCGGCAACAAGTTATTTAACTGGGCGAAAGTAGGTAGAATTTGAGAAAATTCATAATATTGGGGATTATGCATCAAATATGGTCTAGTTAGTGTGAACACTGGAGTGGTGCATTTTCCATCATATTTAACATTTTTATCTCTTACAAATGGAAAATGACATTTTACGAATAATCCGAACAATCAATTTGGCACGATTGTTTTCCATGGCATGATACAACTATGTGCCAAATATGAGCATATTATCATAAATTATTCCATGGATATTGTCATCACCTTAGCCACTTGGCTTGAAACCTACAAATGTTCTTATGTGATAGTATTTTTTGAAGACCTTTTCTCAAAAGTTGACATATTACAAATTTGATTTTTTCCTAACAACTAGTATACCTAAATGGACTCAATGAAGAATAATTTCATTTTTTTTGAACTTTTCTCCATTCTTTTTTATTTGTTTCAAGACAGGGTCAAAATTATCGGCAAGGCTATTCCTAAAAAGAGGTCAAATTTTTCAGATATCTCGGTGTTTCTCTGATAGCGTACCTTAAAATGAGTTTTGGCAATTCTTAGGAGCAAGTCACACACTTGTAGTTTAAATTGGAATTAGTTTCGTGAAATAGACATAAAGTCATTTTATGGATGAAAGTAGCTAGAAAGTGAGAAAATCCTTATACATCGCGCACACTTTGTTTCTTTTAAAAAACAGTGTGCGACTGCATCACATACCTTTATTTCTTAGCCGTGCACGATTGCGGTTGGTGGCCGAACATCACACATTTCTTTTTAAAGGTACGCAAATAAGTAATTTGTTGCGACATTGGCATAATGGCATGCGATTGAGAGTTTTAATTTGCTGATCTGTACTAGTGGTACGTAGCCTCTCTTAAATAGGAGGCACCCTTTTTTGCTTTGCTGTGTAAATCTGAACCACATGCCCATTTTAACGCTGCTTTACAGGACTAGGATGGAGTTAAGAACTCAGAAAACAAGGGCAACTAGGAGTAGTCCGCAGCTAGGAATGGGAGGCACCAAGGAACACATATCCTGCAACTAACTAAGGAAATACTGGTCCAGGACATACATTCCTACCAACAGGAAAGGCCACTGTACTTTTGATCAGTTCACTTCTTGTTCGTCGGCTTGACGCTGCTCGTCTGTAGTTGGCATAATGAACATTTTGGTGAGACCGTTTCTGCTCGGGTCCCACCTGCGTCCGATTTCAGATCTTCATGGTTGGTCCAGTTTTAGAATAAAATTTGGCTGCTACGGGAGATGAGTCTTCAAATATCTTTATAAAGTCTGAAGTGTTAGCTTGTTCATCAAAAGTCTTACCACATCTCTCACCAACGATGACCATAGCCTGCAATCGTTCTCCAGTTTGGAGACTGAATAGGGCATGTGGCCAGTGCGACTGAATAGGGGCCCCGGCAGGGCTAGTCTAAAGAAATTTTGGACCCGGGGCGAGTTCAGCCAATATATTTTACACTAAACTCTTATACATCTATATAACTTAGTTTTATATATTACAATCTTATAAGTATATCTCTCCATAAATAGTTTGCAAAGTTAACTAAATATAAATTGCTACTAATATTGTGTGTATCATTCTTATACGGTATGTACGCTGAAAATATAATTACTTTGTGTTAAATCTAAATAATTTTGTAACCAAAACTATATTAGTTTTTCCTATATACACATAGGCTAAAAATTGTAAAAAAAATATACGCCTCCTTTTGCAGTTGAATTAAGAATTAATTATCTATAATATTGTGGGAGACATATCTATTAAGTATATTCTAAGAGATATCTTAATAGAAGTTTCGAGTGTACCATTACATCATAAAACTTATATAAAATGTAGAGCATAAATGGAACTACTATCTTCTCCACCTTTTCTTTGTTTAAGTGTGTCTTATAAGAAAATTGTGTTAAATAATAATCGCACGACGCATGATTCTATGTACTTGATATTGAAATATAAGCACTTAAACCAATCACTAACGATCATAAAAAGTACTGCGAATTCTACAACTTTTGCTTTCGTACGGTTTGATATGTTGTGCCATCGAAATGTGTACACAACTTCTCATTAAAAATTCTCAAATAGAAATATACGCGTAATATTAACCGCGAATAATTAGTTATCATATATTTCATTTTACAACTAGTAGGGATCTCACTGGAGAGAGTATCAGTCTAATTAAACTTGCAAATGCCGACCACATTTTTTTAGGGGAAGAATAGGGTGGTTTCTTTCTACGAGATACACAATTTGTGGTGAATACTTCCTCCTAAATAACAAATAAACTTTTCTTTAGAGATTAATACTTTCTTCAATATAATAGATAAATGTACATGATTATGAGAATACTTTACTATTTGTCCTCATATTCTTGAGCCCCGTGAAGGATGTCATGTTTGCCCAACTTATAGGCCCTTGAGGAGGCCTTTTCGGTGCCACCACCATGTGGGAATGAGGGAAAGCCGGCGCGGTAGCCACGGGTGCCAATCATTCTGTCACCAGGACACCAGGCGCACAACCACATGTTGGTGTGCTGCGTCACATTTTCCTACATCGTCCTTTGCCTAGTCATGACCGTCGGCGGTATTGACATGCTCGTCCTCTTCATGGTGACAACCTGAAGGGCATAGCAATGGTACTCAGTTTTCTAAGCGTTGAACTTGCTCCGGTTGTGGGTTCTGCCCTTACTGGTTCTGTCTATCTTTTTTTTTTTTTCTTTTTTTACTATTAAAGGTGGCTTGGTGAATGACTGGTGTCACACATCTAACAAATTACGGGAGAAATGCCACCGCAATGCCTCTCCCTTTCGTCTTCACCGCGTACACACGAGATCTAACAAACACACCGCATGCAACTACTCAACTCACCTAATTATCCATCTAATTTTTAATACTAAAGTCGTAACAGATTGGACACGAAAATTAGGCAGTCATCACGGGCGCGTCCGCTTAAGCCTGCTAAGTTTGTTTAGGGGAAACGAATCCAGCGCAGTGCAGAGAACGTCGCCGCCCAGCGCCTCGTCGAGATCTGCCGCCAGGCTCCCCGCTCGTGGTTGTCGCGCTCTTCGCTGCCTCGCGCGTGGCCACAGCCTCCGCCCCATTCCTCGCTTGTCGACGCCGCGCTCTTCGCTATCGAGCGCTTGGCCGCACCCGCCGTACGGCTTCTGTGATGAGCACTAATTACCTTATGGGCGCTTGATGAGGAAGTTGTGCGGTCTAACAATGGAACAACGTCTCGACGGGGAGGCCAGGAAATCGTGCTGCCTGGCCGGCAGGGGGCAACGTGCGCGGCGAACATCGACCGCGTGTGAGCAGGTGCTGGTCGAGCATTGAGGTGAGGCAAGCTTCTGTTTTGTCTGAACTCTCCTGATTCGCATTAACAACTCGTGCCGTATGAAACAACTCTCCATAATCCCTTCCTGTCCTTCACCTGCGGCACAACGGTGGCCCAACAGCATGAGATGGGAGTGTGTTGCTATTAGGAAGTTGATTTTCAGCCATGGGGTCGATACTACTAGGCACGTACGGAAGGTGTTTGCTTATTTGCCCACTGAGTTCTAAATAGTTGTGCCCTTCTACACTTGCTCCCTTTGATTGAACTGGTGATGGTGATGCTCAGTTATGTCACTGATGCATTTTGATGAATTCCTCACAACGGCATGATTATATTTGCACCAGAAGCATGACTTGTTTTTTTTTTGGCTTAGCACTTATATTACCTGCATTATCTAATTTTTAGTGATGTACAATGATGCGTCTCTGCTATAATCGAACCTGCCCAATTTAACATTTTTTCATGGGATATTTGCAAGCACGTGGGTGTTAGTTTAATTGCAGGAACGAGAATCACTATGTGTGATGGTTTCAATTAATAACATGCCATGAGAGACACTTGTACTAATTCTTTAGCCACTTTTTCCCTTTCGTACAAGTGTTTTGCAGCAGAATGCAACTATAGTTAATGAGCTTTGTTCACATTTGATGCGTGTTGTTTCAGCACGAAGTTTAAGGGAGGGACATAATGAAGTGTAAACCAAGTATGAACGCTGGACCCCCCATGTGTACTACATGATGTGACGTAATCAGGTCTCTATTTTTTTTTCAAACGGTTATGAAGATCTCAGCTGCTATGTTACCTCTATGTGATGGCGAGTGGCAAACAGAGATGGAGATCTGTCTCTGGTACTATATTGGACTAACTGGCTGAATCTCTTTCTTCTCTAGATTTTTCATTTCAAAACCCCTTCTATATCTGAAAAGACACAAGAAGCACCATATAAATGGTGTCATATATACTCCCTCCGATCCAGTAAAAGTGTCGGGCAAAATCAACGTACTACGTACAAATGTATAGCTATGTCGGCAAGACATTTAATGGATCGGAGGTAGTACCCTTTTTTTTCTTTGGTGAGTGCTAAATTGTCAAAAAAATACTCGATTTTGTTTAGATTGATCTGAAAATTCCACTACCGAAAAGAAGGGTGTAGTAATAATAACTACCGGCGAAGGAGATGGCATCCGCGATTGACTATGCATACAACTGCACATATAGAGGACACCTCCATTCCAGCATGCCGAGGTTCTTTTGCACAGGCTCGATTAGACGGTGCAGTGGCTTCCATGAGAACCAGGGACTGTTTAGGTATGTTTGTGCAGTTAAGTGCGTGCAGTGTGTTTAGTAAAATGCCTAAAAGCATCGTTTCATAGTGCATTTGTTGCTGGAGTGTGCATCACAAGCTAGAACATTAGTTTATTTTCCGTTAAGGATGATGGATCCTATAATTATTTGTTTTTAATTGTTGTGCATAACATATTACATTTCCCTCAAAAAGTTACATTATCGAATCTCACTGGCTCACTGCAAATATTCCCTTTTGCATTCTTATTGATCTTTTTGTCGATGTGGAGTGTCATGTCTTGTTGGTGCCATATTAAGGTATATTTTGTATTTCCTATCATGTGACACACTGAATAATTTTACCTTGTAGCATATGTTCATATACATAACAATGTCATGAACGTCTTGAGTATTTTGAATCTTTGGGTGAGACCTAAAGTTGTCTGTTTTGTAAAACCACTGGTTTCTACACAATTCACATGCTATATTTAATTTTGGCTTCAAATCGACCACATGGGACATCTATTTTCTTGATTACTTTTGTCCATCTGTCTCTATCATTGGGCTTATTTTTAATTGTTATTTTTATACCTACCACGTATGTCACATGTTCTTTTTATCCGTCCAGACTGTTAATTAGTAGCTACAACTATCTCGTTAGCTCACTCAGGATGATAATGACACGAAATGTTAGCTTTATTTTACCATCACTGAACAACCGCGGGTCATGGGACATATTTCAGTATGGTCATCATTCAACAGAAAAACAGATAAGGAGATATGATAGAGAAGGATGAAACAAAGTTTTGATGGTACTCCAAGTGCGTCTTTGTATTCTTCGAAAAATAGTTGAGGCTGCTCGACTGCTCGAACATACACCATATTTGCTTTCATGACATTTCTTTGTTGTCGTCAAAGAGTAAGGAGAGACAAATTTTGTCACTACACTACAATACGCCATCGACTCTCATGGTACCTCAGGACCATTTTATAGATTTGGTGAAGTTACAAAAAGATGTTCAAAGCGATGGTAAGGCGATATGACATACTTTTGAAGCAACGACAATGTTGGAGCAAGGGCAGATGAAGAGTATCGAAATGGAAGGAAAGAGAGGCTTGGAGAAAGATATCACTTTGCCTTCTTGAAAGGAGAGGGTGGTTAAGGAGATATGCCTATCACGGAGGAGGAAATGGACCGGAGAGAAATATATATAAGTCGATACAGGAATGTAAACCATGTAAGTCATATTTTGAATTATCAGAAACAAAATTTGTTTTAACAGTATGTCTTTTTTCTCGTGGCATCGCACGAGCACTCAGCTAGTATAGATAAATTATACTGGTCGGGGCCCTAAAAATCGGGGGCCCGGGGCGGTTGCCCCTTCTGTCCCGCCCTCTAGGCCGGCCCTGGCCCCAGGTTTTAGAGCACATAGTCCTAGTTGAGGACATCACATTCAGACCATAGGCCTGGTTATTGGTTAAGTGGTTCACCTTCAGCAATTAGCCCATCCGTTTGGGTGTCCTGCAGCAGCGTGCCAGCACTCCGCCCACCCAAGAGCTATCTAGCGATTCGTTTCCCAAAAAAATTAGCCCATCCGTGCTCCGCCTCTATCCCTCACCTCATATAAAACTAGTGATGTTTTCTAGATACTGAAATATATTAAACTACAGTTTTTACTAAAACCAAACACCTCAAATTATTTAAAACTAAAGTATTTTTATGAACTACAGTTTTGTTGAAATAATTTTAAAATATTTTTTCTCTCAAATGCACCCTAAACATGAAGAGATAGATGGATCTCTCGGATTCGGTTTCCAGCACTTTTAACCATTTTTGGTAGTTCAACGGAGGGTCGCCGCTCCAACAAGAAAAGGTAGAAATATGGAAACTTATGTATCTATACTACTATTAAAAGAGCAAACATGTTGGGATACATTAAATCTGTGCCGTTCAATATCCGATCAACGGTTCAGATCGTCCCAATGTTTGACAACTCAACAATATCCGTTTTGGACCGTTTTGCCCTCCCACCAAATCACATAATACGACCAAATTGCCACCGTACCGGTTTGTTCTTCTATTTCTCCTCTCCCGGATAGAACGTCCATCGTCCCACCACGTACCTCCCGCGATTCCCAAGAGTTAAGGCATGAACGAGTCACCTGACCTCCAAATCCACCGCTTGCCCGACGCCCGTGCGTACCACCGAACAGAGACAGGGACGTCTCCTGTATTCACGCCTGGCGATCGCCGCTCCCGTCCACTCCTCCTCATCTAATCACCATAGCCCCGCAGTCCGCACAGCCGACGCCCACGCGCCGCCCCCGCAACGACGGCCGCGGTCGACCCAGCGCCTGCACTGCTGCTCCTGCCCGGCGCTTTGCCGCTGATGCTCCGCTACTCCACTCTGAGGACGTTCCGTCGCTCTGATCCCCCGTTGCTCCAGCAGTCCGGTCTGAGGAAGCTGAGCCACTCGATTCCCCTTAGCCAGTAGCCGACCTAACCCTGAGCTAGCAGGCCGTACAGGGTCGATGCGTTGTCGTCGGCTCGGCTGGTGACGATGGAGGATCAGCGTTGTGAATAACGGCAGGTACAGAGGTACTTGCGGCTTGTATTCTACACGAACTCGTCGCCGGCACCGCTCTCACTTCCCACAACTTTATCCACTCCTTGAGCACTCAACTGGTGCAAAACCAATTACACCATGAAACGACGATGCGGCGGCCGGGGAGCCGGCAGAGTACAACATGTGATACGACGACATTCTGTACAATACTCAACTGTGAAGGTGGCGGCGTGGCGCTGCATCCGCGAGGTGAGCCGCGGCCGTGCTGCCTCCGACATCCAATCTGCTCGCGAGCAGCACAATCCAGTAAGGAGTATACGAATACGTATACATTATGTCATACGTCATCATGACATCACTACATCAGATGTTTTTTCCACTGGCATATATTCTAGATGCATTGGTGTAATATAAGAAATGATTAGTTATTAGATAGTTCCATCGATGATAATTAGAGAAAAATAGGTGAAATATATGTATATGTAGCTCAGTAGCATTTTAAAAAATTGAATAGGTCAGCCGTGGACGAACAGATCAGTACGATATGAGGAAAATTTATTTTGTCTGTAGTAAAAAGCATAAAATATTATTTATAGTTGGAGCAATATTTCTAGATTTAATTCACGGCTAAATTAATTTTTAAAATATATTGATCAAATTGTAGGTGTCGTGCGTTGCACGTGCACGTTCACTTGTGATTTAAATCGGAGAAGTTTTAGAACAAATTAATTGAGTATTTTGGAACAGAGGCGGTAGATGTTTCTGTCACGTCGCGGCCGTTGCCGGCAGGTCTGCCGCTGGCCACTCCCTGATGTCGCCCTTCGAGCCGTTGTCACAGCATCGCTAGCTTTTTTTTTTGAGTTTTGTCACAGCATCGCTAGCTGTTGGTTGCCGTCGGTATTGGGCTTACGGTGCGAGCCGGCCCAAATCCTTCAGAAGTTGAGAGTGGGCGCTAGCCATGTGCATATACGGGCAGGTTGTCGCCTTCCTAGGCCCACCATGCTTCCATCGGCTTGGCAAATTATCAGTATTCCCTAGAAAAAAGACAAATGATCTGTATTTCTCCCACAAAAGAAATCAACTGTTAGTAGTGTTAATTTTTATGATTGTTGCTACTTTTCTGAAGGAGATTGTTGCTACTTGACTGCCTTGACTGGAGTAGGGCAAGTGCAACTACTATCTGCTATCAGCGAGACAGCAGGAGTGTTCGGCTAGATCGATCTCAGATAGATCGATTGGAGGCGGCAGCGGCAAGATCAGATCGATCAGGCGCGTGGCTGTGGTCTAAGGGCATCTCCAGCCAGCCCCTCAGAGCCCCCCAGGACGTTTTTTAGCGCCGGCACAAAGAAAATGCTACCAGCCGTGCCCCCAGGACCTCAATTAGCGCCGAATAGCGCCGTTTTTTGTGCCGGCGAACCCAGCACGAACCCAGCACGAACCCAGCAGCTTGCGGTCCGCCTGGGGGGGGGGGGGGGCAAAAGCTAGCTTTTGCATGCACAATGGCCCACAGTCAGCCACCCACCATCTTCTCTCTCCTTCATTTTCTCACAACCCCACCACGTGCAGCAGCCCTTCCTCTCTCCTCTCTTTTCCTGCTCGACGCCTGCTCTCCTGCTCCTGGCCGCCGAGCTCGCCATCGCCACCGTGCCCACGCGCCGCCGCTCCTCCGCCTAGCTACGCCTCCAGGTGAATCGCGCGTTTTTTCTGCTTCTCCTCGACCTCGCTGCGTCGGGAGAGGCGGTCGTGGCCGGGGCGCGTCGCATGGCCGTGGCCGCCGGAGAGCGCGAGGATGGGCCGCCGGAAAGCGCGAGGATGCCGACGCAGAAGACGGCGCCTGGGCAGAGCCTCGCCACGAAGCTCGCGTGGCCGGCACGGGGGGTGAGGGCCGGCCGTGCCTGTGGCCGCTCGCCCGCAGCTGCCTGCTCGCCCGGAGCAAACGAAGCTCGCGTGGCCAGCACGGAGGGTGAGGGCCGGCCGTGGCCGGGGCGGAGCTCGCTTGGCCGGCGCCGGCGAGCGGCGCCGTCTTCCGGGGCTCTGGAATTCGTGGCCGGCGCCGGCGCCGGCGCTGGAGTTCGTGGGGCGGGCGCGCACGGGAAGAAGGAGGCCGCGGTACACGGGCTCATGGCCGTCCCTCACCCTCCGGCGCCGTGGCCGTCCCTGGAGGCGCGGGCATGGAGCTGGCGGCATGCGTGTTGGACGCCATGGGGTGGGCTGACCTCCGGCGCCGTCCTCACTCGCCGGCGAGCTGTGATCTCACTGCCCACAAGCTGTTTGTTGCAATGACAGGCAGAAGAATTGAATCAAAAAAGAAAAAGACTAGGACTGGGGGACACACGACTGGGAAAATACCCAACCCCAAGTTTCAGAGCGCGCCTGGGGGGGGGCACAATCGGCGGAAGAAATCGGGCCTGGGGGGGCTATACGACTGGAGATGCCCTAAAGAGGCTCATGAGAGCGGACGTGACGCAGGTGCACACGCTGGATGTCTTGCCTTGCCTGAGGTGATCTGAGAGATGCTAGTGATGTTGCTGCGCAGGTTGAACAAATGCTGCATCGTACATGCATGACACGTGAGTTTGGTTAACACTATTGGAGACAGGGCCTATTGTCCCGGCCCGTGAGGGGCTTTAATCCCGGTTGGCCAACCGGGACAGGCCAAGCGGGACTAAAGGCCCAACTTTTAGTCCCGGCCCGGTTACCAACCGGGACTAAAGACCTTCCACGTGGCCGCGATACAGTGATTGGGCTGGAGAACCTTTAGTGCCGGCTGGTAAGCCCATCCGGGACTAAATATTATTTTCCGAAAAAATAAATCAATTTTTTTTCCAAAATTTGTTTTCAATTTCTTAGTTAGAGGCTCTAATTAGAGGCGCATCTAATTTATTTTTTCGAATGCTCTCGTAATCCTAGCGCCTCTATTTTATTTGTTCGAATTGTGTGACTCGTTACTCTCTCACTTAGACCATTTTTAACACTAATTACACTTAAATTTTAGTCAAATTCTAGTCTTGGTCAAACTTCCTGATCGGTCACCCATCGTCACACTACTCCACCCTCAGCACACTTAACTTCTCTGTTCCTTCCTGCTGTGGTCCCGCGAATCTGATTATACCTTGTTGTCAATACTACCATATCAATCATATTAACTCTTATACCATTGTGTCACATGTCTGTATTTTTTGAAACCAAAAACTATTATTTAAGTAAACAATAATGAATAAGTAATAATAATATTGAATTCCAATGAAAATAAAATAAGTAATAAAACTATTTTATTCATTTATTGACATTTATTCATATAATATGTCATAATTAATATCTTTAAATCTGCAAATCGCAATTGGACAAATAATATATCCATTATTATCAGAAAAATGTGAGGAGTCTAAATATGAAATAATTTAGTTTTTAAATATTTTATTAATTTTTTGTTATTATTATCATATAATATGGTATATAATATAACTTTAAATCTGTAAATCGAAAATCGACAAATAATATATCCATTATTATCAGAAAAATGTGAGGAATCCAAATATGACATCATTTTTATTTTTCAAAAAATGTATTTCTCAAGTTTTGCAACATATTTGTGGTTGGTGCTTTGCAAAAAAACACATTTTTCACACTCGGAAAATGGAAAATGGTTTTTTTTGTGCAATGAAAAGGAAAACTTTCTTCGTCAACATTGTCCGTGCTTCCAAGATGCATGTTTGTGTAGAATATGGGCACATTTGAACAAACTATGCCATGGATGTGGCCATAACACCAGTCGTTTGGACCGAAAGCCAAGAATCTTCGTAGAAGATAGCTCATATCTGTGAACACATTTTCAATATAACTGTCGTATTACACGTTTATTATTTTTAGTGGATACTAGGACATATATAATGACACCACGCGAAGGTCTTACATCATTTTGAATTTTTTTTGATATTTTTGGAATTTTCTATGCCGATTTCAAAAAAAAGTCAAGACGGCGGGCATGACCGTTCGTAGCTAGGGGTTGAATATTGAGAAACTGTTGGTGTATCTCTGATGAAATAGGTAGTTGTGTACCTAAAAATGATTTTTGCCAAAAATCATGAGCAAACTACGAGGCACCTGTAGTTCAAATTTGACCCGTTTCCAACTGAATCGGCAGAAACTTGTGTTTTTCAAAAGAGGTGGATGAAAATCTTTTCAGAGGAAACAATTTGGTTATTTGTGCATATAACATGGTATAGTATTTTCAAATTTTTTATTTCTCAGGTTTTGCAACATATTTGGGGTTCGTGCTTTGCAAAAAAACACATTTTCACACTCGGAAAATGGAAAATGGTTTTTTTGTGCAATGAAAAGAAAACTTTCTTCGTCAACATTGTCCGTGCTTCCAAGATGCATGTTTGTGTAGAATATGGGCACATTTGAACAAACTATGCCATGGATTTGGCCATAACACCCGTCGTTTGGACCGAAAGCCAAGAATCTTCGTAGAAGATAGCTCATATCTGTGAACACATTTTCAATATAACTGTCGTATTACACGTTTATTTTTTTTGTGGATATTAGGACATATATAAAGACACCACGCGAAGGTCTTACATCATTTTGAATTATTATTTTGATATTTTTGGAATTTTCTATGCCGATTTCAAAAAAAAGTCAAGACGGCGGGCATGACCATTCGTAGCTAGGGGTTGAATATTGAGAAACTCTTGGTGTATCTCTAATGAAATAGATAGTTGTGTACCTAAAAATGATTTTTGCCAAAAATCATGAGCAAACTACGAGGCACCTGTAGTTCAAATTTGACCCGTTTCCAGCTGAATCGGCAGAAACTTGTGTTTTTCAAAAGAGGTGGATGAAAACCTTTTCGGAGGAAAATTTTTGGTTATTTGTGCATATAACATGGTTTAGTATTTTCAAATTTTTTATTTCTCAAGTTTTGCAACATATTTGTGGTTGGTGCTTTGCAAAAAAACACATTTTTCACACTCGGAAAATGGAAAATGGTTTTTTTGTGCAATGAAAAGGAAAACTTTCTTCGTCAACATTGTCCGTGCTTCCAAGATGCATGTTTGTGTAGAATATGGGCACATTTGAACAAACTATGCCATGGATGTGGCCATAACACCAGTCGTTTGGACCGAAAGCCAAGAATCTTCGTAGAAGATAGCTCATTTATGTGAACACCTTTTCAATATAACTGTCGTATTACACGTTTATTATTTTTTGTGGATACTAGGACATATATAATGACACCACGCGAAGGTCTTACATCATTTTGAATTTTTTTGATTTTTTTGGAATTTTCTATGCCGATTTCAAAAAAAAAGTCAAGACGACGGGCATGACCGTTCGTAGCCAGGGGTTGAATATTGAGAAACTCTTGGTGTATCTCTAATGAAATAGGTAGTTGTGTACCTAAAAATGATTTTTTCCAAAAATCATGAGCAAACTACGAGGCACCTGTAGTTCAAATTTGACCCGTTTCCAACTGAATCGGCAGAAACTTGTGTTTTTCAAAAGAGGTGGATGGAAACCTTTTCAGAGGAAACAATTTGGTTATTTGTGCATATAACATGGTATAGTATTTTCAAATTTTTTATTTCTCAAGTTTTGCAACATATTTGTGGTTGGTGCTTTAAAAAAAAAACACATTTTCCACACTCGGAAAATGGAAAATGGTTTTTTTGTGCGATGAAAAGGAAAACTTTCTTCGTCAACATCGTCCGTGCTTCCAAGATGCATGTTTGTGTAGAATATGGGCACATTTGAACAAACTATGCCATGGATGTGGCCATAACACCCATCGTTTGGACCGAAAGCCAAGAATATTCGTAGAAGATAGCTCATATCTGTGAACACATTTTCAATATAACTGTCGTATTACACGTTTATATTTTTTTTGTGGATACTAGGACATATATAATGACACCACGCGAAGGTCTTACATCATTTTGAATTTTTTTTTGATATTTTTGAAATTTTCTATGCCGATTTCAAAAAAAAGTCAAGACGGCGGGCATGACCATTCGTAGCTAGGGGTTGAATATTGAGAAACTCTTGGTGTATCTCTGATGAAATAGGTAGTTGTGTACCTAAAAATGATTTTTGCCAAAAATCATGAGCAAACTACGAGGCACCTGTAGTTCAAATTTGACCCGTTTCCAGCTGAATCGGCAGAAACTTGTGTTTTTCAAAAGAGGTGGATGAAAACCTTTTCGGAGGAAAAATTTTGGTTATTTGTGCATATAACATGGTATAGTATTTTCAAATTTTTTATTTCTCAAGTTTTGCAACATATTTGTGGTTGGTGCTTTGCAAAAAAAAAAAACACATTTTTCACACTCGGAAAATGGAAAATGGTTTTTTTGTGCAATGAAAAGGAAAACTTTCTTCGTCAACATTGTCCGTGCTTCCAAGATGCATGTTTGTGTAGAATATGGGCACATTTGAACAAACTATGCCATGGATGTGGCCATAACACCAGTCGTTTGGACCGAAAGCCAAGAATCTTCGTAGAAGATAGCTCATTTATGTGAACACCTTTTCAATATAACTGTCGTATTACACGTTTATTATTTTTTGTGGATACTAGGACATATATAATGACACCACGCGAAGTTCTTACATCATTTTGAATTTTTTTTGATATTTTTGGAATTTTCTATGCCGATTTCAAAAAAAAGTCAAGACGGCGGGCATGACCGTTCGTAGCTAGGGGTTGAATATTGAGAAACTGTTGGTGTATCTCTGATGAAATAGGTAGTTGTGTACCTAAAAATGATTTTTGCCAAAAATCATGAGCAAACTACGAGGCACCTGTAGTTCAAATTTGACCCGTTTCCAGCTGAATCGGCAGAAACTTGTGTTTTTCAAAAGAGGTGGATGCAAATCTTTTCAGAGGAAACAATTTGGTTATTTGTGCATATAACATGGTATAGTATTTTCAAAAAAATTATTTCTCAAGTTTTGCAACATATTTGTGGTTGGTACTTTGCAAAAAAACACATTTTTCACACTCGGAAAATGGAAAATGGTTTTTGTGTGCAATGAAAAGGAAAACTTTCTTCGTCAACATTGTCCGTGCTTCCAAGATGCATGTTTGTGTAGAATATGGGCACATTTGAACAAACTATGCCATGGATGTGGCCATAACACCAGTCGTTTGGACCGAAAGCCAAGAATCTTCGTAGAAGATAGCTCATTTCTGTGAACACCTTTTCAATATAACTTTCGTATTACACGTTATTATTTTTTTGTGGATACTAGGACATATATAATGACACCACGCGAAGGTCTTACTTCATTTTGAATTTTTTTGATTTTTTTGGAATTTTCTATGCCGATTTCAAAAAAAGTCAAGACGGCGGGCATGACCGTTCGTATCTAGGGGTTGAATATTGAGAAACTCTTGGTGTATCTCTGATGAAATAGGTAGTTGTGTACCTAAAAATGATTTTTACCAAAAATCATGAGCAAACTACGAGGCACCTGTAGTTCAAATTTGACCCGTTTCTAGCTGATTCGGCAGAAACTTGTGTTTTTCAAAAGAGGTGGATGAAAATCTTTTCAGAGGAAACAATTTGGTTATTTGTGCATATAACATGGTATAGTATTTTCAAATTTTTTATTTCTCAAGTTTTGCAACATATTTGTGGTTGCTGCTTTGCAAAAAAACACATTTTCCACACTCGGAAAATGGAAAATGGTTTTTTTGTGCAATGAAAAGGAAAACTTTCTTCGTCACATTGTCCGTGCTTCCAAGATGCATGTTTTTGTAGAATATGGGCACATTTGAATAAACTATGCCATGGATGTGGCCATAACACCCGTCGTTTGGACCGAAAGCCAAGAATCTTCGTATAAGATAGCTCATTTCTGTGAACACCTTTTCAATATAACTGTCGTATTACACGTTTATTATTTTTTGTGGATACTAGGACATATATAATGACACCACGCGAAGGTCTTACATCATTTTGAATTTTTTTGATTTTTTTGGAATTTTCTATGCCGATTTCAAAAAAAAGTCAAGACGGCATGACCGTTCGTAGCTAGGGGTTGAATATTGAGAAACTCTTGGTGTATCTCTGATGAAATAGGTAGTTGTGTACCTAAAAATGATTTTTGCCAAAAATCATGAGCAAACTACGAGACACCTGTAGTTCAAATTTGACCCATTTCCAGCTGAATCGGCAGAAACTTGTGTTTTTCAAAAGAGGTGGATGGAAACCTTTTCAGAGGAAACAATTTGGTTATTTGTGCACATAACATGGTATAGTATTATGAAAAAATTTATTTCTCAAGTTTTGCAACATATTTGTGGTTGCTGCTTTGCAAAAAAACACATTTTTCACACTCGGAAAATGGAAAATGGTTTTTTTGTGCAATGAAAAGGAAAACTTTCTTCGTCAACATTGTTCGTGCTTCCAAGATGCATTTTTGTGTAGAATATGGGCACTTTTGAACAAACTATGCCATGGATGTGGCCATAACACCCGTCGTTTGAACCGAAAGCCAAGAATCTTCGTAGAAGATAGCTCATTTGTGTGAGCACCTTTTCAATATAACTGTCGTATTACACGTTTATTATTTTTTGTGGATACTAGGACATATATAATGACACCACGCGAAGGTCTTACATCATTTTGATTTTTTTTGATTTTTTTGGAATTTTCTATGCCGATTTAAAAAAAGGTTTTGCAACAATATAGCACATTCAAAAAATGTATTTCTCAAGTCTTGCCCAATTGATTTAAATATAGGAAACAATACGAGGCACCCGGATTGCCCAATTGATTTAAATATATCACATTTAGATCGACACATTGAGACATACGATCACATAGCACCGAGACTCCTCCTAGCAATCTCGTAGCCTAGGCGAGCGTCCCGAGCGGCATACTTGATGCGATAAAAGCTTAATGGAAACTTGCCCCAACCTAATGTGAGGTTCTCTTCTTCCTCCTTCTTCTTCTCGTCCTCCTTCTTCTTCTTCTTCTTCTTCTTCTTCTTCTTGTTCTTCTTCTTGTTGATCTTCTTCTTCTTCTCAAGCGTTGTGCCAATAGTAAAATTGGCTAGAGTATAGAGACTCAGAAGATTAGGGTACGTTGGGTTAGGGTGAACGGCCCGCTGGAGGTCGACGACGGACGAAATATGAATTCCGTAAGGCCCCAGCATACGCTGCTCGTTGTTGATAGCCGCGCCGCAGAATTTGATGGTTTTGTCCATCAAGAAATCCTTGAGGGCCTGCGGCACCCGATCAGCGTGGCAAATATGGAACACCAACGTGTCGGTCGCCACGGAGAGTTGCAGGACAGCGGCACGCTGCCTCTCCTCGGGTGCGGCGTCGGTGAACTCGCAGTCGAGGCCCACGATCTTCATCGGTGCGGCGTCGAGGTAGCGCCTCTTGACGTCGCGGATCCATCTCTCCACGGTTGATGCGCGGAGAGTGACCACGACCTTGAAGTGCATGTCGACGGCGTCGTCCTTGTAGTGGTACTCCTGGGATCGAGGTAGGCGCGCGAGTAGCTCCATGGCGCGCGGCAGCGATTCGAGAGAGGATTTTAGAGAAGATTAGAGAGAGGAGATGGTGCATTTGGCAAATGACACTGTAGCTCTCTTATATAGAGCTAGCAGGGAGATGAGGAGGTTGGTCGTGGTAATTAATCCGGCCGTGTTTCTTCCCAAAATCCATTAAGCGATTTGATCAACTTCCAAAGAAATTAATCGTTTCTTCATTCCCCGTGTGATCAACGACACCAGCGCGGGAACCCAAGGGTCCTCGTTTGAACAGAATTAGTCGCGGGTTGTATGTAGGACCGGGACTAAAGGGGGGCAGCGGCCGCAGACCCCATTAGTCCCGGTTTGTATCTCAAACCGGGACCATTGGTCCCTAACGAGCCGCGACTAATGGGTGCCGTACGCTTCAGCGTTTTCGGGGCGACGTGTCCGGACCATTAGTCGCGGCCCAGGCCGCGGCCGGTACTAATGGCCCGGACGAAAGGCCTCTTTTCTACTAGTGTAAGAAAAAAAAAGGTTGTCACGTATCGTGGAGCATACCATCGGAGGTTGAAAATAAAAAAAGGACATGCATGATCCATGGAAGTTTGTGTCTTAACCCGCGGCTGCGCTGTCAGCATATTCAGGAAGGAGTACAACAAAAGGAAGAACCGAATGCTTGGCTCTACAGACTACACTATGAGTGAGCGCAACCGAATCAAGGAATATTTCAACCACAAGAACCGAATGATCTACCTACGGTATCAGTGAACATCGGCATTTGAGAAGTGCAACAGTAATACACTAGTCTATAGCTGCATGTACGACTCATCACACGCCAAGTCACTCGCTTTAACAACACTAGTAATTAAGCACGTGCACATGCACGTTACATATAATTGTATGATGTATATAAACGATTCTAGAGGGAAAAAATGCATGTCTTAAACTAAACTGGAGATTTATTATCAGTTTGCTATAAAATAATGTACACAAGTATTCAATTTTTCTATTTGAAATGGAATAGCAGGAATTTCATCAATTATGTAATCTAGATTCATCAATTTGATTACATAACCTGGTGTTAACTGTGAAAAAAATGCACTAGTACTCGTGGGCAACTATGATGCAGTAGACTCCAGCTATTAATAAAAATAATCAAGGCCAAACTAACAAATACATTCAAGGAAGAGTTGCTCTTTACTGACTTTACCGGCGTGGATATTGATCTAATGCGTTCAATAAAATGCAATGACTAAATATCACATGCATGAATAATGTCATTCTTGTAAGTATATCATAGGTTCATACATACCTTGGCTAATATTTAAGCTTCCATATTAGTGATAGAAGATCATGCAAAATTTCTCCATGAACCACCAATGTAAGTATATCATATATATGGGGCTAGCACATTTTGTTATTCCTTATTCAAATAAACAAGAAAAGAGATTTGTTCAGGACAAGAACCTGAGCTTTTGCTAACATATAGTATGACCTAGGCAGTACATCGAGCATATTTTTTTCGATAAAGGGAGTTTTATTACTTAAAAGGTTTAAGCATTACACCCAGCCTCTGCACAACGAAGGTGCACACAGCCGACATAGTACGGTAGTCCGAAAAATAAAAGGTAGCGATTACATATCAGAATGAGAAATTGTAATCACGCCTAAGGTGCTGGTGGCCCGATCCGCAAATTATGCTGCCATCCATGTTGGGATAAAAAGTCTCTCGCCGTATCCTCCAGTCTTGAACAGACCTCCATAAACAGGTCTCGATGCCCCACACGTTGCAACTGAGACCACGAACGGAGTGTAGCTGTAGTCCTGTAGATAACCTGCATGAGAGAACAATTTTTATCAGTGAAAACCTTGTCATTTCTACATAGCCAAAGCGACCATATAACGGCTAGCGCTGCCACCCTAATAAGTTGTTTGAACCTAACATCAACCCCATTCAGCCAACTGCCAAAAATATGAGCAATGCTTCTTGGGGGATATAAAGTAGAACCTATCTGGATGATTGACCATATAGAACCTGCGAACTGACACTCGAAAAATAAGTGGTTGATAGTCTCGTCTTTGTGACAGAAGACACACCTCTTACTACCATGCCAATTGCGTTTTGCAAGGTTGTCCTTAGTAAGAATAACCCCTCGACGAAGGTACCACGCAAAAACCTTGTTTTTTAGTGGTATCTTCATCGACCAGATTTTCTTATTATTATCTACTGGCACATCAGGTTGGATTAACGCATTATACATACTGTCCACTGAGAATTTACCGCTCTTGTGTAAACTCCACGAAACACATCGGTCCCTTGCGTCAAATTGACGGAGGCTAGTCGTGTAGCAATTCATGCCACGCCGCTAACCTAGGACCAACGAGATCTCTTCGGAACGTCACATTTGGTGGGTAAACCTCCAAAACAGTAGCAATAGTATCGCTTTTGTGACGTCCAAGGACAATATTATATAAGGCTGGATATTGTTCACGGAGTGTAGTAGTACCAAGCCACTTATCCTCCCAGAATCTTATCTCCGAACCATCTTTGATGGAGAAAGAGCCATATGGGAGGAAGAATTTCTTCGTCGCCATTAGACCTGCCCAAAAGTGAGAATCCCGGTTTCCATGAAACCTGAGATATCGCCTTTGACCAACATACTTTCTCCTGAGTAGAGTTTGCCAGACACCTTCTTCGGTAAGTAGCTTAAACAGCCATTTTCCAAGAAGGGCACGATTCTTAACCTCAAGGTCATGAATCCCTAGTCCCCCAAAGTCTTTGGGCGGCACACTGCATCCCATTTTGCCAGTCGGTACCTCTTTTTTTCGTTGTCCCCTTGCCAAAAGAATCTAGATCGAAAGTAATCCAATCGATGTAAGACTCCCTTTGGTAATTGGAAGAAGGATATCATATACAGAACCATATTGGTTAGGACTGAGTTTATGAGTACCAATCTTCCACCCAGGGATAGTAGTTTTCCTTTCCAACTACTCAACCTTTTTTGTATTCTTTCCTCAACGTGTTTCCATTGTGCAATCGTAAGCCTCCTAAAATGAATTGGGATGCCTAGATAACTTATTGGAAACTCACCAACCTCACAGCCAAATAACTCAGCATATTGGTTGGCCTCCGCTGGGCGTCGCCGAAACAAAACAATTCGCTTTTATGGAAGTTAATTTTTAGACCAGATAGTTGCTCGAACGCTGAAAGAATTAATTTCAGATTCTTCGCTTTCTCAATGTCATGTTCCATAAAGAGAATCGTATCGTCCGCGTATTGAAGAATGGATAGCCCACCATCCACTAGATGCGGTACCACCCCCTCAATTTGCCCATCCAACTTTGCACGTTCAATGATTATGGCTAGCATATCAGCTACTATGTTAAATAGTATAGGTGATAATGGGTCGCCTTGTAGTCCTTTTTTCGTTTGGAAGTATCTACCAACATCGTCATTGACTTTGATGGCGACACTTCCGCCGGAAACAAAACTATCAATCATTGAACGCCACTCATCAGAAAAACCTTTCATTCTGAGTGTCTGTTGAAGGAAAGACCATTTTACTTTATCGTAAGCCTTTTCGAAGTCAATCTTTAGTATGACCCCATTCAGCTTTTTCCGATGTAACTCATGCACAGTTTCATGTAAAATCACAACCCATCAAGAATGTTGCGACCTTGCATGAAGGCTGTCTGAGTCGGTCGCACAACATGATCCGCCACCGAGTTCAACCTAATAGTCGCGTTTTAGTGAATATCTTGAAGCTAACGTTAAGAAGACAGATAGGCCTAAATTGTTGGATCCTTTCTGCTTCATTAACCTTTGGCAACAAAATAATCTCACCGAAATTAAGGCGAAAAAGGTCAAGTTGTCCAGCATGCAAAGCGTGGAACATCTCGATCAGGTCCGGTTGGATTAATTCCCAAAATGACTGATAAAATTCAGCAGGGAAACCATCCGGCCCTGGGGCTTTGTTGTGTTCCATTTGGAAAACCGCCTTCTTTACTTCCTCCAAAGAGAAGGGAGCAGTAAGATGGGCGTTTTCCTGATCGGAAACTTGTGGAATGTCATCTGTTCTGCTTTCGTCCAACGAGAAATTATCTGCGTCGGGCTTGCCAAACAAATTTTTATAATACTTCGTGATATATGTTTTAAGCTGCTCATGTCCTTCGATCATACCCTCATCTTGGTTTAGGGAATGGATGAGTTTCTTTCTGTGTCTGCCATTTGCCAGACTATGAAAGTATCTCGTATTCGCATCTCCCTCCAAAATAAACTGGGCTTTTGATCGTTGATACCATTTCAGCTCTTCTTCACGAAGAATAGACGCCATCTTCGCGTTGGATTGGTTTTTCAACTCAATCTCGTGCGTGGACAGCGGCCTAATTTCAGCAAAAGCCTCAAGGTCATCAATAACTGATGATAATCGAAGCTTTTCCTGTTTTAATTGGCCCACCATGTGTCTCGCCCAACCAGCTAGGTGTTTTCGCAAAGCGCGAATTTTGTTATTCCACCTTGTGATTGGGTCATTACCAGGGACCGGCCTCCCCCATACCATTTAACCATATCATGGAACCCTTCCCTATGTAGCCATCCCAATTCAAATTTGAATGGACGTTTACACAATGGTCTGGTGTACCCGTGGTTAACAATATGGGGGCATGATCTGACAGAGCTTCGATACGTTCGAGGGCCCGTACGGAGACCATTGGGAATTTAACTTCCCAATTAGAATCCATCAAACACGGTCCAACTTTTCGTACGTTGGCTCAGGGAGGCTATTAGCCCAAGTGTACTGCCTCCCTACCATCGAGACCTCTCGCAATGCAAGGCTGTCAATCACAGCGTTGAATAAGAGAGGCCAACGGTTATCAAACCTACCTCTGCTTTTCTCATGTGGAAATCTTAGCAAATTAAAATCGCCACCTATAATCATAGGGTATGGATTATCCTTTGCCAAGTTAACTAATTCACGGAGAAAAGCAGCTTTATGCTCCTCCTGGGCCGCACCATACACGACGACAAGACTCCATGTGAAATTATCGGCTTTGTTGCGGATATGGCACTTTATATGAAAGTCCCCATCCGAACTAGCCAATACATCCATGGTGTCTTTTCTGACGCCTAGTAAAATGCCCCCAGATCTACCACGTGGTGGACGGGACCTCCAGAAGAAATCTACACCGCCTGATAGTCGGTTAAGTAAACTCCCGGAGAAATCCCGTTTCCCGGTTTCGGAGATGCCCACAAAATCCAAGCAATGATCCCGAATAGAATCAGCAATACGTACGTGTTTAGCCAAGTCACGAAGACCTCTGCTATTCTCGAACATGCCATTCATTGGGAAACAATTGGAGATGTGGAAACCTTCGCCTTTTTCCGTGGCGTTTTGTTTTTATTTTTCTTATTTGAGGCTGATTTAGATTTCCGGTCGGATGCTTTGAGATCATATAATGAACTAAGCATCGCCTCATCTAAACCCCCTCAGATACATCACCCACGAGGTGTGAAAGAAGCTGGACATCAATTGTATCATTTAGCTCTTCCTCATCCTCTAGGGGAGTAAGCGACTTTGCCGATCTTTTTGGAGTAACCGTTAACCGGTCGTATTCCAAATGTCTCAAGGCATTAGTCGAAACCGTAACCTTACCACTACTATTACCCAAAGAAACTCCTACACTATTCAACTTAGCGGAAATGCTAGAATCTGAAAATGTAAGGAAAGACTTTGAATTATTAACCGTACCCGTAGTGTCGAGGTTTTGTTCGGCCTTACGTCTCATGGCTTTAACCATTGAGTCCTCGTCCGTGGCGGTGTTCCCATCCGCGTCTGTGCTGTATCGCGCGCTCCTCCTCAGCGGCATCGACATCGGGGTAGACACTGGTGTAGTAGAGTCCACCCCCGATGGCAACACACATGTAGTTGATGCAGCCAGGCATTTGTCCACGATCTCCTGGTCCGGCTTCTGCATCAGCTCCAGTAGCGGCCCAGCGGCTGCAGTGCAGCCCAGCCCACCAGTCGTCGCCGTCGGGCCATGCACCTCCGGCTGGACCACCGGGCCATGGCCCTCCAGTGAAGTTGCCGCACCAGGCGACCCAGTAGCCTCCGTCCGCTGCAAGGCCTTGAGGCAGGCCTCCTCCTTGCCCCTGCCTCCGGCCCGCTGCACCGCGGCCGCGGCGGGCGATGCACAGCAGGGTGACGCCGGCCCAACAGACTCACCAATGCCTGCTCGGACCACGGACTGCTCCAGGAGTGAAGCAGCGGGCGGGGACTCGACCACCGACGCGCCTGGCGTCGCGCACCGGTTGCAAACGACCCAAATAGGGGCTGCGGCCTCGGTTGCACAGCCTGTACCGGCATGCTTGACTTGGATGGAGACAGTTGCGCAAGGATCTCCTTCCCACGGGGAGTTTATGGATTTGGGTTAAGCGGTGTCACCGCCACACCTCGGAGCAGGTCGGCAGTACCACAGAGGCCAAGAGTAGCCCCTCCTGGTGCGGATGTATCGGCTTGCGTCATCGGAGTATCACCATCATTTGTCACCGAAGGGTCCTGTAGCATAGGTTCATCAAACTCCTTCTCTTCAACTCCCTTCCCATCATCGTCCTTCTCGTGTCGCCTCCATAGGTATGGTACAAAATCAGGTTCAGGGGTGTAATCCGGCCCCTCCTTGCAAAACCTGAAAGTATACCCCTTGAGAATCACGAACGCATTGGTCTTGACCTCCTTAGTCTCGAACAGATTCGGTTGTCGCATAGCCACCTGAATTCTGACCACGTTTTGACGTCTGAGAGCCAAGAAGGTCAACGTCCATGGTTTTGCCAATCAAGGTACCCACCGCCCATATGCCCAGAAAGTGGCGGATCGATGACGGGACGCCCATCACATGCACCCACACAGGTGTCAACTCATCAGTGTGCATCAATTATTCCGCTCTCTAAACACCCAGGGTTATCACGGCCTCCTGCTTGGGCACACCGAGCTCAAAACCATCAAGCCGCTCCAAATCAGCCATCGAAGGAAAATTAACAAGGAATAGATCCTTCTCGTGCTCAATAGCCTCCCAACACCAACCAGCCGGCGACGGGCAGATTCTAGCCAACATGGACTGAATGACCTCCGCCGTAACCGGGCCGCCGGTCACCAACACAGTGGCGACTGGTGTCTTATTCTGAGCAAGATGCGGCTTGAATATACCGTCTGGAAGATGGCTGAACATGGTGTCCTCACTTCCGATGCCTCCCAACCCTGCATATGGTTTTGGCAACCGCAAGGTGGGCATCGCGCCGTCGGGTGGACAACCATGTCACAGATGTAACAATGACGATCCACAGGGCACTCCTTGGTGACGTGAGCGGTGGCGTTGCAGTGACCGCATCTCTTCCGCTTCGCTTTAGGAGCCTCCAGGGTCGGCGTAACCTGGGGAGCATGGTTCCCCACGATCACAGTAGCCCCCAGATCACCACTAGCAGCACCCACAGCCGGCGTCTCAGCCCCGACCCCCGGAGTCACCTTCTTCTTCTTCTTCTTCTTCTTCTTCTTCTTTCTTCTTCTTCTTCTTCTTCTTCTTCTTCTTCTTCTTCTTCTTCTTCTTCTTCTTCTTCTTCTTGTTGCGGTTGTTCTTGGAGATGGCCGGCGCAGCCGTGCCCGACGCAGCCGTGACCGGCGTAGCCGTGACCGACGCCGCCGTGACCGGCGCAGCCGTGAAAGGCACCGTGGACGAACTCGAAGGCACGACCGTCGGAGGTACGGCCACAGACTGCACGGCTGCTGCCCTCGACGTGTTCCCACCCGCCGCACGTCCCGTGCCAGGCCCGGCGTTCCGGCCGAACAGCATGGGCGGTCTCGTTGACGGGAGGGGCTGAGCTCTCCCCTGCCCGCCACCTGGTTGCCCTCCCGCTCCCCCGCCGGCGCTCCGCCGCCTCCGCTCATGGCTCCGCGCGATGCGACCACCGCGGCAAAGGACCGCGTGAGTGAGGATGAAGATGCTCTGTGGCTGCGGTGGCAGGGCGAGTCGATGTCGGGGGTGTGGCCTTGCTCGGTGTCGTCGAAGCAGCGTTAGCGTGCGGCGATGTCGGTGTAGCAGCCACGATCGAAGCTGCAACCCTAGCCGCCGAAGGTTTCTTCCACAGTCCTGCAAAACAACGGCCCAGATACGACCAATCGAATGAACGACTAGGATTTACCTGCACTCGGGGCCCACTGACCACGCAGCTTTGAATTCCGCGAACCGCGCGATCCGTCTTCTCCGGCACCGGCTCGCCGCCAGTGGACGGCGTCGTGTGCGTACCTACGCTCATAGACGAAGGGGGCGGAGGACTGGGCATGAACATGCCCAGCACCGGCGGCGGCGTGATCCGCGGCCGCGGGAGAGGGCCGCGCCAACCCATCCTAACCGGCTTGGAGACCGCCGCGCCCAAGGCCGACGCCGGCGGCGAAGACCGGTCGCGTCGAACCTCGGTTGGCGGCTTGGCAAGCACCACAGCCTCCTTCGCAAGTTCGGGTGTCGGAGACGAGCGCGGCGAGGAGGATCGCCGCTCCCAAACCCGGGACGCCGGAGTCAGAAATCCGACGTCTTCCTAGAATTCTTGCCGCAGCTCCTCATCGGACCTTCCTCTCCTCCTAGTCACCGTCGTCCATCCCTCTTCCGGCGCCGCTTCGCCGTCCTCCTCTAGCACCTCCATGGCCGCATCGAAGGGCACCTCGGAGAGGCAATCCTCCTCATCCGACGAGGTTCCCTCGAGGAGGCAGGAGAATCGCGATCCCGCCTGTGCGGCCGCCGGCGAGACCTCCGGGCGCGCCGGAGAGAGCACGTGAGACGGCGCCCCCATCGGAGACAGAGCACCTGGCGTCAAAGTCAGCCGCCGGCGCGGCATCGCCCCGTCGGGCGCCGTGACGATCGCTCGATCGCCTCCCTTTTTTTTCTTTTTTTTTCCTTTTTGAAAATTTAGGGTTGGCTCTTACATTGAGCATATGACAGCATTACCAAGAAAACACAGCACCTCCAATCTTCTAATTCTATCATACGTACACATAGTAAAGCTTCAGGTCTGGTTGCCCAAGTACAGTAGCTATCTGGAAGGCTCCATGATCATATAGTACACGACCGGCTTTGTGCTACACGATCAGTAAAGAGAAGATTGGATCATAGAAATTAGTATAACTGGTTAGGAACGAACCTCCATTGCACGTGAAAAGACACTGCGCACGGGTCAGAATCAGACCGTCCGATAGAATGTTCGACGGAGAACTGTTCGAAAACAATCTTGATGCTTCGTCACCCAGAAGAGAGGCACAGCGGGAGACCCCAGGCGATGGCTCATTCAGTGGAGAGAAGTCCCGTGGATTCAGACTGTCAGAGGAGGAGGCGTTAGGTGCTATTAGTGGTCTTTTGTTTTGATTAGATTAGATACTTGCGTGATTAGTGGTCTTTTGTTTTGTTTCCGCGTGAAACTGGCTCGTCGTAATAGAAGAGGAGCAATTAGCGGGGCATAATTGCAGGCATCGGTGTAAAGCGTGGATTGGAGATGTGTTAAGTCAGGCTGACCACGGGTGTCTTCTCAGCCGTAGGATATGTTGGTTAAATGGTCAAGATCTATTGGATCACCCCTCTCTCTCCCTTTTTATATTAGTGGTGATGATGATGGTGATGGTGATGAGAAAACTCAACATTGGCGGTTATAGGCAAATATTGGCAACAAACTATTTCTAAAAATAAATTATCCATAATCCACAATATTTGCATGTATGGTCAAACAATATTTCAATTTTGGAAAAGAGGTCCAAACCTTTTTTTATATATACTTCAATATTAATGAAGTCTTTTAGATATTTAAGTACATAAAACTACATTTTTTACAAAGGCAAACACCTCAAATTATTTAAAACAAATAGTATTTTTAGGAACTATAGTTTTGTTGAAATATATTTTTAAAGAAATTCTCTCAAATGAACTCAAAACTTGAGTAGATAGATGGATTTGATCTCTCGAATTCGGTTTCCACCACTTTTACACTTTTTTGGCAGTTCAATGGGGGGTCGGCCCTCCAACAAGAAACTGTAGAAAAATGAGAACTTCTCTGTCATTTAGATCGGTAAATTTATAGACCAAATTAATTGAGTAATTTGGAACGGAGGCAGTAGATGTTTCTCTCACGTCGCGGCCGTTGTCGGATGGTTTGCCGCTGGCCACTCCCTGATGCCGCTGGCCACTCCCTGATGTTTTTTCTTTTGAGCGAATCACAGCGTACTAGTTTTTTTTTATTGACCGTCGCTAGTTTTTTTTGCTTAGGGACATTGAGCGTCGCTAGCTGTTTGTTGCCGTCGGTATTGGGCTTGTGGTGCTGGCTGGCCCAAATCCTTCAAAAGCTCAGAGTGGGCACTAGCCATGTGCATGGCGTATACGGGGCAGGTTGTCGCCTTCCAAGGCCCACCATGGCTCCATCCGCTTTTTTTAAATATAAGGCATTGCCCAACTTTAAATTAATAAAACCAAGATAAGGTATTGTTAACTCTTACAAAAACCAGAAACAAGCAAATATTACAAGGTGCGCCTACAGCAAACAACACAAGACAGGCCGAGCAGCAGCGAACAACACCAGGAGAAAGCAAAAAGAAGCCCCTACCCCTACTGTCGACACTCCGTTGTGCGAACTGTGCATCGACACCAGAATTGAGATCTGCTGAGCGCAACCAAAGCTATGAAAGCCGCCTGCATCCGGAGATGGGATGAACTGAAGTTGCGCAGGTGAAGAACTAGGCCAAACACACCGAAGAAGGAACAACAAGCGTCGCCGGGAAAATCCTGACGAAGACGCTGCCTTTGCACGCTAGGTACCACCGGAGGGGACCCCTATCCCCTCGCCTAGGCTCGAGGGCGCAGCACCGTCGGCAAGCAGCAAGGCAAAGAGACAGAACGTCGCCGCCGCAAGAAAGAACCTGCAAACAGCAAGCCGAAGAAGTTCATCCGAGGACATAGCACAGGCTCGCCTAGCGCCGCTGCACGTCCGGAGACCTACTCACCCACCGCTGAGAGCACCTTATCCCAAGGCAGTGTCTCCAAGAAGCCCGCGACACCGAGGTGCCGCCACTGCCTAGCCCAGAGGGCCTAGGGTTTCACCCGGGACGGAGGAAGGGGATGGGGACCACCACGACACCTCCAAGAAGGTCTACGGCGCCCGCAGGCGTCGCCGTCGTCGGGGCTGGGCAACACCAGCCCGAGCTTTCGCTCTGACATCCCAAGCCCGTTACTCCCAGAAACACCCCCGGCCAACGAAGATCTGGCAGCCAAGGGCTGCGCCCACTTCCGGCGAGAGGGCAACGAAGGGGAGGAGGGGATGGATGGCTCCATCCGCTTGACCTTATCAGTACTTCTCCTATAAAAAGAAATCAATTGGCAGTACTGCAACTACGGTCTGCAGCGATGCTTACAGTATTTTCAGGAAAGAATACAACCACAAGAAAGAACCCAAATGCTCTGCTCTACAGACTAAAGCGAGCACCGCATTTGACAGGAGCAGCAACAGAAACACAAAGCCAACATTTATCAGTAGCACGACTCATCGCAAGCGAAATCAATACGCAGCCCGAGAAAGTCAGCACTCGGTACTATAAACAAAATTCACTGTCAGAAGAAGGCGATCTCTGAGACTTTTGGTTTCAACCGGTGATAAATAGTACTAGATGTCTCTCTCACCTCACGGTGCGTTGTCGTGGCCGGCGGCCGCTTGCTACTCTCTGGTCCTGGCCTCCCTCTTCACTAGTCGCCGTCGCTGGTTTTTCGCAACCGACAGATCAATCCAATAAGTTCACGGAGATATAGGCCAAATCAGTTAACTGTACAGTACTTTTCTTAAGGCCAAATAAGTCTGGCCTACTGATCATGTCATGCATAACCATTCGAGCAAGGGTCCTTCGTCACTTCCCCCCTCTACAATTATATAAGCACTCACCAGCCTGCTAGCTCCCTCGCTCACAAGGAAGAAGAACATCGTCTGCTCGCGAGAAAAAAAGAGAGAGGAAACTTCACACCATGGAAACCGATGGTCTCTCCAACGGTGGCAGCACGCAAGGGAAGCCCATCAGATGCAAAGGTTCTTCTCCGATACTTACAATCACTCCTCATCATCTTCTTCATTTCTTTACTCTCTTCTTACCTGTGCAACGGCCATGAACGACCAATAGCGGCGGTGGCGTGGGGACCCGGCGAGCCGCTGGTGATGGAGGAGGTGGAGGTGGCGCCACCGGAGCGCATGGAGGTGCGCGTCAAGGTCCTCTTCACCTCCATCTGCCACACCGATCTCAGCTTCTGGAAAGGAGAGGTGATTAATCAAGCTAGTTCATGCTCCTCGATTAGTCTCATGCACACACGTCTACTGACGAACTTCGATTTCTTCATCGCTTACCATATTGCAGAACGAGCTCCAGCGCAGGTTCCCTCGCATCTTGGGGCACGAGGCCGCCGGGTACGTTACCTAGCTCTAACAATTATGATTGCAGCTACCTATTTGACTCCTTTTTTGTTTCAAGCTATTCTCAACGCCAGGGCCATGTTCTGACTTTTTGACATATATAGTCTGTACTCTGTAGGAGTACAGTTGAATTTAGTCTGTACCCTTGCCGTTTGAGTGTAGACTGTAGTACAACCTAGTCTTTCACAAGTATGGCGATTCGGTTTAATTAGCTTGCTTTATGAAGTGGCACCATTGATGGCTGTTCCAGAGAGAGGTCAAGGTCAAATGACTTTTCTGAACACTCATAATCGCATCTTATTTCCTCGTTTTGGCTTAAACAAAGCCAGCCTTGCCATGTGCACCAGTTGTTCAGACAGAAACGGTTTTTGCACCGATGTGTGAAAATAAGAATATGTGCACGTATTTTGTTTTCATGTAGAACTGCTTGACAAAATATATCTTGGGAAGGTAAGATATGTCCATCGGCCCATCCATGGCGATCGGACTGATCACAGCAGATAGATAGAATTAGTGCATTATATATGCTTACATATACACATCCAAATATATAGTTAGTTCGACGGCGCTGCTTCGGTGTGTGGTGTGTGTGGTGGTTCTGAGTTCGTCGTCGTCGGTGAGTTCATCGCCTGTGTTCGTGCGTGTGTGTGCTGTGTTGTTGTGATCCTGTACACGAGCTTCCTATCAAAAAAAAAAAAATATATAGTTAGTTGGCTGTTGGCACGTGGTCTCGACGTTCAACGACCGACGCCTCCTTGCTGGCCTTGGATCTTGCAATGGCATCCCCAAGGCGCGGCTCCCATCATGCCAGCTTTTCCCTACAGTGTTCTACTTGTCACCGCCTCACCGGATGCCATGCCGACATTTACTTGTCCAAAACTCTCCGGTTCTTCCAGAGCAGCAGAAATCTTGGAATTATAAAAGCAGGTTCAGACATGGTTAGGGCCTGTCAAAGTTACAACAACATGTCAATATAGCATATTTTATTTTAGCTATATAAAAACAAATCGTGTTGTTGTGGTGGCCGAGTATAAAGATTATAGTTTGATATTACTCTGTTTCCTTTTATAAAAAAATTATCGACAATGTAATTATCGCTCATGTGTAGAGTGGTCGAGAGCGTGGGCGAAGGAGTAGAAGACCTCGCACCCGGGGACCACGTGGTCCCCATCTTCAATGGGGAGTGTGGGGCGTGCGCCTACTGTGACTGCACTGTGACCAACCTCTGCAAGACCTACCGGGTCAACCCGTTCAAGAGCACCATGTCCGGTGACAACGGCACCAGATTCTCTGTGGTAGATCCGTCAAGCGGCAAGCGCCAACCGGTATATCATTTCCTCAACACGTCAACCTTCGCCGAGTATACGGTGCTCGACTCCGCATGCGCCGTCAAGATCAACTCCGCTGCCCCGCTCGAGAAGATGTGCCTTCTCAGCTGCGGCATCTCAACCGGTAATTTAGTCTTATCATCTTGAATTATTTTTTGAGTTAATCGTTTTTTCAACGCCCCTTGCACACCCCTATGATTATGATATTATGTGGTCCTCTCAATTTGATTCGTCACTGATTAACTAATCAATCAATCAATATGAATTAACTAACATGGCACACATACGAACAAATTGCTGGTACGCAAGTAGACATCTGGTAGTATGCATGGGCTTATCATCTTGGAGCCGGCTTTGGTTTTTTAAATTTGAAAAGACAGCATGGCCATTGGCAGACTGAAGCCGAACACAAAACTGTAAAGTGCGTCGCTGTCCCTCGTCGCACCACAGCCAGAGGATCCTCCAAGAAGAAAACTTGTAATTAGCAGTTGTTGTTGTCAACTTGTCATACATCGGTGTCGAAGGTGGCAGCCAAGCCCCGTAACCTTGAGGAATAATTGAGAAAACAAACAAGTTTACGTCACACGGAAACCCTACCTAATATTCTCTCTTCAGACTGTCTGTGATTTATTCTTACAGATTTATTTAATTGTGGTCATTAATAGAATAATGTTTCTTTCTTTGGCATGTGATTTTATTGTCAATATAGGAGTTGGAGCCGCATGGAACACTGCAAACGTGGCCAAGGCATCCAGCGTGGCAATATTCGGACTTGGTGCCGTTGGTCTCGCGGTCAGTCGATAGTTTTTCATTTTATAACAAATTCATAACAAAATACGAGTTACAATTATTTTTGCCGGCACAATTGAAGGTATAATTAGCTAGTGATTAGAGTTTGAAAACTATAAGAAAACATATTCAGTCATCCATTTTTCACTTTAGGTAGCTGAAGGTGCAAGGATAAGAGGGGCATCTCGGATCATTGGTGTGGACATCAACCCTGAAAAGTTCACCAAAGGTGCGCATTCAGCCACGTAGTTTTGCTCATTTATTAGGCGGTTCCGTTTAATTTGAAAAGGAGAAAAGGGCCGGCATTTGTCGGTATAATAGCAACACATAGAAAAGTTCCTATACTCCTACAAAAGTTCCTCCGGATGTCACTTAATTTCTCCATTAGACCGACCATAGGCATGAACGTCTTGTGTGTACTTGCAGGCAAAGAGATGGGCATCACCGACTTCGTCAACTCCAAGGCGTGTGGCAAGCCCGTCCACGAGGTTATCAGGGAGATGACGGATGGGGGCGTAGACTACAGCTTCGAGTGCACCGGCAACCTTGATGTTCTGAGAGAGGCCTTCGTTTCCACACACGACGGATGGGGTTTGACCGTGGTGCTAGGGATCCATCCGACGCCCAGGATGCTGCCGCTCCACCCCATGGAGCTCTTCGATGGCCGTCGTATCGTCGGCTGCACCTTCGGCGACTTCAAGGGCAAGTCGCAGCTTCCGCTCCTCGTCGACCAGTGCATGCAGGGGGTAAGAACATTTTTTTTCATCATTTCTCCACACAGAAAACGCCGATAAAAATTGATATTTAGATGAAAGATACAAGTTGTTTTTGTTTTCTTACAGGAGGTTAAGATAAACTTTGATGGCTTCATAACCCACGAGATGCCATTCTCGGAGATCAGAGAGGCTTTCCGGCTGCTGGAGGAAGGCAAGTCCCTGAGGTGTGTGCTACGTCTGTAGTGCGCGCAGCCCGCGAGGAATTCAACAATAAGGACGACTATCCTGGTGGTGAAATTTGTTGTGCTTGGTACTGCCATGTGTTGTACATCTTGTGTAAAAGACTATACTCAATGTTAAATTTCACTCAAAGCGAAGACAACTTTCTGTTTCAAAGGCAGATCAGCTGCACTTGTGTGGAATACTGAAGCAACGCTAACACCACAAACCTGAAATGGGCCAGGTCCAAAAACGTTAGCTTGTTTTATTGCTTCATTTCTTCCGTTGCTTCAATTTTCGTGCCTATTTCTTTCACGTTTATTTGGAAAATATAAAATGGATTTTTTTAAAATGCAATCGTTGTGCTCGTAGCAATTTACTACGTCGGCATAATTTCACGAACACTAGTAGGTGGAAGCATGATAATGTTTTCACCGAAGCATCGACTCCCATTGCTCCACATATAAAATACACTTATAGGCGTTTAAACCCCTCCACTCCGAGGTTTAGAGCTCCACCTGCACACCCCACTGCAAGCGAAGTCATGCCATTTTTTCTTTTCTTAAGACTCATGTGACTAGTGCCTTCGACTCGCTTAGCTAGCCATTCGTTCTTGGTTCTGGCGCCAAAGGTTATATTGATCAATGTTGTCGGTGGATTTCCATGATAATGTGCTCCTCAGGTTCAAAATTTTCCATCATTGTGCACGTAACAAACATGTTCTGGTATGGAAAAGTATTACTATTGCCACGGGGTGACACACTCTCTCTTCTTTTATTCATCCTTGTGATAGACCTTATAGGATAGATCTCGGTTGCAAGAGAAAGGGGCCTTCTTCACCCCTTTCTGCAGCAAGGAATTCACCATGGTCTCTTAATGTTTGCGGCTGGTGTCGCACTTTTCATCCAGCCTAGGACAACTCAGATAAATGTTGCAGTTGACATCCTAGACATCTTAGGTAATGGCTCGCGCCTCCCAACTAACTTTGACAACAAATCCACTACTCACATACCAAAAAGACATAGTATTAGTGTTTCCTTATGGTTTATAGGAATTCCCATGTACCTACTTTCGGTTACCTTTGACATTCACGATACTATGCAAGGCTAAGCTATAGCCATTGACAAGGTAAATTGTCACCTTCAATCTTGGAAAGCTAGCCTGCTCTCGGATGGCAGGAGATTGATCTTCATCCAAGATGTCGTAGCGGTGATGTCCATATACATTATATGTGAATTTAACTCCCAAAATAGTCATCTAATGTTTCTACGGATGGTGTTAGCGACGTGGAAAAGACAAGGCGAGTGGTGGTGAGATTGTTCGAGGTCTTGGGAAAAGGTTTATCTTCCTAAATGCATGGGCTGCCTCGGTCTTCCCAGTCTATTGATTATGAGCACGACAATGGAAATTTGATGGTTGTGGATCAGTAGATTTGCCGCTAATAAACCCTTGGAGCAATTTTCAAATTAGTTTGTCGCACATTTCCTTTGATGACTTTGTCAATGTGAACCTGGGCGATGGCCAAAATTGCCTCTGCTTGTTTGATATATGCGTTGCCGGAGAGCTAGTGTTCCAACTTAATCCCCAGAGCTCCTCAACTTCACCGACGCCAAGCCGTTAGAGTCCAACACGTTTTGCAGATCTCGGTGTTTGTATGTTGTTGGCTGAATGGATACACAACTAGACCTGCCCAGATCTTTTTTGCGGGACCAGATCTCCGAACAACACCTTCTCCACCAGATTTTCTTACCCAACTTTCTTCTAAGGATGATTTTCATTGCATTTCCATGGCCTTCGATAAAATCATCTATATATCCTGATCTAGAGGAGGTACTACAATGGCGATGTTACCGATAGGAGGCGAGACTACAATCGATGAAAGATCGAATTGGTGGAAAGGCCACGTAGAGGGCTCTCAGAGGATCAAGCAATAGCGAGAAATTGGTTGGGAGCTCATCGTGGACAAATATCAGAGACGGAGGAGCATCGCCAGATGAGTTGTGTGATTTATATTTTGGAGAATTAATGTGTGGCTTTACCAAAAAAAAACTCAGCTTTCAAGAATCAAAAAATACATATATATAAATTTTTATTTTGATTAATGGATAGGTATTGTGTTCACCAACCTACCGTTCAATGCATGTTCGCCTTTGTAATGCACACTGCCAACCTACTAGCGTTCCATGAAACCCTTCTTGTTTAATCCCTTACATATAGCTAGTTCTTGCTGCCAGGATCTCAACACTCGAACCAACACGTATGGACTTCATATTTGCAACAAACGTATACTTGAATATCAAGTATGCACAAAGATTTGTAGGCGTACTATCAGCTTGGACTTTGACACGAGATGTAGAACTGTCGGAATTTGAGGCACTGGGAAACACGTCATGTGGTGAAGTTTACATCAAACTTGCTGCGCTTATTATAGTATGTGCACGATCGGAGGGACAAGCGCAAGATCATCTCTCAGGTACGTAGCTGCCTCAGGAAGTAATGAAGAAGATTTTTCATTACACTTTCCTCACGATGTTGAAGATTGTAGAATGAAGATCAAATCTGGTACCTTCGTGAGGCGATCATCTGAGTTCAGCTAATGATTCCCGGCTAGCCAGACATGTTGTTTATCCTGAAACTTTTTTCTGTGAGGATGGATATTTTAAATCTTGTATAGTGACACGCGTATCATAGCTTTTCATATATTTTGATAAGGGATCAAGATTTGCGTTCAAGAGGATTGCTTTGTAGAGATTAAGAGCATCTCCACCTGTGCCCCATAGGCCTACACACACTACAACGAGACCACCCTACAACAACACATCTATCTGTATGTAAACATCCATATAAGCGTTGCTAGCACCCATACCAACGGATTTAGTATGCGTTGTCTTATTGGGCGTTGCAAGGGTGTAATGCAACCCATCTAAATGCATTGGTAACCAATGGATAGAGCGTTGCAACAAGCAACCGTTATATGCGTTGGAACATAACATACATAGATTGAATAATATTTATTAAAATAAATATTGTTTGCAGAGACCAAGTGGCCTGATCGTTTCAAATATGATAGTTCTTGTACTCTGTATTGTACACGTTGTGTACCCGTATATAAAGGAATAGCCACACCCTATTACGGGTGTTGCGCTGCTGTCACAATTCATTATCTAATATGGTATCAGAGCCTTTTCCATTGTTGCCGATGCCCAAAAAATCATGCTTGAAGCGTCGGTGGCAGCGGGATGCAATATGACCGTCAAGACCACACAGCTGGCACGAAAGCTGCACACCACATGAAGGGCAGCAGGCGCGCGGGCGACCTCCCGAGGTAGTGCTGGGAGGCCGCGGAGGCTGCTGGGACGGCGGCAGTGGGGGCGCCGGTTTGCCACCCGTGGGCGGCGGCTTGTAGGGCTTGCCGGCGCCACGCGATGCCGCGTTGGCCGACGCGAATGCTGGAGTCGAGCGTCGAGCCTTGACACGCTGCTCCGTCGCAAGGAGGCGAGTATACAGCTCGCGCGGCTGAATAGCGTGTCACGACCATCAATGTTCTCCACAAGGTTATCATAATCACTGTCAAGCCCATTCAGGATATAGGAGGTGAAATCCTCGGGGCGAAGGGGCTGTCCAATGGAGGCGAGAGTATCCGCCATGCCCGTGACCTTGTTGAAGTAGTCGGTGATGGTGAGGTCGAGCAGCTTCACCTCTCCAAGCTGTGTACGAAGAGCATGAGCTCTCGCCTGTGACTGGGACGCAAAACTGGTGTGGAGAGCAGCCCATGCATCACAAGACGTGGCGGCGAAAATGACAAGTGACTACACGCCCTCCGTGAGCGAGGACTGGATAGCAGAGAGGATGGCCTGATCCTGGGCCACCCATGCACGATACGCCGGATGGTGCGGCGGGGGGCACGGCAGTGTACCGTCAACAAAACCCTCCAAGTAGCGGCTGCGAAGAAGAGGCGGCACCTGCGCACGCCACGACAGATAGTTATCCGGCTTCAGTTGTACCGGGATAAGGTGCGCGAAGTAGAACGGCTGGGGCGGCACGACGTGCTCTGCGGGCACAGCCGCAGACGGCACGGGCGAGGCGTATAGCGACGCATAGGGGCCCAGAGGAGGGGCAGCAAGTGCCAGCTCCGTTGTCGGGAGAGCAGCAGCAGGCGGCGGCAGGTAGGATGCCGAGGGTGCCCCGTAGTGCACGAATGCACCGTACAGGTGCGCCGGATACGCGTCGTAAGACGGCGACGAGATGGCGTCGTAGGGCGAGGCCGCGGGCTGGGCAGGAGCGCCGTAGGGCGGTGACGGGTGGGCGCCGTATGCTGGTGGGAAAACAGCACCACAGGCTGCTGCGCCTGTCGCTCATCGTCCACGCACGCGTAGCCAGAACGGGATTTTTCGCCCGCTCGATCGCAAAGATGGAACCGTTGCGTGGATTGCAGCATGTACGGCACAAGCTCAGGCTGATCCCACAACTGAACCTCGGCATTTTCAGGCTGCCCTTGGTATTCCACACTGGCGCAATGCTATGGAGCTGGAGTTTCAGGCACTATTGAAAAATGATACTTGGCAGCTGGTCCCTCCTGTTTCTGGTATCAATGTTATTGACTCCAAATGGGTGTTCAAGGTCAAGAAACATGCTGACGGCTCTATTGAACGCTACAAAGCACGGTTAGTGGCCAAGGGATTTAAACAGAGGTACGGTCTTGATTATGAGGATACTTTCAGTCCGGTTGTTAAGCCTACCACTATTCGCCTGCTGCTCTCTTTGGCTGTTACACGAGGGTGGTCTCTGCGCCAGCTGGATGTTCAGAATGCTTTTCTTCATGGCGTCTTGGAGGAAGAGGTATATATGCGCCAACCTCCGGGGTTTGTTGATCCTGCTCGTCCTCATCACTTATGTCGCCTTGTTAAGGCTCTTTACGGGCTTGAGCAGGCTCCTCGTGCATGGCATGCACGCCTTGGCTCAGTTCTTCGGGCTCATGGGTTTGTCCCGTCCACCGCTGATACGTCACTGTTTCTTTATCAGAGGCCTGAGGTAACTATGTATTTGCTGGTATATGTTGATGACATTATCCTTATCAGCTCCTCTGTCGATGCTGCCGATCGCCTACTGGCTTCATTGAGTGGTGCCTTTGCTGTGAAGGATTTGGGCACTTTGCATTACTTCCTCGGTCTGGAAGTCTCTCAGTCGTCTGATGGGCTGACTCTTTCTCAGCACAAGTATTCCATGGACTTGCTGCGCCGTGCTGGTATGCTGAAGTGCAAGCATGCTACTACTCCTATGTCCGCGACTGATCGGTTCTCTGCACTTACTGGGGATCTGCTCCCTTCTGATGATGCTACTGAGTACCGCAGCATTGTTGGTGGATTGCAGTACTTGACTATCACTCGACCTGATATCTCCTATGCAGTTAATCGTGTGTGCCAGTACCTTCATGCTCCTCGGACGTCCCATTGGTCAGCTGTGAAGCGCATTCTGCGATATGTCTGTTTCACTGCCTCTCATGGTCTGTACCTACGGCCTGCCTCCTCCTCTGTCCTCTCGGCATTCTCTGATGCCGACTGGGCTGGCAGCCCTGATGACAGGCGATCCACGGGGGGCTATGCAGTTTTCTTTGGTCCTAACTTGATCGCCTGGAGTGCCCGCAAGCAAGCTACAGTGTCTCGCAGCAGTACTGAAGCCGAGTACAAGGCCGTTGCCAATGCTACAGTTGAGCTCATATGGGTACAATCCCTATTGAGAGAGTTGGGAGTCGCTCAGGATCAGCCACCGGTCCTTTGGTGTGATAACATCGGTGCCACTTACCTTTCGTCTAATCCGGTATTCCATGCCCGAACGAAACACATCGAAGTTGATTATCATTTTGTGCGAGAACGGGTTGCACAGAAGCTACTCCTCATCAAGTTTATCTCTTCGAAAGATCAACTTGCTGACATCTTCACGAAGCCATTGTCACAACCACTATTCTAGGGTTGTAGACGCAATCTTAACTTGCTATGTACTTCAGGCCATAGTTAAGATTGAGTGAGGGTGTTAGACTGTATTTATACGTAGTCTTTGTACACGTTCTTGTACTCTGTATTGTACACATTGTGTACCCGTATATAAAGGAATAGCCACACCCTATTACGGGTGTTGCGCTGCTGTCACAATTCATTGTCTAATAGTATGTGTTCCTCACCAAGAGTACATAGACTTTATAAGATAAATAAGAAAACACATACACATTGCAGATGAAGAAACAATTCAATATTGATTATTGAAATCCCGATCTCACACATAAAAATTATCTTTTGAGTACACAACTTACAATCTTGCTTCAAAAATATTGGATACGAACTAATCCTATATAAATTCCTTCTAATGTTCTGCCTTGTAATGTACATATAGGGATCCTAATATAGCGGTCCTTTGTTGATCATTTGGCCTGCAAAGACAAAGAACCAATTTTAGAGTCGATGTGGTAAAATACAAAGTTATTTGCTCATCTCTGGAGCAGCTCAATGGAAATTGTTATAAACTATAGGAAACAAAAACGATGAACAAAACAAGATCAACCAACGGGGACACATGATTTAACGTGGAAAACCCTTCCAACAATGAAAGAAAAAAAACCACAGGCGCCAGCCATCAAATCTTTATTATGATCGGGTGAGGTTACAAACACCGGGGATTTACAACATGCGACTTATCCCAACCGGCGGCTTACGAGAGGTATATATGGTGGTAGAACCCTAAGTCGGCCGCAGTCCGACTCGGCAACGATGCGTACCGTACGACTCGGCAACGATGCTCCACTCGGCCCAAGCCTCCGGCGACGGGCCTCGCTCCGCTCCGTCCGAAGTTAGGCTCTATCTTTATATGAATTTGGATCACATCAAAATAACACACCACCTTGAGACAAATTCCTTCTTGTGGCATGAACGAGAACCTTCACCTTGAAACAACAAAAAAAAACACTTTCGGCGCCAAATAGCCTCTTAGGTTAAACAGTGATACCAACTAAGCCTGAGCAAAGCTCAAACTTTGCAACAAGAACTGACTTTGTCATCATATTAGCAGGATTATCATGAGTGCTTATCTTGCATATCTTCAGCTTACTTTGTACAACAACATCACACACATGATGGTACTTGACATCTCCACTCGGCCCAAGCCACTGGCGACGGGTCTCGCTCCGCTCCGTCCGAAGTTAGTCTCTATCTTTATATGAATTTGGATCACATCAAAATAATAGAAATGAATATGATTATATATAGGAAGAGACTTGGGATCATTGTTACAATCCACTAGACAAAAAACTGTATTCGTTTATTACAGAAATTTCACTATTTCATGAACCGAAGGAATTAACCCATTTCATTTTCTTATTTAATCAAGTAGAGATGGCAACCTAAAGATGAATAAGTTTACCTGTGTATTGAAAAACTCGGTGACCTGATCGCGTAATTCCTTCACCCGGTTGACTCATATGACTACAATATAAATGTAAATCAAATCAGTAACCAGTATTATCTAGGACCGCATGATGGGAAATAAGTCAATCAATTCCTCACACATCCTATTCTGGCTATCTGCAGCTAGTTATCAAGAAAAATTAAGTAATGTTTAGTGGACTGTACAGGCTGGACGAGCATTGTTCCATTGCGTTAAGTTCAAACATTGAGGTAGTAAACCAAGTAAATTGAAATATACACATCACTTTGCAACAAGTATACGGATTGAATAGCTTTATTTCAAAATAAATATATTATTTTCTGGACTAGTAAGCGTGATCGTTTCAAAGATGGTATTCCTCAGTTTTGGGATCAACTCATATCAGAAGTCTACCGAGGTCAAATTATTTAAAGTAAATGAAACCTGTGATTTCCCGAAGATTAGACTGGAAGTCCACATGACATATTTAGTGCCTATGAAACAGTTAGATCAATAAAAGGCTCTTACATGTGCTGCAGCTGAGACATGCACACACTTGCTAATGTTAAGAAGATGGCCGCTACAACTGCTGCAGCAGGACAAGCAGTTAATCTTTTGTAATTCAGCTTCAGCCAAAGAAAAATATGCAATGCGGTTACTGGAGCTGTGGGATCCAATAATCGACCAAGTTGCATTAAACTGTCAGGTGGGGTATGGAAACTGAACTGGAAAGTGAACGCACTGAAAAAACTTAAAGAGGATTTAGAGGCAGAAATTGAAGAAGAATAAGAGCACATGATAGGAGCAGCCACGAGTAAAGTCTAGGCGACCAACATACCACCCTGAACTGATGGTTGCATTTGCGCCTGTCCCCACAGAAGACACGAGTCACAGTGGCAGTCCCCATTGCGGCACAAAGTCCTGTAGGCGGCGGGTGGAGGCCTGGCTGTGGTCGGAGCCCGAGTTGATCCCGGCCCCAAAGCTCGACGACCTGCAGCGGCCGGGCTCCATGGTTGTGCGTGGTCCCCGCGCGGCCTTGGTGAAAGAGAGGTAGCCAATGATAAAGCCGGAGAGGAAGGGAGATGGATTATTTGATGATTTTGTTTGTGGCGGCGCTTTGGATCGCGGTGAACTGCTGTTAGAGGCGCGCTATATATATGCCGCTCGCTAACAACCGTCTTTTTTGGCCAAAAACCACGCTCGCGCTGTAAAATATTTTCAGCGCGCTGGAAATTGCGGCACCCAGCGCGGCATATTTTGTGCTCCGGCTACAGCATGCTGAAAAACGCGAGCTCCGGCGATTGCACGAGCTTCCGGCCTGAGCTTCTCCTGCCCTACCTGCACAAACATGCTCCTACTGATCAGCCGGCTCCATGCACGCCTACTGTGTCGTCTGTACCGCACCTCCTCCAAGGCACGATCGAAGTCGTGCTAGAGGTCCTTTTTGAGACCGTGGATGCCGCTTGCAAGGTGAAGTGTGCCATGGCAAGGGAGCGACGACAGAGGGCATCAATGATGAGAGAGGCCCGAGGTCAGGGCTATGCATGGGGGTTATACCTTGGCGGTGGTAAATCGTTTTAAGAGTGTGTTTGGTTCAACTTATTCAACCTGCTGCTTCTGCTGTGTAAAAGTTAGAAGCTAACCAAACGAAGTTAAAACCAAATCAGATTTTTGGAAGCAGGCAGATTCTCGTAGTGTAATTTTCACCGCAGGTCTACCCCTCCTTCTGCCACGGTGGGTTTACAGAAGTCGACGGAAATTACCCACCTTGCCACTAATAAGTGAGTTTACCGCTTCGTACTTGTCTATCAACACAAACCCACGAACGCTTCTTCCATTCCCCTCCGCGCTCGCACGACACACCAACTCCGGTGACTCGCTGGGTCGTCGCATCGCGTTTGGGCTGCCTCCCGGTGCTCGTGTTGGCTGATGCCACTGGACCTACCGCCCTCGTTAATTTCTCCCCTAGTCTCCGTAACTTGTCTTCGAGAATAGATCTTCGGGAAGCCGTCCATCCTCACGAATCCGGCCACGTTGTTGCCTTGGTGGGGCTACATGAACTGTGTCAAGAAATTCCGGCCAACAATGTTTTCTGGGTCTCAGGGGTATTACAGATGATTCACACAAAATCCACAGTTTCAGTGTTGTTTCAGCCAAACAATTTCCAGCTTTGCTACAGTTCTCAGCGCACCGCGGATTTTTCACAGCTCACAGTTGACAACACCTTTTTTGGAATCCACAGCTGAACCAAACATAGCCTAAGTGAATGTATAGGTTGCATGGCTTGTCAAGAGAGGAACAAGAACACGGAACAGAGGAATTAGAACATCGCGCGGGAACAGCGAAACCTGTCAAAAAATGACTAATACGACGAATTTTGGCTGATCAAACGGAAACCGTCCATGAAGTTGCGAGAGTTAGTGGCTCGTACCCAATTTTGAGAATTTTAGTGGCAGAGACCTATTTATTGTAAGGATTAGTGGCATAAACACAATTACCCACCTTTTCTTAAACGGAAATTAATTTTGATCTACCTACACAGTGGTATGTATCACACTGATCTGACTATGAAATTTCAGAAACATTGTGTGCTAGAGAGCATGTAACAAAAAAAATGACGAAAATGCTCAAATCACACGGAACGGTCTTGATGATCATAACAAGTCCGTTCCGGTACCACCTACCCAAAAAAAAGTCCAAGCTCCAAAGTTCGTTGTAAAGCCCAATTTCTTCTTTAAGCAAAAATTGTTCAAAATCACACGGCAGTCGGTCCGCTGGGGATCGGCTCGTATCCGTCGTGGCCATCGGGTGAGGCGTCGCCGGAACTGACGGGGATGCACTTGAGGACGGCGCCGACCACCAGGCTGACCGACCCGATCAGCACGCTCATGAGCCACAGCCATCCGCTCAGGTGCACCGTGCCGGCGAATGTGCCCAGAAGCTCCACGAGGATCACCTGGAACCCGACGGTGGCGGCCACCACCGCCGAGAAGACCCAGCTGCTGAACATGCCGCTGAAGACGTTGATCTTCTCCATCTCCCGGCTGTTCACCTCGTTGAAAACCTGCAACACAAATGATGATTGTATCAATGGAAAGGAGAAGAAAACGTTGACACATTTGTGCATCGATCTCATGTTGCCTTAGCTCTGGCATGACAAGAAATGTGGTACCTGGCAAAAGACAAAGGTGTTGAAGACGAAGGTGTTGAGTAGATCATCGTCGTCGTTCATCTCCAAGAGGCTCTTCCCTCTGAAGAGTAGGACGCCGAGCACGACGAGCTGGTAGATGCTCTGGCCAGCGATATTCCTCCACATGACCTTGGTGATGAAGCTGTCTCCCCGGCCCACTGGTGGCCTCCGCATCATTGCGTCGCTCGGCGGCTCCGTTGCCAGCGCCAGAGCCCGAGGGTGTCCATGATCAGGTTCACCCACAGCAGCTGCACGATCGTCAGCGGCGCGCTCCCTGAAAAATGTATTCGTGTGTTACGAGAATGACAAAGCAAAGATAGATTGTGTGAGAACTAGTGGGTTTCAGTTGGTGTGCACCTGTGAAAGATGCAGAGACGAAGTTGACCATAAGCGCGACCACGTTGACAGTGAGCTGGAACTGGACGAACTTCTGGATGTTGATATAGACGGAGCGGCCCCATTTGGCGACGTTGATGATGGTCGAGAAGTTGTCATCCATGATGATCACGTCGGCGTTCTCCTTGGCAACCTGACAACTCACAAACAACATTTGTAAGTAATGTCACGAGGAAAAACGGAAGATAGCAGGGCAGTACGGTACAAACCTCTGTTCCGGCAATGCCCATGGCGAGCCCAATGTCGGCCTCGTGCAGCGCCGGCGCGTCGTTGGTGCCGTCGCCGGTGACGGCCACAACCTCGTTGAACATGCCCCTCAGGTTGGTCACCAGCGTGTGCTTGTCCAGCGGCAGCGACCGTGCCATCACCTGAAAGACACACGATGTCATCATCGGCATCAACGTTATGCCAGAAAGTTCAGAAGAGGCTGGGATACGTGCCTGGATTTTGGGTATGATCTCCCTCATCTGGTCAGGGCTCATCTGGCGGAAATCGGGCCCCTCGATGGCGACGCCGTCTTCCGTGAGGATGCCGCACTCCCTCGCGATGGCCTTGGCCGTGTTGATGTTGTCGCCGGTGACCATGCGGACGTTGATCCCAGCGCGTGGCAGGTCTCCACGGCCTCCCTGACCCCGGCCGGAGCGGGTCCTTGATACCGAACACGGCGATCAGCGTGTACCCGTCGCCGGGATCTCGCCCTCGACGCCCACGTCCTGGTACGCCAGCAGAGCGTGCGCAGCGCCTCGCACGCGAACGCATCGATGGTGCCGGCCACCTGCTTCGCGTAGTCCTTCTCCGCAAGGGGCACGATGCTTCCGTGGCGGTCGACGACGACGTTGCTGCACTTGCGCAGCACGACCTCCGACGCGCCCTTGAGGAATGCACGTGGGCGGCCGCCGGCGCTCGGGACGCGACCACCACACCCATCGTCTTCTTCACCGAGTTGAACGGCTCCACCCTGAGCTTCGCGGCGGCGGCGTGCGTGAAGCCCGTTTGCTTCTCCACGCCGAGACCGAACTCGAGGATGGCCGTCTCGGTTGGCGTGCCCATGACGTGGTCGTGCCGTCCTTGCCGCGGACGACCTCAGAGCCGGAGCACTGGAAGACGCCCTCGAGCAGCAGCTTCGCGAACCCTCTGACAGAGCGACGACGTGAGCTCCTCGAATCCCTTGGCGGTGCTCACGGTGGTCGCCGCGCCGGCCGCCCAGACCTTCTCGACGACCATGTGGTTAGTGGTGAGCGTGCCGGTCTTGTCGGTGCAGATGCAGCTGGCTGACCCCATGTCTCGCACGCCGAGAGGTGCCGCACCAGCGCGCGCTCCTGCATGAGCTTCTTCATGGCGAACGCCAGGCTGAGCGTCACGGCGAGCGGGAGGCCCTCCGGTACGGCGACCACGATGATTGTGACGGCGACGGCGAAGAAGTTGAGGACGGACAGCGCGTCCTCCATGCCCCACTCCAACAGACCGCCGGCGGTCTCCGCCTTCGCGATCAGGAACCGCTCCATGAGCACGGTGAACGTGAGCACGGCGAACACGAGCCCGATCTTACCAATGATGGTAGCGACGCCGTTGAGCTTGACCTGCAGGGGCGTCTCGTCCTCGCCGCCCTGGCTCAGCGTCTCCATCAGGTTCCCCCACTCCGTCCGCATCCCCACCGCCGTAACCAGCATCCTCGCCGACCCGTCCTGCACCTTGGTCCCTCCCAGCAAGAACCTGTTGGTCGCCGACACGTGGACCGGCTCGCTCTCTCCGGACAGGCTTGACTCGTCAACACAAACGAGTACCCATCAACAAACAACCCGTCCGCTGGCACCTGGTCACCGATGGACAGATGCACGATGTCGCCGACGACGATGTCGTAGATGGACACCTTCTGCCGGAACCCATCCGCGTCACCTGAATCTCGATCTTCTTCTTCTCCCTGTCAGGTCCCGGAACTGCAGCGACTGCTTGTAGTCGCTGGCGGCGGTGATGGCGACGACGAGGAAGATGGTGAGCATGATGCCGACGCCGTCGTAGACGCCGCCCGGCCACCCTTCGTGGCCACGCCGATGGCGACGGATATGACGGCGCAGAAGGCCAGCAGCATGAGCGTCATATCCTGGCAGGCGTCCCACAGGAACATCCAGAACGTGCGCGGTGGCTTCTCGGCATATTGGTTGGCGCCGTAGACCTCGCTACGGAGGGACACGTCGTCGGAGCGGACGCCGTCGGAGGGGAGACGTTCACCTTGCGGGCGAGGCCGTCCACGCAATTGTGGTGGCGCAGGCTCTTGGAGTCCTTGCCTCGCACCAGGGACGCGAGCTCCTCGGCGCTGATGGAGAAGCCACACTGTCGCGCCAGCTCCGGCAGCGGGTGCTCCGTCCTGCGGCGGCTGAGACCAGGGGACAGAGGAGCATTGCCATTCTTGTCATGATCGATCAGAGGAATATATTGGACATGAATCTAATAGAATCAAATGCTTTTGGAAGGTTGCGGTCGTGTACATACCCTCGATGAACTGGAGCGCTGCCTTCTGCACCATGAGCGCAACGCGAAGCTTTTCCTGCAGAAATCAATCAATCAATGAAACATCAGCAGCAGCAGAAAACACATTTCAAATCTAGTAGTATGTTAAAATGCCAGTAGAACAGCTAGCTTGTACCCGTTGGTTCATTTTTTATGAATTTATACCCGTTTGTTCATAATTTTGAGGAGTTTATGCTAATTAGATTTTTTCTTAATTTACTTGGTGCGTGAGTAGTCCTGGACTTTGTTAGTGCACATGTGAAGGTGAATCTCCTGTAACGCCTAAGGTTAATGACTGATTAATTCATGATCAGTCCTTTCTTGTTGAACAGTATCGTGATGTTTATCATGTTTCTATACTCAAATTAGTGGCATGGCAAGATTGAGTATTTGTGTGGAACACTTTCCAGATATTGTTTACTGAACATAAGGTCATAAGCAAATTTCAAATCCGTGCCATTTTTTTCTGCTACACCATATTACAACAACTAGTTGAATGCCCGTGCGTTGCCACGGGCTATTTTGTATTGTCTTGCCGCACATGTAAATATAAAATACACATATTAAAAAAAAGATTCACATATTGTTATAAATATTAAAATATTACTTTGAATAATTAAATGTCACTTGTACGGAAAGCAAACTCGTGTCTTGTTTCGATGTTTCAGTGTAAAATCATTAGACATATTAAAAATAAACATTTACATTCTAAAATCAATTGATTTTTCAGTATTGTAGAAAATGTATATTTGTTATCCACGAGTCGCAAATATGTCGCTACAACATAGCAAACAACCCGCGCTTTGCTACGGATGATCATTATTCTACGCAATGTTCAAGATATCGCTTATCGTTTACTGCTCGGTTGGACTCAGATTAGAGATTAATCGCTTATCGGCCGATTAATCGATTTTATCGGTCGCCTATTTATCGGCTTGTTTTTCTGTAAATGTCAACTTTCGGCCCTAAAAGTTCAAAAATATGCTATGCAAAAAGTACATTAGAGTATTGGATATAAGTGATACATTGATTCCTTTCCTTTGAATCAACAAAATGGGCAAGATTCATGCTAATGTAAAGTTCTACAAAACTATCGTCCTATAAATCGGCTGTCAGGCCGATAAATCACCGATAAGTGAAAAAAATCGTCCGAAAATCGGTTGTCAGACCGAAAAATCGGCGACAACGATAAACTCGGCCGATATGCTATAATCTTATCGGTCACCACACAATTCACGATAAATCGGCCGATTAATCGGCATATTGGCCGATTTTTTGAACATTGATTCTGCGATGGTGAAGTTTAAAACAATTCTCTTGGTCGCGCCATCTTTCATAGATAGACAAAAAGGGCAATATTAATACTATTTTCTTCCAGTGATGAAATTTGACGAGAGTAAACTGAGGTTCCATGGAATTAGGTAGTTTTGCTCGACTTCGTAGAGATTGTGATGTGAATTCACTGACGGGAGTTCAAGTTGGCCTTGAAACCTGGTCTACCTATTGCTGACAAACATGTTAACACTTCCGGTGGATTCACATTAATTATAACCACTTGGCAAGAAAAAATCATACAGTCTTGTGTTTAGGTGAAAACAGTGTATCTATTTTCAGCTAAAATGCAACCGGAGCTTATTGTAGACAGATTTCCAAACAACAAGACAACAATGGTCCACTCGATTATTTTTCCTTCGCTAGTATCGATCACTCGCCCATGGAATCCTAGTTTGGAAGCCAAGGCAGCTAGATACGGATGTGCGGCAGCGAATCAATTAGGACGGCTTTGCTAGCATGATACAGAGAAATATCCTCAGCCTGCTTGTTCCGCATAAACGTTAGCCCGTGGCAACACCAGCGGGGCCGAGCGCCTGCGTATACCAGTGTCCATCTCCACCGCCTCATCTACAAGGGCGCCCGGCGAGCCGCCCCACGGGTAGCGACAGTGGCGATGAACGAGACAAGAAGGCCACCCTCAGGTCGCGTCAATGGAGATGATGCCTAGGATTAGGGATTTTCTATTTTCACTATCACCGAACAGGTATGTTTGACTTGGTGGTGGCAAAGGGCGTAATTATTTCATAGATCAGCCTAGAACTGAGGTGTAAAACCGGAAAATGAAAAAACGCACCACCAACCATCACCTCAAGCCGTATTATATAGTAGAGATTAATGTTTGTAGTAGTATGCATATAAAATCATGATTATTTCTTGCACATATTCCATCAATGCAAGATTTTAATTTCTGTGTGTGTACCTGGAGGAGGAAATTATTTTGTGAGGTAAGTTCTCATGTTTCTACACGCAAATTAGTGGCATGGCAAAGTATATTGTGTCTATGCAAACCCTTTAAGGTATTTTTTTTATTACTGAAAACATCTGCAAGCTGTCATCTTACTCCACGATTTTGTTTTAGCAACAATCAATGCTAGTCAATTAAGTACACAGTCAAAATCACATTGATTTCCTCCATATATTATAGTAAGTCATGTTAACCTGCAAGAACAGATTCTTAAGTTGCTACTAGTTCGTAGAGCAATGCCATTACTTGGCCTTCAAAACATGATCAAGACCTGCCATTTAAGCCAGCTTAACTCTTCCATGTACTCCCTCCGTTCGGAAAAGGATGTCACAAAAATGAATTCGACGTCCTTTTTCGAACGGAGGGAGTACGTTACAAGATTCTGATTACTGTCTTTCAACAAATTCAGTTGACCGGCATTGCATGAACCAGTTATGGATGCACAAACTGCGCAAATTTCACTGGGGAATCCTAACGCATGCGGCAGATTAGGAGTACATGTCCGCCCGTGTAGATTGATTAGAGTACATGTCACGCCGAGATCGACATCGATCGATGAATCAAATCAGAAGAATCACCTGGATGTTACGGCGCTGGGTCTCGGCCTGGGAGCGCTTGTCGAGGTCGGGCACCATGCGGAAGCGGCGGCGGCGGTTCTTGACGAGGGTGCCGACGGCCTCCCGCCACCGCCTCTGCGCGTCCTCCGACGGGTTCTTGGCCGGCACCTCGAAGCTCTTCAGGAACTCCATCGACTTCTTCCGGATGTACGCCATGGTGATCGATCCTTGGATCGGGTTCGACCCTCGATCGATCAAGAGCCCTCCTACCCTCTCCCCCGGACTCTCTCTACCTCTGTAGCAAGCCTGCAGGTACGTCCCGTTTGAAAGCTAGCCGCTTTCCTAATTTTTTGCTGATATATTCTAGTGCATGCCCGCGCGAGTGGATCGGAGTCCGAGGAACTCGTACCGACCTCAAACTGTTTGAGCAATCGAACGGGTGATAAATATAGACACGACCACGACCACGACCACGACCACGGATAGATGTGCTATTTCGGGTATAGCTTGTTGGATGGTTGATCGAGATACGTTTTTACAATTGTATTGAAATCCGATGCTACTACTATATACTGCTACTAGTAATATTTTGAAAATAAACATGATTTGCTGAAAATCACGTGAAATTATAATACTTCTTCCGTTCCATAATATAAGACGTTTTACTTCTCACATATATTGTCTACATGCATACTACAATGAGTGAACATGCACACTAAAACATGTCTACATACATCTACATATATGTCAACATGCACACATGAGTATAATGTATCTCTCGGTATATTAGAAGAAAACACGAGGTTTGTTTCGTACCTCCTGAAATTTTGAAAACCAAATTTTAAAAGAGAATATAATTCGCAAGGCTTGTTGCCCGAGATGCACCTCCTTGCAACTATGTTGTCAATGTTTGTCTTACAAGATGGGTCACTATCTAGCAGATGACATCTACCCTACATGGGCCACATTTGTGGAAAAAAATTCAGCGTACTCAAGGCAACAATAGATCTCACTATTACGCCAAGCGGTACCCTCCTAGCCCCAGAGCGCTCCAGACGATCTAGGGTTCCTCGCCTCCCGTTGGAGGCGCCGCCGATCTACCACTCCTCTGTGGCCTTCGGGCCATGGAGGCGCGGTGGTTCTCAGCCCTCGCCGGCGGGATGCCTCCGTTTTTTGGTTTTCGTGTCAATGTTCGTTGGGGCGTCGCTTTGATGGTGGCGGCGACGTCTCTTTCAATAAGATCTCCCCGGATTCAGTCTCATCTCGGCAACGATGTCGAGAAGCTTGTGGGAGTGGTGTGTTTCTCAAAGTTTTCTTCTGGCGGTGGCGATCTCCTGATCATCAAGGAGCTTCATCGACGGTTCATCCTTCTTCTTCGGCTCCGGGATGGATTTGGTTTTCTTGACCCGTTCGATGACTTCACGTCCGCAACCAACAACATCAGGCCGGCTCAGGGAGGAGCGGCAGCGATCGACACGGTCTGGAGGTTGAAGATGAAGGGCATCTCAAGAATCTCGTTGTAATTTTCGTTTTTATTGAGATGTTTTGTACGGTGTTTCTTTTAATGTCAGGGTCCTTTTCGGAAAAAAAGCAATAGATCTCACTTTGCAATGAGTTAAGAGTCAACAATGAATGATGTGAAGATAGCATTCGGTGTGCTTCACAAGAATTTTGCCATTTTCGTGGTCTTACCGAGTATTGAAAAGCACGGGTCCTACGAAAAACAATGACATGTTCTTACATAATAGGATCATTGAAGATGAGCATGACATGCCATAGAACTTTCGTTACATCTTCAGTGGGGATCTTGTTGAGATGGAACATGATGCAAACAGATACAGAGATTCCTCGCATCACATCGAAGCATAAAAAACCGAGAGATTCATGCCCAGCTCCAAGATGATCTTTTTGAGCATGAGTGGCTATCTGGCTACTCCACAATACTTCATAGTTGTGCTTTTATAATGCTATTTAATTCATTTGAACCCTCCCGTGTTTGGCTTTGAATTATTCGGTTTGTAATTCGCACTTCATGAACTTCTGGCGCCACGTACGCCTTTACTTCTTTTTCCTGCGACGCGACACTACGCCGCACATCATGGACTTCTGGCGCCATGTACGCCTTCATACCAGTACTATCGGCATGAGTTCTCGAATCACCTCCCGTGTCCGCAGCATCGACACGAGTTTTCGAAACTTGAAAGCAAACTTTCTCTTCGGCAAGCGTGTCAGTTTCTTTAGCCACCGCTTTTTCCTTCTTCGTTTCCTCGTCGTCGCTTGACATCTTCTCTCGTCCAGGCTCTGATACCACTTGTTGGCTTTGGCCCTGCCGTCGAGTACTTTCCGACGACCAACGACGACGAGCTTCTGGCGAGACGCGCGTACACACGTTGATGCTAGCTGGTCGGATTCTTTTGATCAAACTAGTACTACTCCCTCAACACGTACGCACGCACACCAGAAAAAAACGATTAGTGATTGCCACAGGCACGTATCGCGCTTGCTTCTTCTTCCTTGATTTCTTCCGTGATTTTCTGATTACAAACAGCAGCCCTGCTGCTCCTTTTATACACGTCTACACGGAGGGACTAGCGACTTGAATTAGGACTAGGAATCCTAATACAACTAGGACTCGTACTACTTCTTCCTAATCCTACTCCTACGTGAAGAGGGCAACAACAAGGTTAACACCTACATTCACCTCCTTAACCTTGTTGCTTAGCTTCACCTCCTTCGCTCCGACTTAGTCACACCCCTAAGCACGACATGCGCTTCTCTTCCTCCTGGATCCCATTGCTTCGCGTATGTGTGACCCTCGGCATTACTTTCGCCACTTTAGCCTTCATCATCGACATTGCTTTCGTCGCTCCTCGTAGCATCCATGACATCGACTTTTCTTTCGTCGACTCATCTATACTTTGACGATAACAATCCTTTTTGTCGACGTCTTCAAACATCATCTTTACTTCGATGCTTTTGAAGCAATCTTCTGTGTACTTTATCGGTTTCATCTCTGGAATAATTACCTTGAACAAATGTAGTCGCGCAAGATGCATCACACCTTCATCTTGTCGTTCTTCTGCCAACGGCAGTGCTTCACGCCAATACTCCATCGTATTCATGTCTTCAAATTTCGCTGGTTCCTCGGCGTATGTCCTTTCTCCTTGAACACTTCCTGGCGGTACAGGTACTCCATGCTGCGTTCCCTGGATGCCGTCTTCTGGGCTTGGCGCCTGACGTGGACCTACCTATCGGGTGCCCCACTATGAAGGTACCTGGTGCACGCAAGGACTAGGGCCCAGCAGGCGGCCTACTAGAAGATGGCGATCAAGGCCCACGAAGGAAGCCCAAGAAGATATCGGGTGCCCCCAAGGAAGACGAACCTAACGTCGGTAGAACTTCCCATACTTGTAATCCAAGTCGGTTACTAACTCCCGAGACCCAGCCTCCTTTATAAAGGCTGGGAGGGGCACCGATCTAGGTTAACTCGCATAGCCAAGAACTTCATATTCCGCCACCAAAACCCTAGCGAGATTGACATCTCGCCGGGACTCGCCATTGTAATCGACTCCAAGATATCAATAACAGACAAGCTGGAAGTAGGGTGTTATCCTCCGGGAGCCTGAACCAGGGTAAACTCGCCTTGCTTGTCAGCCGTGGTAACCACCAGCACTCCAACGTTCTCCTTCTCAATCAACCTGGGGTACTCGACCCTGGGATTTGCCGTGGCCACTCCACGTCAACTGGCGCCGTCTGTGGGAACGAAGAGTGCTAGAGTCATGGCTGCCCCGGCCCCATCCGCCATGGTCATCGACACGCCAATGATCAAGGGACCGATCCGCTTCGGCTCCTTCGAGTTCGTCCCTCACCCGCAAGTTCATCGAGCGACATACGCTGATCTTTACGGAGGTATGTGCTTTACTTTTGGTAGCATGAACTTCCATGTGAACAAGTGGGGGACAACTCGACTCCTCGACCGCGCATCCGCATCTTCGTCGATTACGGAGATCGCATCTGCTTCGACTACGTCACCGGCGGCTCCTTCGACTACGGAGATCGCATCTGCTTCGACTACGTCACCTGCGGCTCCTTCGACTACGGAGATCGCATCTGCTTCGACTACGTCACCTGCGGCTCCTTGAACTACGGAGATCGCATCTGCTTCGACTACGTCACCTGCGGCTCCTTCGACTACGGAGATCGCATCTGCTTCGACCACGTCGCCACGTCCTTCGTCGACTACAGAGATCGCATCTGCTTCGACTACGTCGCCACGTTCTTCGTCGACTACGGAGATCGCGGAGATCACATCTACTACATCTACGGAGATCGCGCCTCCATCGACTGCGAAGCTCGCACCTGCTTCATCTACGGAGATCGCGCCTCCTTCGACTACGGAGATTGCATCGGCATCTACTACACCTGCATGGCGTTCGACTCCGACGTTTTCGGCTCCACCGACAGCTGCTTCGCCTAACGAGTTCTGCACCGACTGCGGCGTTTTTCACGTCGCCTCCATCTTCGGCTCCGAGGACAGCTCCGGTGGCGAGAGCAGCGGCAGCAACGCGCACTCGACTGCGCAATCTCAACCCATCCAAGTCTTCATGGTGGATGCAAGCACCAGGACGCCCGGGGCTGGTACGAGCCGGGAAGAACCTGCGTTCCCAATGGAAGTCACCATGCCAGACAAGGTGACAACCTTGACGATCACTCGAGAGATGGGAGTCCAGGCCATGAAGCACGTCCAGGACTGTACCTTCCCTCCAGCGGAGGCAACCAAGGAAGAGATGATGGCATACCAATACCTCATATGGAAAGAGAACGAGAAGCTGTTGCGCGAGAAAGCCGATCTGGCCAAACGAAAAGAACTCGCCGACGAGTCGAGTGCTCGCCGGGCAGCCTACTCCTTCTCCACCTCCGGCCCTACTGTTACGCAAGACAATAGGCGCTCCAGGCCGCGCATCCACCCGATGACAGATAACGAGAGGACAGTAGCCACTCGCAACCTCGACTTATCCTTCATGACAGAAGACGCAGACAGGATTCCGATCCCCAAAACAGCTACGGGCGCTCTCATGTCATTGAACACGTACCTGCGAGCAACCCAACCTCCGGAAGGTGATCGTCGTGCAGCTTTACATCGACAACAGATCCAGGCACTCCGCCTGGCGGAGGAGGCCCTGATCCAAGGAACCGTACCCGCAACAACAACTGTAGCACGAGGAGATCGCGACAGACGCGACCGCGAACGGGCAGCGCGCGGAGACCGACCCGTCCGACATCTACAGGATGACGAGGACGCTCGCAACGTCATCACGCAAAGACAGGTCGACCGCAGTCGCTCCACACGACCCGTCAGTACACCGACGGAAGAACTTCACTCGGACGGCGAGTACGAGCCATGCGGTCTCAACTGCTTCAACTACCGCATCCGCGCCACTCGCATACCGCGAGGCTTCAAGCTCACGTCCGAGTCATTCAAGTTTGACGGCACCCAGGATCCCAAATTGTGGCTCGATGACTACATCATCGCAGTCAATTGCCAAGGGGGTACCACTACAATGGCCATGCAGTATGTTCAGATGATGCTCGTGGGATCAGCACGTACCTGGCTCCAGAACCTGCCACGGAACTCCTTCAACTCTTGGGACCAGTTTGAAGATGCTTTCGTGAAGAACTTCATGGGCACGTATTCAAGACCTGCAACGTTCGCGGAACTGCAGGCCTGCAAGCAGCGCAAAGATGAACCACTACGGTCCTACATCCAGCGCTGGACGCTCACCCACAACTCCGTAGGAGTCGTTTCAGAGGACAGGGCAATCGACGCATTCATCCGCGGCGTCACTCGACACGAGCTTCGGGAGGCCTTTGGTCGCCTTCGACCAAAAACCATCGTCGACCTCATGCAGATCGCCAACGAGTGGGCCGATGGCGAGGACTCTGTGCGCAACGAGTTCCCAGATGAGGATGGAGAACCAAGCAACTGGAATCTAAGAATCAACCGCGGCAGCGATCGCCGCTACAAACGCAAGGCACGCTTCGACGAGAGCGAGCCCGCTGAGTTGGTTGCGGCTGGCTTCCCCGACACTCGAGACAACCAAAGCCGCGACAACAATCGCCAAGGCAGTCGAAGCCGAGAAGAGTACCGGAACGAGGGGGGCCAGAGACGCGACTGGCGACGCAAACCTCGCGACACCTTACGACCGGACCTCACACCCGAGCAAGAGCTCGAAGAACCGTGCAAGTTCCATCTGTTCAGAAGCGAAGAAACCGGCAAACTAGTCTCCACTCACATGCTGAAGGATTGTCGGAAGATGCAACGTATCAACGGGGCATTCGCAAAAATCTTGGCTTCGGCACCAACACAACAGCAAAACCCGCAGTTGGCTCTCCTAGCCCCACCTGCGGCAGCGCCTGCACAAATGGCTGGAGCAGTCCAGTACCAGGCAGCACCTCCTGCGCCAGGAGAACACTACCCTCAGCCTCGGGGGCAAATGAACATGATACAGAAGGGGCGTCCATCGAACAGATGTCAGAAGCTAATCACTCGCCAAGTCTACCAGGCAGTCGCACTGCCACCAGCCGTACCCGAGTACCTCAAGGGTTCGGAAACAAGCATCACCTTCTCTCGGGAGGATCACCCCACACGGGTACCTCGCCCAGGCCACGCCGCGCTGGTACTCGAAGCACAAATCGGGCAATTCCACATGACCAAGGTCTTCATGGACGGCGGCAGCGGCATCAACATCATGTTCGCCGACACTCTTCGGAAGATGGGCAGGTCCCTGGAGGGCTTAGCAAGATCAGACAACACCTTCCATGGAATCGTACCAGGGAAAGCAGTCTACCCTGAAGGAGTAATCACACTCGAAGTCGTCTTCGGCTCACCAGACCACTTCCGCAAGGAGATGATCGACTTCGAGGTAGTAGATTGGAAATCACAGTACCACGCTATACTTGGGCGCCCGACGTTCGCCCGCTTCATGGCAGTCCCGCACTACGCCTATCTCATGCTCAAGATGCCAGGACCAAAGGGAGTCATAACAGTACGGGGTGACTTCCAGCGCTCAGATAACTGCGACCGCGAGTTCAGCAGGATCTCCGAGTCCTTCGGCATGCAGCAGCAGCTTGAGGAGCTGTCACTCGACAACGACAAAACCCTCTTTCCTGCAACCAAGAAGCCGGCACCCGATGCCTCGTTCAGCACAACCGATGACACAAGGGCACACCAAGTTCATCCAACTGACGCCTCCAAGACAGTGCTCATGTCATCCAGCTTGTCTCCCGCATAGGAAGGCGCGCTCATCGAGTTCCTCCGTGAGAACTGGGAAATCTTCGCCTGGTGTCCAGCCGACATGCCAGGTGCACCCAGGGAATTCGCCGAGCATGCCCTCCAAATCTATCCAGATGCAAAACCTTTCAAGCAAACTATGCGCCGATTCTCGGAGCCGAAGCGTGTCGCCATCGGGCAGGAAGTCGACAGATTACTTCACGCCGGGTTCATTCGAGAGATCAAAAAGTCTAACTGGGTCGCCAATCCAGTCCTCGTGGAGAAGAAGACAAAAATCCTCCGCATGTGCGTCGACTTCACCTCCATCAACAAGTGTTGTCCAAATGATCACTTCCCCTTGCCACGAATCGACCAGATCGTCGACTCCACGGCTGGCTGTGCGTGACTGTCCTTCCTGGATGCTTACTCAGGCTACAACCAGAAAAGGATGCGAGAGGAAGACGAGGAGAAGACAGCCTTCATCACACCCACGGTGTATATTGCTACAAAACTATGCCCTTCGGGCTCAAGAACGCTGGAGCTACCTACCAGCGCATGATGCAGTCCTGCCTCAAGGACCGAATAGGACGCAACGTCCAAGCCTATGTCGACGACATCGTCATCAAGACCAAGCAAGAGGACTCGCTCCTCAACGACCTGCGCGAGACGTTCGCCGCGCTCAACAAGTACAAGATCAAGCTCAACCCGACTAAGTGCGTCTTCGGCGTACCAGCTGGGCAACTAATCGGGTACCTCGTTTCTGCCAGAGGCATAGAGGCAAACCCCGAAAAGATAGAAGCAATCCTCACAATGCCTCCCCCGACAAAACTTCGAGAGGTCCAGCGCCTAGCCGGCAGAGTCGCAGCATTCAGCAGGTTCATTAGTAAGTTGGGTGAAAAGGCACTCCCTTTCTACCAACTGATGAAGAAGTCGGATAAATTCGAGTGGACGCCAGAAGCCCAAGCAGCATTCGCGGACCTCAAGAGGGTCCTGGCGACTCCACCTGCGCTCGTCGCACCACAAGAAAAGGAGCCTCTATTCCTTTATGTGGCAGCCACCAACAGGGTGGTCAGTGCGGTCCTTGTTGTCGAACGCCAAGAAGAAGGTCATGCCCATCGAGTGCAACGGCCCATCTACTACCTCAGCGAGTGTTATCCATATCAAAGCAGCGGTACCCGCACTATCAGAAGCTAGCCTACGGAGTTTTCATGAGTTCTCGCAAGGTGGTCCACTACTTCGCCGACCACCCGATCACAGTGGTGAGTGCCTCGGCTCTATCCGACATCCTCACCAACCCAGATGCAACAGGAAGAGTCGACAAGTGGGTTATCGAGCTCGGCCCATGGGACCTGAAGTACGCACACCCCAATGCAATCAAGGCACAAGTGCTTCCTGACTTCACAGTCGAGTGGATAGAAGCACAACTGCCCAACCTACCGGACCTGTCCAACGCATGGACCATGTACTTCGATGGATCCAAGAAATTCGAGGGTGCGGGAGCAGGCGTCATCCTGATATCGCCCAAAGGCGACAAACTTCGCTACGTTTTGCAGATGGACTTCCCCAAGCCCTCCAACAATGAAGCTGAGTACGAGGCTCTAATACACGGCATGCGGATGGCCAAGAGCTGCGGAGCCACTCGCCTCATGATCTACGGGGACTCGAACCTTGTTGTGCAGCAGACAATGAAGGAGTGCGAAGCTACGGCAGAGAACATGATAGAATATCGGGATCTTTACAACATCATGTAGGGCAGCTTCGACGGCTGCGAGTTGCGGTACATCGGCCGCGAAAGTAACGAAGAAGCAGACATGTTAGCCAACCTTGGCTCGACCAAAGCGAAAGTTCCACCCGGAGTATTTGTCGAGTGCATCAAGTATCGCTCTATCAAACTCAAGCGGCCTGCCGAACCATCTACAGCCGCACCATCCAAGGATCAAGCAGCGGAGGCACCCGAAGATGAGGACGAGCCGTACCTACAAGTTTTCCTTATCGAGCCCACATGGACGAAACCCTTTCTCGCATACATGCTGCGCCAGGAGCTACCAGAGGACGTAACAGAAGCCCGGCGCATCATTCGCCACTCGAAAGCCTTCACGATCATCAGCGGAGAACTTTACAAGCGCAGCACATCTGGCATCTTGCAACGCTGCATCGACTCAGAAGACGGCAGGGCACTGCTTCATGACATACACGAAGGAACTTGCGGCCATCATGCCAGCAGTCGAGCCCTGGTGGCAAAAGCCTTTCGAGCGGGATTCTACTGGCCCACGGCGATGCGGGAAGCTGAGCATATAGTCAGAACATGCTACGGGTGCCAGATGTTCGCCACTAAGCCGCACGCACCTGCGCCGGGGCTGAAGACCATACCACTCGCCTGGCCCTTTGCCCAATGGGGACTCGACATGGTGGGTCCACTCAAGAAATCCTCTCGCGGAGGACACACGCATCTATTGGTGGCAGTCGACAAGTTCACGAAGTGGATCGAAGCCGTGCCCATAACAAGCTCGACTGCTACAACTGCCGTTAACTTCATCAGGACCATCATCTTCAGGTTCGGGGTACCCCATAGCATAATCACGGACAACGGTACAAACTTCACAGCAGACGAGTTCAAGGAATTTTGCGTGGAGCAAGGCATTAAACTCAACTACGCCTCAGTCGCACATCCACAATCCAATGGACAAGTCGAAAAAGCAAACGGCCTCGTCTGCAGAGGTCTGAAGAAGCGTCTACTCACACCACTCAAGCGCGCCGCGGGTGCCTGGGTGGAGGAGCTACCATCAGTTCTTTGGAGTCTCAGGACCACGCCCAACAGATCAACACAGTATACTCCCTTCTTCATGGTTTACGGAGCCGAAGCAGTCCTACCGTTCGATTTGCGATTCGACGTGCCTCACGTGGTCGCATACAAGGAGTCAGAAGCAGAGCAGGCACTCGAAGATAGCGTCGACACGTTGGACGAAGCACGGGACATCGCACTCTCCTGCACAGTTGTTTATCAACAGAGTTTCGCAACTATCACGGTCGTCGACTACGCACGAGATCCTTCGCCCCTGGGGACTTGGTGCTGCGGCTCAAGCAAGAGAAGGTGCACAAACTCGCCTCCCCATGGGAGGGACCCTTCATCATCACAGAAGCAATCGACGGCGGTGCCTATCGACTAAAAGACGCACAGACAGGGGAGGTCTCCAGCAACCCGTGGAACGTTGCGCACCTGCGCCGTTTCTACGCATAGCATACACATCCATGTAATCGTGCTTACACGACAAACAAGCAGAAGGTTTCAGACGCACTCTTTTCCTTACCAGGGTACCTAAGGGGACTGGAAGGTTTTTAATGAGGCGGCCTGCTGACTTAATAAAACAATGGTTGAGATACATATCACTCTCCCTTTATTTTATTCAAGTCGAACAAACAAGTCAAAACCTTGGCCGCACTCGAACACTCGGGGGCTGCGCCGCACAGGTTCACTCGACAACAAACAAGTCAAAACCTTGGCCGCACTCGGGGGCTGCGCCGCACAGGTTCTCGCAAAATAAACAAGTCAAAGCCTTGGTCGCAGTCGAACACTCGGGAGCTGCGCCGCACAGGTTCACTCGACAACAAACAAGTCAAAACCTTGGCCGCACTCGAACACTCGGGGGCTGCGCCGCACAGGTTCTAGCAAAACAAACAAGTCAAAGCCTTGGTCGCACTCGAACACTCGGGGGCTGCGCCGCACAGGTTCACTCGACAACAAACAAGTCAAAACCTTGGCCGCACTCGAACACTCGGGGGCTGCACCGCACAGGTTCTCGCAGAGCAAAACAAAAAAGACCTTAGCCGCACTCGAACGCTCGGGGGCTACGCGATACAGATTACCGTCAAATCACAAAGCATACTGTATACACTCGGGGGCTGCCCCCCATGGATTCAGGACAATTATCTACAATCCAGCTCAGCGGGCATACAGGTTTTGCCTATTTATCTACAGGCTCCTCCTTGGTACCATCTAACGGACATACAAGCTCTTTCGTCTGATCCTGCACATGGCGGATGACCTTTCGAGCCCAACCAAGGGTACTCGTGTAATGTTCCTTCTCCGGCAAACCATTGGTGGCACCTTCAAAGTTGAAGTTGGACCAGTGCATCCGCAAATACGTGAAGGCCATGTTAGCTCCACTAACAAGTTGGGCACGCAACATCTTCTCGATCGCGTCGCCATCCCGAAATCTCGTCAACAGAGCAGGTATACCTTGCGGCTGCTCGTTGTGCGGAAACATTGCTCGGTGCACCTTGGCCAGCGTACCTCAACAGGACTCCAGCAACATGACAGTTCGCCAAGCACGATCCAACAGGAGGGCAAGCACTCGCGCCTTTGGCCTGTCAGACCAGAAGAGTTGCTGGCCAGAACCCGCGCCTGCAATGACACCGTCCAGTCGCTCTTCTATGCGAGTTTCTTCAGCCTTTTTGTACGGATTCACACCTAAGCAACGCAAACAAGCAAACAGAGTTATCAGCATTCAGAGCAACTTCAAGCAGCGAAGCCGAAGGTTCGGTCGAGTGTTCTCACATTCCAGCATACGGTTGATCAAATCCAACTCGCCGATCAAGTAGTCTTCTCGCTCAGATGAGGGAGCGGCCCTCGCTCTTTCGGCGTCCAGAGTAGCCAGTGCATTCCTCAACTCCCGCTCCAGGTTCGCGATTCGTGTTTTCATCCACGCCATGACAGCTTCATCGTTTTTACTTCGAGGCCGCGCATTCGAGGAGGAAGAAGCTGCGGGTGCGCCAGAAGGTTCGGCCTGCTCAAGCAAGGAAGTTTGATCCACATGAGACTCAAGAATACGCAGACAACACACTCGGGGGCTGGACCCCGACAAAGCAATCAAGCAAAGCAGTTGACTAACAATGCGACAGGGAATATACAAAGCATTCAAAGTTCATTACAAAAGCAAGATAGCAAAAGAGGGAGTCGACGCTACATCCTACGCCATCGACTCCGACCTAGCCCTATCGGAGCGAGCGGCGAGTTCGGCTGCACGTCGCTCCACCATGGACATCATGTCCTCCGCCAACCGAGCCGCCTCATCCTTCACCGCGCCCAGCTTGACTGTCTTCCCGTCGGGCTTGCGCGGAAAATCCGCCACAACCTTCTTGAAATCAGCCGCGACACCGTGGCCCAGCAACAGCTGGAAGGTAATCTCAGAACCGCGTACCGTTTGAGCTCGGGCGAAGCTCGACATGGTGGAGGACTCGGGTCCAAGCGCCGCGGCCAGGCCATCAGCACTCGCAGGGGGAGCTTGCTGCGGGAAGACATTCTTGTGAACTGCAGCCAAGGCACCCGTCGTCTTGGATAGCGCGTTCTTGGCGCCAGCGCACAAAGAGTCGAAGAGACTGACGGCACGCTCTAGGGGAACATCTTTGCCAGCCAGCTCTGGAGGAGGCGTGCCAAAAGCATCTGCACAAAAACAAGACTAAGTACCAATTCGACTGAATTGGGAAGAAACAAACTTCTAACAAGCAATTAATAAGGGACATACCTCCCACGACATGGGCGAGCCCGAGCAGGCGCTCAACCTGCACCCTTTCGCGTTGCCAGGTGGCGTTCTCACGATCTTCGGCCTCCTTCAGCTTCCGCTGGGCCCGATCGCGCTCCGCTTCGAGCTCTTTCACCCGCTGGGCAGCCGCCTCGTGGTCGCCTGCATGAAGACAAAACAGACATCAGCTGAAGCGATACAAGACAGTACGACAGCAATCATAAAAGGAAGACGGGTACGCTTCGACTGCTCCAGGGCTGTGCGGAGTTCATCCCTTTCTTCCTCCACTTGGACAAAGGCAGCACTCGATTCCACGAGAGTGCGGTAGAAGGGCTGCATAACGAAGATCAACACATGATTGAGCCTATGCCCAACTATCCTAGTTGCACATAGCCTCGGGGGCTACTCCCATCGGGAGCGCTGACGCGCACCCGATAAGTCAACAAGGTTTAAGGAACTTACATGATTCTGAAGCCGCGAAGCACTTGAAGAAGAAGGCCCAGCCGAAGCCGAGGGAGCCGCCACCTTCGCCACCTCCGTCATGGCCGTCGCAGTCGCCACGATAGCAGCGCCTGGAGGGGTCTGCTCTGGCTCTTGGCCACTGGGAGTGGGTTCACGTCCCCGCACAGGTGAAGGGGGCAGACTCGTGTCATGACCCGAGCTGCATCAACAAACAAACAAGTCAACATAAAGTCCACTCGAAGAAAAACAACTCAGACAAAGACAGGTGCTTACCTACTGTCCTCCTCCTCTTCGCTGAAGTCGTCGAGGCTGATGAAGGTACCAAACGAGGCCTTGCCACTCGCAGGGGCGCCATGCTGATCGGCTCAATCGCCGCCGGTTCCTTCAGGCTGGGCGACAGAGAACCCAAGTCGCCGTCATCACGAAGCTCCACCTTCTCAGATGCCGGAGCTTCAACAGCAGTCGAGGCTTGCTCGCGTCGTGGGCGCTTGACGAGCGGCGCCTCATCCACCTCCTCTTCCTCCGAGTCACCCACCGTTTCAGTAGGTGAGGTGTTCGCAGACGGAAGGGAGTCCTCGGCATCAATCGGCTCCACTTTAGGGAGTTCCACCTCGAAGGTGAGCCGTTCTCGGGTAACGGTGGCAAGCAAGATGGAGCCGGATGACCCTACGAGTCAAGCATACAAACATTCCACAAAGAAGCAAAAACACACAAAGTACTAAAACAGTTGCAGTCGAAAGACATCAGAGTAAGTTTCATACCTCAGGAAGGGGGTTGTCGACTCCGTATGGATCCACCGGGCACTCGATGTCGCACGGGTCGGCAGCTCGGAGGCTCGTCACAGCCCGCACAGAAGTTTCGATCGCCCTCTTCGAAGGTTTCTCCTTCGACAGGCGAGTCGAGTCCTCCTCGCCCGTATACTGCCACATCGGGTGGTACCGGAGACGAAGCGGCTGCACCCGCCTCCTCATCATGGTGGCAATGAGGTAGATGCCACCTACCTCCTTGCCCATCGCCTTCAGCAATTCGGCGACTGCGCATAGCAGCGGCGCGACTCCAGCTTTGTCCGCACTCGACAGTGAGTACGACCAGGCATTCGACTTCCGCATCGACCTGTGGGCTTCGAACGCAGGGACACCTTCTTGGTCCATGCGCACATAGAACCACTTCTTCCGCCAGCCTTGGACAGAGTCCTGTTGCCTCAGCGAGAAGTAGCTCGCGTCGCCACGAACCTGGATGCCGAAGCCGCCAACTGGGTAGGTGCCGCCGCCGCGCACGTTGCGCTTCACGTTGAAGATGGCCTTCCACAGGCCCCAGTGCGGGTGCACCCCGAGGAAGCACTCGCACATGATGAAGAAGCAGGCGAGATGGAGAACGCCGTTCGGCGTCAAATCATGCAGTTGGATGCCGTATGCATACAGCAATCCACGCACGAAGTCGTGGAGGGGAAAAGACAGACTTCGGTGCAGAAAGTCGACAAAACAGACGCGTTCACCGGCGCGGGACTGAGGGATCACCTCCTTCCCCGGCGCGCGCGCAGCCAGCTGCTCGGTAGGAGGCAGCATGCCTTCTTCACGAAGATCTTCAAGGTGCTGCGCCTTGACGGTGGACTTGACCCAATCCCCCTGGATTTTCTTCAAAGTATCGGCGCCTCCGGCGCCGACATTGGCAGCAGCGCTCGCAGCAGCGCCACCCCTCTTCTTTCCCGCCGTCGCGCCAGCAGCCGCGGAGCTCGCCGCCGTCACGGTCTTCTTCGCCCCAGGCTTCGTCATGGCTCAGCGTCGAAGAACTGGGTGCGTGGGAAGAGCTTGGCGCAAGATAGCAATGGAGCAGTGCGCGAGGAAGAAGATGGAAAGGAAAAGGCAGCAGCGGTTATGAGGGGTGAAAAGAAATTCTTACCCTGTGGCGAGTTAAATACATCGTGGCGCCGCCCAATCTCAGTCGTTCGATTGGCATCAGAAGTAATGGCCCATATCCAACCCTACACGTGGCGGCATCAGAGAGCAACCGTCGCAGGCCACGCCGCCCACTACGCGCGAGAATCGAGACAACCATCATTACGTCGCGGAAAACTCGCGTCGTGCGGTTAAATCCAAACTGAAGCGGCGTCATCACTGGTCAACATTGACAGTGGGCCCACACTGTCAAGTCCCATCAGCGGAGCCGCGCACGCGAGGATCGTCATCCATGACGTGAGCTGGAGAATCTTTTCAAAACCCGCTCCTTGACAAACACAACAAGACAAAATCGCGAAGGTAACGAGTATCTTCTACAGACTCGAATTTCTTTCGACTCCGGTGCATATTCATCACTCGAACATGATATTCAGTAGGCCGCAAGGCTGATAACGGACTCCATTAATTTGTCGACTCCTCAGAAACACATGATATTCAGTAGGCCGCAAGGCTGAGAGTGGACACCATTAATTCGTCAAGTTCGAAAACACGTTCTTCACAGTAAGCCGACAGGCTGAGAGGGACTCGAAGATTTGTCGAGTCCATTTACTCCCATCGGGAGCGTATCAAAAAATTCTTCGACTGGATGTCATTTGAGACAACTGGACGATCAAGACTCACACAAACTTACAACGACTGCAGTCGCAAAACCATTCGATTCCCGAGATGCGTCCGCCGCATATACTCCTCGGATGCTGCACTCGAAGTGCAAAGATAAGACCCGCCGATCCGTCGAGCTGGCCAGGGCTCGCACCCGCTGCGTTCACCCTGTAGTTTCCGTACCAGCAGGCATGAAGAAAATCCTGACGGACGCGTTGGGTACCCAATTCATCACAATTTCCTCTGTAAGGCCTCGGCGGCATGAGTCGAAGCTTTTCAGCCCTTTCCGGGTTTGAGTCCGGGGACTCGAGCTTGACGTAGGCTAGCTAGGTTTTTGCCCAAGAGCATCTAACTGGTCCCGATCCGTCGAGTGCGCCAGGCCAGCCATGTCATCATCCCTAGAAACTGTCGGCAAGACAGCAAAACATGCACATATCCAACAGTCGATACACTATTCGACTCAGAACAAAGTGCCTCGCGACAGCTGAAGAAACGACGTGCACCCGGAGAGGAATCCTTACCCGACTCTTCGACTCGACCAAGCATTCGGGGGCTACTGACGTGGACCTACCTATCGGGTGCCCCACTACGAAGGTACCTGGTGCACGCAAGGACTAGGGCCCAGCAGGCGGCCTACTAGAAGATGGCGATCAAGGCCCATGAAGGAAGCCCAAGAAGATATGGGGTGCCCCCAAGGAAGACGAACCTAACATCGGTAGAACTTTCCATACTTGTAATCCAAGTCGGTTACTAACTCCCGAGACCCAGCTTCCTTTATAAAGGCAGGGAGGGGCACCGATCTAGGTTAACTCGCATAGCCAAGAACTTCATATTCCGCCACCAAAACCCTAGCGAGATTGACATCTCGCCGGGACTCGCCATTGTAATCGACTCCAAGATATCAATAACAGACAAGCTAGAAGTAGGGTGTTATCCTCCGGGAGCCTGAACCAGGGTAAACTCGCCTTGCTTGTCAGCCGTGGTAACCACCAGCACTCCAACGTTCTCCTTTTCAATCAACCTGGGGTACTCGACCCTGTGATTTGCCGTGGCCACCCCACGTCAGCGCCCCTTGAATTTCCTCTGACCGTAGTCCCTCGTGTGGTGAACCTCCTCCTTGGTCATCAGCTGATGGCTTGGACGGCCTGTCCCCTTCTCCTTTTTCTGGACTTTCTCCTGGCGGGTTGCTTTCTTTAACTCTGCTTGTAGCACTTCTTTCTGAACCACCACCTTGTACGTTGCTTCTTTCTTCCACAACGGCTGGTTTGCCCCATGACGCAACAATGCGGCTCACTTTATCCTGCGTCGCCACGACGTGTCGCACTTCATGGACTTCTGGCGCCACGTACGTCTTTACTTCTTTTTCCTGCGACGCGACACTACGCCGCGCATCATGGACTTCTGGCGCCATATACGCCTTCATACCAGTACTATCGGCATGAGTTCTTGAATCACCTCCCGTGTCCGTTGCATCGACACGAGTTTTCGAAACTTGAAAGCAAACTTTCTCTTCGGCAAGCGTGTCAGTTTCTTTAGCCACCGCTTTTTCCTTCTTCGTTTCCTCGTCGTCGCTTGACATCTTCTCTCGTCCAGGCTCTGATACCACTTGTTGGCTTTGGCCCTGCCGTCGAGTACTTTCCGACGACCAACGACGACGAGCTTCTGGCGAGACGCGCGTACACACGTTGATGCTAGCTGATCGATTCTTTTGATCAAACTAGTACTACTCCCTCAACACGTACGCACGCACACGAGAAAAAAACGATTAGTGATTGCCACAGGCACGTATCGCACCTGCTTCTTCTTCCTTTATTTCTTCCGTGATTTTCTGATTACAAACAGCAGCCCTGCTGCTCCTTTTATACACGTCCACACGGAGGGACTAGCGACTTGGACTAGGACTAGGAATCCTAATACAACTAGGACTCGTACTACTTCTTCCTAATCCTACTCCTACGTGAAGAGGGCAACAACAAGGTTAACACCTACATTATCCACCCTCATAAAAGACAGCTGCCTCTCTAGTCTGCTTCTTTGTAGCAACCAAACAAATGCCGTTGGAGTCGAAGCTCTAGAGCAATAGAGCAATGACAACGAGGATGAGTTGGAGCGGTGCAATAGGTTGAGAATGAGAGGCATACAGAAACGTATCATCTCATGATGGGAAATCTCTAGTAGAAACTACTGGAAGCAACGGATCACCGAGGCTTTGTGCAGATTCGGAATCAATACCTAGGTTTAGGGTACATAGAAGCAATGGCACCGAGTTGGGGAAATTTTACCAAACTGTTCTATCGGTTGCTGTGTTCTCCGCCCGTCATACGAGCGGGTGCGGGTAGAGGGGAGCATGGCTGTGGCCTGTGGCCGCTGGGCGAAGCAGCGGAAGCCAACACAGACCCTGCCTCTGAAGCTAATTGCTTGTACTAAAATAGTACAAGGTTCCACCGTCCCTATGTATTTATTCACATGTTTTAGTGCGATTATACTTTTTTTAAGAATCGATTGTTATTTCATGAATTCGCAGTCGACTATGTTCGAGGCACTCCCAGATTTTGGGTATGTTTGCTTCCTTCGATTTGGCCAATGCTAACTAAGAAATTAGTGCAATAAGTTGGCAATTTGCATGGGCATAAGCAAAAAAATAATATAATCGTCTTGACTCTCCAGCACGGTGCAAAAAAAATCCAGACAAGGGCCAAAATATAATTGGGATCCACAAGCTACAACGACACATTGTCTCGACTCTTGAGCACAGAGCGACATGCATTTTGGAAAGAAAAATGCAGCAATTCAGATCAGATTCCCATACGTTCCGCAGTTTGCAGATCCTCAGACGGTTAAAATGCCAAAGGAAAACCACATGCCGATATAGTCTGAAGAGACACACACCAACCAATTCCACAACTACAGCTGTCATGAGCAAAACGTTGCTACCCACGCCCCTATTATCAGGTCAAAGTTCTACCTCCCAGTTCCTATCTGGTACTCCTTGATGGCGCTGACGATGTCGCCGTCGAGAGCCTTGAGTGCCTTCACGGCCCTGGATCTCGGCACAGAGGCCGCCCGGCGCCTTGTACTGTGCCGCGGCTTGCATCTGCAGATGGTTGCCCATATCCTCGAGCTTGGCCTCCCTGAAGATGATGTAGGTGTCTGAATGTGGGCTCTTGAACACATCTGGTGATGACAAACACGTCTGCAGCTGGTTGCTCAGGTCCTATGATGCTATAGGGAAGAACGCTATCAAAGTGATTAGGAAGCTCACGGTCTTGCTCTTCTTGACAGTTACACGGTTCACAACAGTAATGGCCTTCATGCCCAGTTTCTGCATGGCTTTCCTCCTCGTCTTCTCACTCCTGCTCTGCTTAGATCTCCCACTAGCATCACCTCCTAGTACTGGAAAGCACGCATGCATATTGTCAGAAACATTATACCATAAGTCTACAATTATACATAGTTCACTTCCAGTATAAGTATTTGTAGTAATTCGAAATGGCCAGTGTAACATTCTTACAGTCCTTCACTGTTCTCAAGCAACACTGAACAGGTTTACAAAATTTGCATACGACTTGACATAGAACTTCATGGACTATTATTTGTAGCCATTAGATATAGCAAGTGTAACATTCTTACAACAGTTCACTGTTGTCAAGCAAAACTGAAGTAAATTGTGATAACATATTGTAACGGTTTCTGAATATTCAACAAAATATCCCTCTTAGGGTATGGTAGACACCAGTGGCGGATCCAGGATTGGAGCAAGCCCCGGGCCTAATACTTAGCGAAAAAAAAAAACTATTAAAAAACTCTTGTAAGAGCACTTTTTTTTATATGATTACAAAGATGAAGATATCTGTTTAAATCTATTGTTAACGGCAAGTAACATACATAAGAGATATGACTAAAACCTAAATATAGTAGTACGAGAATACAAAAGAAAGTACCAAATCAATGGTTTCATCCAAACTTGCTCCAATCATTATTTTTCTGAGATCGGTGGAAAAAATATCTTCATATTTTGTCCCTAAAACATTAAATCAGTTACAAACAATTGTTAATCAACGATATAGTACACATGCTTCATGCCACAACTAAATCGATTATATTTAAGATAATACCTAGCCGAAGGGATCCGCAAGGACGTGCAATCGAGTTCATGGCTGAGGAGCAAGATGGTACTTTTGATAATGAGAAGCTGCTTTTTTCTTCTGTTGACAGCACCAAGCTTTTTACATAACAAGAAACTGTTGTTTGTGTCGACAGCACAAAGCTATGCTCACATATTGTTATGACATGCAACCCGTTGTGCATGACATAAGCATATGCACTAGATACATAAAAGTATACCTATCAATCTATTATCTGATTACATAAGATTGAAAGAAGATTCCATGGTTCGCCCTAAGAGGCTGGTAATTTTCAGTTTAACAAAGAAAAAAGTATAAGAACTAGAACTGCATTTTCCATCATACAAGAACTCTACATGTATAATAACCTTTTCCATCGTAAACATTTAACAAGTACAACTGTATTTTCTACAAATAACTGTACCAACTTTATTACCTAGATGCGACACTGAGGAAAATTTGTTAACTTGACATGAATTCATGCTTCAAAAAGAAACAATGGTCATATATTTGCAAAAGACCTTGTGAATTGCAGAAGGTTCAGATCATCATTGAGTTGAGAAATTTTGTCTTCATGGTCATCATGATTCTATCATTTGAGGAACACATCGCAGACTTCTTCCATAAAACTTTTGTGTGATTCTTCCTAGCCTCAAACATGCTTGAAAATCTTAATGCTTAGCCAATGCAGATACATAGCCACAATTATCACCAGAAGTGTCATGGGCACAAGTAGGGAATAATACCTAGTAAGTGAAATATCACAGTAACTGATATTAAGTTACAGGTAGATTCAACTTAAGTTAATATTACTTGGTGCTAGACAAAGAAATATTTTTTGGTTACTAGGTAAAAATGCCATAAACAAATACCAGCTCAAGAGGGGAAAATGAAGAAATCTGATGAGCATCTATTATGTCTTAAGATTCCTCACCTATCATTTTGGATAGCAAACAGAAGCCGGTTCTCATATGGTGGAAGCAGCTTGGACACAATAGCGGCATAGAAGAAACACCCATATAATACGATAGGAAACGCAACGAACGCTGACCCCATAAGTTGTTCTTTGGAAAAGTGCCTCATCTCTTGGCCTTCTTGGGTACAAAATTGAATCTTTGATCAGGCAGAGACACTTAACAATAGAGAAAATAAGAAAACCTTAATTTTCCATGGAGGACAGTTTATCATTATATTAAATTCAGGAATCCATCCAAAAGGGACTCAACAGAGCTATTGTACAGTTAAGTCTATTTCATTTACCCTTGTCTGCTGAGGCTTTCGAAGAATACAATCAGATTGAGAATATCACTATAGACTTGCTTATTTCAGAAAATCAGAAGGATAAGTGGAGCTATACCTGGGGACAAGCCTACACTTCGAAGAAATATTACTCATTCTGTTTTAGAAATATTACTCCACGGAGTCCATTTCTTTGGATATGGAAGTCCAAGTTATGGCCGAAGCTAAAGGTCTTTGCATGGTTTCTCTTGTCTGACCGGCACGAAACATGCTTAAACAGAGGCATTTTAATATTGGCAACATGTTTAGCTGTGCCCTTTGTTGCTCGGGTGATGAGGAAACTCTTGACACTTATTTTTATTTTCCCTTTCAGTTCAGCATGCTGGAGAAGACTAACATATGGCCCCTTTCCTCAAGCAGAATGGACTATTTGGCAAGCAAAAAATGCCTCTCTTCTTTGAAAAACATTATTGCTGCTTGGGGGATATGGAAGGAAAGAAATAACCATTTTTCAATGGGGTCAGGCCGTCATCGATTTCTTGGAGGACTAGAGTCAAAGCTGATCTGTTATTGCTTAGACTTAAGGTGCCACAAGACCTTACTGATCACATCCTTTCTCTTATAAGTATATTAAAATTTGATTCCTTTGGTCATGTGAGGTTCTCATACCTCTTACAAATTCTGCTATATACTAGTAATATATTACAGCAGTAGGAGCCTCTCCGCTCTATATTACCGTTGAGAAATTAATGTAAAGGGGGTTAGCCCAGTTGGAAAAAGTAGGAACGTCTCCTACTATTTAATTGTAAAAAAAACCCTGAAGAATTAATGGAAGAATAGCTAATGCATCACCAACCTTCCCTAGTTTAAGGACGACCCCCTGTTATAAAAGATGTACCTCCTCTGCTGTCTTCTTCTTATAGTCTGATAGCCATATTGTCATCAGGGTAGAACTAACACAAACAGAGGCTTCCGGGAGAGACGGAGGGGATGGGACGGTGCAATAGATTGTGATTGGGAGGCATATGGAAACACATCACCTCCAGCTCTCAGAGAAAATGTATAAACAACTCAACCCCATGACGGAAGGTTGATAACCATAGTACAAATCGGATCAATACTATCACAAATCTGAACATGGCTGCAGAGGAAGTTCATGTTGTACAAATTAGTTCAATTTTTCCCCTCCTCACTACCTCCCGACCCCTCATCAGATCGTACAAATTCGGACCTAAAAACCGCATATGTTACATTACATCATACACGCAAAGGGGACGGATGGAGAGGATACCTTGCCGTAGGACGCCACATTGGTCACCGGAGCCGCGGTGTCGGCCGCCGGGCTGAATGGGGTGCGGCGCGGGTGGATCAGGTAGAGAGAGAGAGGAAGCAGGGCGGGTAGGCACGCGTGGGGGAGAGAGAGAGAGAGAGAGAGAGAGAGAGAGAGAGGACGCTGTCTCCGGTTCGCCGTCGGGCCCGAGCCGCCGCTTGAGACGAACAGACAATGGGAGAGGGAGAGAAGCGCTGCTGTCGCTGGAATAGTCCTCTCCGCTTGCAGGAAGCTTGTGAGAAAAAAAGCCGAGAACATACATGGATTGAACGCTCCGCAGCTCAATTGTGTAACTGAGGCTAACCGTTGTGTTTTTTTATTTGTAGAATATAATTGCAGTCCGCGATTGTACGTTTTGTGTGATCTGACATGTCAGTGCAACTGCACAATTTAAAAGTTGATTGTGATCTCACGAACTTGCATGCGACTAACTTGTAGTCAGTCCCAATTTTTTCTTGAGTTTTTTCGTCCTCAGATTTGGCCAATGTTGACAAAAATAATAAGCAACTAGGGAGTTGGCATTGGCATAAACCAAAAAAATTGGCGACTATCAAAATAAGGACATTTTTTTTGTCGATGGCCTCATTAAAGGTATCCATCGACAAAACAAGAACAAATTCGAATTGTTTGGCGTCAATTTCATATTACATTGTTTTATGCATTTATAAGACTATGTTAGCTGATCATTGATCCGTCTATTTTAGACTGGTTTATGCACGAACAAGAGTGCACAATATGCATAGTTCTATGGTTGGAAAAAGGAACATACAAGGTGTCTCATCGCGCTTGAAAATTGCAACCGACATATATGGTATATTTGGCAAAACAATTAAACACTCCAACTCATGAAAATTGTTACTATTGTAATATTTTCGTCATAAAAGATAGAAAATGGTTCCTTGTTAGTTGTTGTATGGTCGATGGCTTGGAACGTTCCATAGCTTGGTACGTACGTGAGCAAACTTAAGCAAGCATTGCCGTGTACAAACTATGCCATGTACGTTTTCCAATAAACGTGGTTTCTTTGTCATGTGGGAGTGATGTAAGTTGCTTATGTATTCTTTCTATTAATGTATTTTTAGAATCCTGCAAATCAAGAGATTGTAGGCATTCATGGTCGTTGAATTAAAGCACATGGATTGTGTGATTTATTTTCTGAGTGCAGATTTGGTGCTCCCGAGCTCCAGTGATCTCGCTCATTTCAAAAAAAATAAAAACCATATTTAAAAGTTTCAAAAAATTCTAAAAGAAAGCATGCATGTTCCTACTGATATTTCCTACAAACGTGCAAAATCTCAATGCAAAATACTTTACAATTTGAGCTACACGAAAAAGAGAAATATGCAGATCTGAGTATAGTGAACATTATAAAGTTTCAAATTTTCAACTTTTGTCTTTTTTGTGTAGCTCAAATCATAAAGTATTTTGCGTTGATATTTTGCACGATTATAGGACATATCAGTAGGAACATGCATGATTTTTTTCAGATTGTTTTGAAACTTTAAATATGTTTTTTAATTTTTTGAAATGGGCGGGATCACTTGATCTCGGGAGCATAAACGAGTTTCCGTTATTTTATTTCCTTTAAAAATAAAAGAAAGATTAGACATTAATGTACTCAACAGTCTTCACGTGTTTGAAACACATGACAACCTCCTAACATGGCCAATATATTTGTTTTACATGCATGCATTATGCTCAACAAACACCCGTCGCAGTACTCGCCAGACGGGTACAAATCACCCTAGTCGGACTAATTCCTTAGACCTAGACTGAAGCATCTACAGCTTACATACTAGATTGAAACGGAAAATCCCAGTTATGAGGAGTCGGATCTGTGCAATGCTGCTTGGAATAGGAGGCACCAGGAAACACCTTAGAGGTTGAATGAGCATATCTTGTACGCCACCCTCACGGCCCACCGGATGTGATAGTGTATGGACGCCACACAGTTCTCTCGCATAGAGCTCTCGTCTCGGTTACAAAGTAGTAGAACTTTTCATCTGATGTGTGCATGCTCAGATCGTTTGATTCAACAACCATGTTTGTCATGATGTATGGTGCGTCGCCCGCTGGCAATCTCGACTTTAGAATGGCGCTGGCCGATCTCGACACTATCTTTATCTGGAATTTGTTTTTGATTTTTAGAAACTTAAAAGTGCTGATTTCGATTTTTTTAAAGGCGAGCTCCATGTAGCTCGGGAGTCGGTTGCAGTTTCCGCATGTTACACGAAATCCACTTTGTCATATGATTCTGCTACCAAAAACATTTTAAAATGTTAAAGGGTTTAAATAAAAATTGGCCGAGTACATCTTGAGATTCTATCCTACACCAAATTTCGCGGAAAACCGATATTTTTATGGTTGTGTAAAAAATATAAAAGAATGTCTCGTGAAAAACTTTTTAGCACCGAATTTTGTGTTTTCATTTACCACAAAAAAATGTCGTACGGACCCCCGACCCCGTGCCGCTCCGCCCGAACGGCCCGGGGAAACCCTAGCCCGCCGCCGGCTCGATCTCCTCCGGTGGCTCCCCTCCGCCGCTGCTGCTGGCCTCGCCACAGTGGCGGCGGCCCCAGCCTCCAAAGGTGGTGCGGGGCGAGCTCGCGGTGGACGCGGGAGCGGCGCGGCATCTCGTCTCGCGGTGGCGTGGTGCGGCTCGGCGGCGGCGCCATGGCGCGGTCCCGACGCTCGCCGCGGCCATGGCTTGGGAAGGGAGTCCGCGCGCGCGGGGCGGCGCTACTGCCTTGGCTGCGGCCTGCCGCTCGCCCATCTTGCTCGCGTGCCCCTGGGCCGTGGCGGATGGGGTGCTGGTTCTGCTCGGGCCGGCGGCGGCGGCTCGCTGGCGAGGTTTCGGCGGACGAGTTCTGCGGCCTCTGGACGCCGGACTGGCGGCCCCGGGCAAGGTGGCGGCGCCATCCTCCCTGTCTGGGATGGCTGGCCAGGAGGAGGCCCTGGGGCGGCGGCGTTGAGGTGCGGCGCTGGCTTCCAGAGTGTAGCGAGGGCGACGGTGGAAGCCGGGGCCGCGGCCCTGGGCTGTAGATCTGGTGGGGGCTGGCGTCGATCTTCTCACGGTGGCCAGTGGAGCATGGGGTGCTCCTCGCGGTGGCGGTGGTTTTCGGCGACGGTGGCAGGGTGGCTTACTGTCCGCGGCGATGACCGGCTGCACACATATTGCTCCCTTCTTGGCAATCGTGCGGCTGGTGGTGATGATCTGGACGTCGTCGATCTTCGGCGTTGCGACAGGGAGCCTAGGCGTGGCGGCGTGCGTGGTGCTGGGCCAGTTGCTCAGTTCCCACGGCTTCGACGGCGGACAACGTTCTTTGCGGTGATCGTCGGCGGTGCTTGGGGGGCTCTCGTCAGGCTGCGGCTTGGCGTGGATCCCGTAAGCCGGGGCGGCGGCCCCGGATGGCGGCTTGAGTTGTCGCGTCGAGCTAGGTGGTGGCTCGTCAGGAGACGGACTTGGGCCCCGGCGCCTATGTTTGGTGGTGGCCTCAGACCTTTCAGCGCGCGGGGCTTCGAGGGACGGGTGTGTGGTTTGTGACCTACCGCCGAGCGAAAGTTCTGGTCTGGCCGTTGGCCTGGACAGGCGGCGGCGACGCCCTTGGGCGCCGCATCCTTCTTGAAGGCGTCGTCGAGGTGGTGATCTTGATCCCTCACCTAGGTTCACCCGGGGGAAACCCTAGATCCCACACGGGGTCGGGCGAGGTCGACACTTCTGTGTCATTTGCCTCCTGAGGCCTCGTCTTCGGTGAACCGCCAGTCGGAGGGTCTTGTGGAGAGCGTTGGTGGTTGGCGACGACGAGTCTTCGTCATCGGCTTGGCGGAGCGCAACCTTGGGGTCGGCGTGGATGTCGGAGCGGCAGCTCCGGTCTCTTGCCTTCGCATTCTTGCGTCGAGGAGTTTGAGTGTCGTCTTTGGTCACTCGGGTGACTTAGGCGTCTACTCGTGTGGGCGTTGCCTCGGGGCTGGCGTGGATGTCGGAGTGGCGTCTTCGACTGTTCGCCTCCGACATGTTGCGTTGAGGTGTGTGGGTGTCGGCTTTTGTTGTCAGGGCAATTTAGTCGTCGACTCGAGGGTGCGTGTTCTCGGGACCGGCGTGGCGTGTTTTGTGTCGTATCGGTTTTCGGCCAGTTTAAACTGGCCACTTCACTTCTTCTATATCATTGAAAAGTCAAATCTTTTGCCTCGTTTCTGGAAAAAAAAACCAATCTCGTCTAGACGACCAGACCTCTTTCCCGCATGATCCCCAACTCCCCAAGCCTACCTCCGCTATGTGCGCGCCGCCGGTGGCGCCCGCACCCTGCTCGACGTAATTCCCTGGGGCACAAGGACCAGCTCCATCTTGCGTGCGCTCAAGAACGACGCGTCCCTCGCAGGGGACGCCGACTCAGCGCTCCACTACGCATCCGTGAAGTCAGGCCATCTTCCAGGACCCGCCCGTGCGCACCTCCTTCCTCGTGGCCTACGCTAGGAGGAGCGACGACGTACGTGTTCTACGACGCTGTTCCACGAGGCGCCCCACCTGGACGTGATCCTGTGGAACCCCGCAATCGATGCCCTGCTGCGGGATTGCCATCTTGCCGCAGCCGTGGCTCTCTTCCGGCGGAGTGCTCGGGACGACCGCCATCATCATGCTGTCGGGGCAGTCGGATTCGGCGACCTTTTTTAGATAAAGAGTACTGTATATATTAATATCGTGGAGATATCAATTACACCCAGTCTCTGCAACAACGCATTGACCTAGCGGCGTTACGGATGTACACAACCAAAAATAGAAAGAAGAATTACAAAAAACAAAAGTCCCGCTGCAGCGATCTATTCCTTGAAACAGCAGCACTAACACCACCAAGATAACACCAGAAGTCCAGCTTCTCCATAAGCGACGCCTCCATGAAGGAAACAGTGCACAAGCACCGTCGTCACCCGATAATAAATCATAGGTTTTCACCCTGAAGAAAGTCCTCGCACTCAAAACAATGCCTCCAACAAGGTCATTGTCAGGCACAACCAATTAAGGCCAGACCTTAGATCTTCACCCTGAGACATAAGACTTTGGACTTCCCCTGTGCAGTCGCCCCCACTTACAAACCGCTACTCAAGGTCACGAATCACCCAGCCAATTCTTCATCGCCACGAAGACACAAACCACCATTTCTAGTTCCCAGATCCCGCCTTCCATGACATTCTCCGCCAGCACCATGGAACGAGAAGCGTGCTCCATAGTATTAACAGCCAGCAGAGCTTCAAAGCGCTCCCTCTGAAACCAAACGGTCAGATAAAAATATGGGTGCGTCCGACCGAATACCACCCGATCTAGCAATCTCCGGGCATGAATCGCCCAATGGAGTTCGCCGGCGGAGCCTTCCGGAACACAACCGTCCAGCGAGTTCGATAGGGACCAACATCCGGTAGATCTTCATCTTGGCGCGAATAAGAACCAAGGACCACCGCCATTATTCTTCAGCCTCGCAAGCCCCGACGCCGCAAGGCCACTCCCAGCAGAAACGGCAGCAACGGAGGAGGTCAACCAACGCACAGCTTAAGGGTCGGCGTGGCCAAAGCCACCACCGGACCACCCGTATCGCCGGCCCGAGTTGGAGCCCGTGGCCCAGATCGGATCTGGGGCCCAGATCAGAACGACCCCGATCCCTTCCGCCATCGGGAAGACGGAGGACATGCACCGGCAGCGCCCCACCGCCTCGACGCCGCCGCGCCGCTGAGAGATCTCAGACGCCGGCCAGACGACCGCGCCGCCCTGTGCCCGCAGCCTGCGCCTCACCGCCTCCATGAGCCGTCGCCGCGAGGCACCTCTCCTGCCCACCGTCAAGGACGGGATGGGCGCCGCCACCGCCGCCAGGGCCGGCAGCAGCGGCGGCAGGGGGCTGGGATGGTGGGTGGCTGCTTGGGTTGAAGGGGAGGTGGTCGCCTCCGGAGCCGCCTAGAGGGAGGCGACCCGGCGACCTGGAAATTGGATGGGGCACTTCGATATTGAGCTGTACATTTGCAATGCTTTCTTCGACGTGTACGTGAAGTTTCTGCGCTTCAGAGGCTCTGTTTTGGAGGATGTCGTGTTGGTGCACCACCACTTGGAATTCTATGATAGGTGGAAGCAAATTTAATGGAATTTTTGTGGGGTTTTCAGCTCGCTACTTCAGATAAACTAGCCAAGAAGGCGCGGCGACACGCCGCGCCCCCGTGAAAATATCGTGAGAAATTTGTTCTTATTTTTTCTTAATTTAATTTAAAATTGATAGTAATGCTGAAAAAATTAGTGTGATGGCATGCCGTGACCGTTGTGATCAAAAATCATGTAAAAGTTTTTTTTCTGGCGGGAAAGTAGGAAAATTGTGTATATAAAAAGGTTATGTAACTGTAAAATGTGAATAATGTTTTTTTATTGCAAATTTTGTGTGGTAAGTCTGAGAAGTCGGTTAAGTTTGATAAATTTTTATGTAGTATATTAATATAAAATTATTAGTTAGTTCTCGTGGTATCCCCATAATTAATATAAAGATCTTATTTTCCTGAAAATTTTGATATATTATGTGTCAGTTGTACTGGCTATTCTAATTAAATATTTTCAAAACATTTTCAATATTATTTGATATACATATCTTATTTGTTAGTTATATCTGTCATATTGATAAATTTTTATATGTTAGATTACTTGTTAAACTATTTGTTAGTTATAAATATCTTATTAGTTAGGTATGTTGGTTATTCTAATTAAATATCTTAAAAATTATTAAATTACGCATGGAAATGCATTAGATGTAAAAAAAATATTTTCCTACAAATTTTGATATGTTGTTTGTTTTTTCTTGAAATACGGATTAAAAGATATGAATTTTACAATGTTCAGGTTTTTTATTATAATTAAACATTTTCGAATCATTTTCAATATTATTTGATGTACATATCTTGTTTGTTTGTTATATTTGCTATATTGATAAATTTTTATATGTTATATTATTTGTTAAATAATTTGTTAGTTATAAAGATCTTATTAGTTAGTTATGTTGGGCATTCTAATTAAATATTTTAAAATTTGTTTAATTACGCATGGAAATGCATCAGATGTAAATATTTTATTTTTCTGTAAATTTTGGTATATTGTTTGTTTTTTCCGAATAACGGATTAAAAATATGAATTTTACAATTTTTAATATTTTTTCTAATTATTGAAATCCTGGCAAATAGGTCCCACATGTCAGGTTTTTTTTATTTCGAAAACTATTTAAAAAAAACTGGCAGCCCGGGCCCACCGTGACGTCGGGATGACGTCAGCAGTGGCCTGGGCTGGCCGTGCCTGGGCACGGCGGCGTGGAGCACGGCGAGGCGGCGCCGCCGCGTTCTGGGACGCACGGCGGGCGTGGCGGGTGCGCCTGGACGCGGGCTGCACGCAGGTGGCGGCGCCGCCCGTTATGGGTCGCCGGAGCGTCGCCGGCGACGTGCAGACGCGGCGGAGGCCCGCGAGGACGGCGGCGGCGATTGCGGCGCGATTCCGGCGGCCCAGCACGTGAGAGTTGGCGAGGAGGGAGAGGAGGACGCGGCGGAGCCGCTCGTGTGCGTCGATCTGTACGGGGAGGAGCGTGGCGGCAGGGGCGCGCGTCGGCGCCGCCGGCGATGCCGGTATCGCGGGAGAGAGAGGGAGAAGAGAGCTATGCTGCCGTTTTTGCACGGAAGTCCCCGAGATTTTTTGAATTTGCGAACTGGTCCCTCTCCTCAGAGAAATCCGGACTGCGGGTTTTTTTCTGTTTTGTGCGAGGTTCGCTTTGCAAAATAACGCGGCGACCGGCTGGAACCAGGGGTGACCGCCCGGTGACTGGGCAACGTGGCGAGCTCTGGTTGGCTAAAAATCCGCGATGAACAGTGACGGGGCGACGTGGGTTAATCATGGCCGTCCGTCACTGTGATCGGACGGCCCATGTAAATCGCGTGACGTGGACATCGCGAGAGGGCGCGCAGATGTTGCTCCTTTATATATAGATATAGATAATAAAGTAGTATAGTATGAATGGTCTGGCAATTCAGGCAGCAGATGAGATGGCCCTGGCCCCTGTCTTCTGTCTTCTGTCCTTTCAGCCTCTTATTGAGTAGACGATCTTTTGTCCTTTGGGGAGTCTATCCATAGCTGCGTGATCAAGTTTTTTTTTATGGTCGTGCGTGATCAAGCTTAGTTACGAGGATACGTCTTGCTCGGTGGGGATTCCATGATAACATTCGTTTTGGGCTTGGGTTTCCCGTGTTAGGTTGATCTCCAGCGGCGTGGGCCCAACGGCTCACCCGCACCCATGATCAGCGCCCTGATCGGGGGCGCCTGACCCAACTGTGGTTGGTGGGCCCCTGTCACGCTGTGTATATATAGAGGTGGGGGTCGAGGGTGTTCAGTACGAGGTTCACCTGTGTGCCACTCGACCCCACCGACACCACCCTACCGATCTAGGGTTAACGCAGAAGTGACGGGAAGCTCCACCTCCGCCGCCACTCTCCTCACTGCCATCGCCGGCCCATCTCCACCATGGCCGGCACCTCGAATGCATCCTCGCAAGGAGAAGGTACTGGTCCTCCTCCTAATCTCTCGGTTCTACCGATATCGATCTAACCTAGAGATCCTACGGGAATAACAATGGTATCAGAGCGAAGTCTAGGGTTCTCGATTTGTTTCGGTAGAAGAAAAGAAAAAGGAATTCTCACCCAACAGAAACCCTAACCCTAAAAATCAAAAAAGGAAAAGGGAAAAGAACAGAAAGCTCACCGGAGGCCCTCGGGCTCGCCGGCAAAGAGCGCCGCCTTCGAGGCCGCGCCGTTCCGCTCGACCTTGATGTGCATCGGAACCCCGAGACATCGAGACGAAGAACACAACCTCTTCGGGGGCAAAGTGGCACCACCGCTGTGCCGCTTGACAGCGGCGCGCTCTCCGGCGGGAGCTCACGCACGCCGGCAAGGGGGCAGCAGGGGCGCCGGCCACCGTATCTCGACGAGTACGGGAGGGCAGAGGGCCGCAGCCGCGACTCTTTCTCTAGGCAGCGTGTGGAGATGGACGGGAAAGGGTAGAGAAAGGAGGAAGGGGCTCACGCGGCGCGGTGGCGTACTTCGCCGTCACCGGCTAGCCGGCGGAGCGCCGGAATCGCGCCGGAAGCGCAGCTCGTCGAGGGAGAGAAGAGAGAAAGAAACGGAATGCGGCTAGGGTTTTTCGGGTCGAGGCAGTGTGCTGGTTTTCCTCCAGCGAAGAGTGCGCTGGACCGTCGGATTCCATCCGACAGCCAGCAGCGAGCGGATTGGCGCTAGCAGGCCGTGGGCCGAGCGCGACCGTAACGGGCCGCCAGGCCGTGGGCCGCGTCTTTCTCTGCGCTGCGAATTTCTGTTAAAGTTTTTTTTCCTTTCGGGCTGGCTGAGAGCAATGGGCCGTGGGCCGCACGAAAAAGGTTCAGGCATTTTTTCCGTAGCTGTTTTATCTGTTTTTTGTCTATTTTTTTTTTTGGCAAAATTCATACAGTTTTCTATTCAAATTTATCCAACAAAAATTTTGTTTAGAGAACTGAAAAGTGATAGAAATAATTCTGAAAAGTATAAAGTTCATGAATTTTTTCTATTCATGTTTTCCGCTGCAAGTTAATAAAAGTGCTAAAAGTGAGAATTAAAACAGCAACAGGCCGTGGGCCGTTTTCGCGTCGCCTCAGATGGCAGATAAAGAAAAGGCCGTGGGCCGTTTTCGCGTCGCCTCAGACGGCAGATAAAGAAAAGGTCGTGGGCCACGCATTTCCACTGCGGGCCGAAAAGAACAGTTTTTTCTGTTAATGCTTCTGAAAAGTACAAAGTTTATGAATTTTATTCTTTTTTCCGCTGCAAATAGTTAAAAGTAATTGCTTAAAAGAAATAAAGTGATAATTAAAATTTTAAAGATGTGTTAAAGTGAATAGTAAACGTAATTATGGTCCTGTTATTTTACGACCAACGTTGTTAATAACATAATCATGCTTTGTTAATCGTTGAACAGTGCAATGTTTGTGTTTCTGCTGTAAAGTAAAACGACTCTCCTCTAATTAAATTGGAACCAACGGGAAAATCTTGTTTAACAGATTAATCATGGTATTGTTATTTTCTGACCAACGTTGATGATAGCAGTACTATAATTATATGAGTTCTATAGTCAAAGGGCTAGATCTCTGATAATTTTGCATGAAAGTGATCAATTTTCAGAGAAAAGATAAAAGATCAAGAAATGCTCTTGAACTATAGAAATATGTATATTTCATGTTTCCGCTGAAATAGAGTTGATGATAATGTCATTTTCCAAACAGAGTTCTTTATTGCAATAGAAATATTATCATCATATTGTTTATGAGTTTTATGCATTGATTCTATTTCTGCCCAACGGTGATGTAGAATTAGTGTAGAAAGATGATGTTTCATTCTAATTCTGCCCAACGGTGATTTAGAATATAGAAGAAAGTTTTAAAGATTTAAGTGCATATCTTTAACCAGACCAACGAAGGGTTATTTTTATGCTCATTATTGTTTATTATTATTGAATATTTTCTCAGACAAAGATTCTCATGTTTTCATTCGTGAAAGCAAAAGATGGGTACTTGTGACCCGAAAGATGACCAAGAAAGGTCATAAAGTGAGAGAGTATGTTCTCTCTAAAGAATGACTGCAAAAGAAAAAGAATTCTTGGATGTTAATCCAAGAATACAAATAGATCATCGAGAGTCTTGTTTGACAAATGTCTTTCATGTACTCTCCATGCAGAAAACAAATAAATCATTCAGAGTTTTGTTTAACGAATTTCTTTCATGTACCTATATGAAGAAATTTTTTAAACGAGCAACATGAATGCTTAATTTGACCAACGTTGGATTAAGCATGTGTATAAAAGAGTATTCAGATTTATTTCTGAATTTGATGATTGAATATGCAGTCTAAAGAGCCAATTGTGGCATCTGTGTCTCTTAATTACCCGCATGACGGGAAAAGACGATAATAATACCCACGTGGTGGGAAAAGTCTGGGAAAATACCCGCATGGCGGGAGAAAATTTTGACAAAGGACTTATCCTGTATGACAGGAGAAAGATGTGATGACTCATGTGTTTTTATATCGACCGCACACCTTATGTATCATAGTTATAAAGCACTTAATGAGTCAAAAGAGAATAAAGTTACAAATGAACCTAAAGATAAGAATGTTATGCAAGTGTGACTTGCAGTACCATTGAGAAAGAACTCTTGTGAGTTTTGAAAAGGAATGAGGAAAAAGTACTCCCATACGTTAAAAGATAACTTCATATTGAATAAAGCAGATAATCAAAGTTTCGAAATTGTGGCAAAAAGGTTCTTGCCACATTTCGAGGGGGAGATAGAGAATGTTACAGAATAAACTCCCCTATACTTCAGATAATGTGATGCATATATGCATCTAAGTGATCTATGATGAATTGTGATCGTCTGGGGTACGACGGTCATAATAATGATACCCCTAAAGTAAAGAAATAGATTATTCTTGGATATTTTACAGCTCCGAAAGGAGACTAAGGACGGTACTCAAAGTGCCATAAAGAAGACAGATTGACAGGTTAACAGAATAAACCCAAATAAAAAGGATTAAGGATACACCATTTTGGAGAAAATGGAGTAATCTGGGGGAGCATGGTATGAACATACCTAAGGCTCGAATAGATTTTATCTGGGGGAGCTTGTTGCTTTATAATAGAGATGAACAAGCAAACATGGATCTTGTGATTTAGGTCCTTGTAAGAGCTATAGCAATAGAAGACTACAGAATTAATTGCCTCTAGGCAATGACAGAACAACAACATCCCCATATGAGAAAAACAGATGACTATAAAGTCTATATCAGAGAAATTTAAATGAAGGTTGATCCCACCTCATTTACAGAAATTATAAGCAGCGCTCAATCGATTTTGACAAGTGTCTACTTGTCTTAATGATTAGAGACTATGTGAATCCCGACGATGTTTGGGACTCATAAGTAATTTCCAATGGAGCCAAAACAGTAGGCTATAAAGGGTCTACAACGCCAATGTGACTCCAAAGGAAATATGTAAAAAGCGATTTTAAATCGAAAGATTTGCGCTAAGAGAATAAACAGATTATAATGAGTGATAATGGCACATAATGATCTGAGTTACATCAGATGAAAGTAAAGAACACAAGGGATCTTACGGACTAGAGCAAGTCTCTAGAATCAGAAGTTATTTTGGGTTAAAGAGAATGAGAGGACAATCGTTTTCTACAAACTTATAGAATGGGAAATTCATTCCCTAATCCTAGTGGTGATGTCAATCTACTACCGGCAGAGAAAAGAAGTTCTTGTCCTCAAAAGAGTATTCTCGGTAGAGTGTCTGTCGTTAAAAGTATCGAGATTTACTAAGAAAAGAAGAAAAGGGGTATTAGAAATATCGCATGGACATGCTGAGAAGAAGTCTCTAAAGCATGCATGTCGAGAAAATCTACGCCTGTTCTTATTGTCAAGGGTAATGGAATTGAGAACTTTAGTGTTCCAAGAGATAACTTAGAACAGATCAAATGAATAGTACCATATGCTTCAGCTGTTGGAAACTCAATATTACCCTGACAATTCACGTATCCGGGTTGTTTTGGCAATGTCCAATCCAGATATAGATCACTGGAATGGAATCAAAGATATCGGCCTCATGCTAAAAGAAACAGAGTGCTCTCAAAAGGTTGTGAGTACAAAGATAGATCTATAAATGTGCTCTCAAAAGGTTGTGAGTACAAAGAAAGAATTTGTGAAATGTATAGCGAAATCCACAATTGTCGCTAAATTTCACATTTGGAGTTTTTGTGTGGAAAAGCTCCAGAGAATGAAAAGTTGACATCAGTGTGATGTAAAGACATGTTATAGCATGATATAAGGCCGAGGGACAGGCAAAATGGTTGACAACAGCAATAACCATTAAGTAATTCACTCCTAAGACAACGAGTCAAGTGTGGTGCCAAACACATTGACACAGAGTTATACGTTGTAAAGGAGAAAGTCCGGAATTATGTTGAAATGCTTGGAGCATAAGAGGAACAGATAAAAGAAACACACAAGTGTTCGCAGATCTGCTAATTAAAGGCTTACCGCCCAGTGTGTTTTGGAGAACACATAGTCGACATGGGTTTATGGTATAGTCTATATGTTTTCCGGACAATAAAGAGGCCCAAAAGATTAAAGAAACTATTTCTGAATGAGGAGTACATTGTAGCTGTCTGATTCTATCGGCAATTGAGCTGAGACGATGAAACATGCTCTATGTATCGATCTGTGATGAAACGAGTAAAGTAAAAGGTAAAAGTAAAAGTTGAGATCAAGGGGGAGAATGTTAGGTTGATCTCCAGCGGCGTGGGCCCAACGGCTCACCCGCACCCATGATCAGCGCCCTGATCGGGGGCGCTTGACCCAACTGTGGTTGGTGGGTCCCTATCACGCTGTATATATATAGAGGTGGGGGTCGAGGGTGTTCAGTACGAGGTTCACCTGTGTGCCACTCGACCCCACCGACACCACCCTACCGATCTAGGGTTAACGCAGAAGTGATGGGAAGCTCCACCTCCGCCGCCACTCTCCTCACTGCCATCGCCGGCCCATCTCCACCATGGCCGGCACCTCGAATGCATCCTCGCAAGGAGAAGGTACTGGTCCTCCTCCTAATCTCTCGGTTCTACCGATATCGATCTAACCTAGAGATCCTACGGGAATAACATTCCGAGCATCCAGAACAAGTCTTTTGGAGCATTTTTAACAGAAATTTTGTATGGTGGAATGTAATGATCAAGGGATTGGTGGAGAATGGAAAGGTCAGCGAAGCCCTCGTTGTTTTCCGAGAAGTGAATACTCAAGTACCCGGCAGATTGCTTTGGTGACTGTAATTTTCAGGCTTTCCTGATCAAATACTACTCTGTGAAGGGAACGAAATCCAAGAATACATAATCAGAAAAGGTATTTTCTATGTGAAGTCTTCTATAGGAAACATCTTACTAGATTTGTATATGAAACTAGAAATATACCATGCACGTTGCCGCTTGAACCTTAACTGGAATTACAGTATAAAAGAAAAGATATTAAAGAAAGGATATTTGATGTATGAAATGGAAAAAATTATCGGGAATATGGAGGATTTGATTAGCCATAAAGTCAAAAATATAAATTTAATTAATATGAAATGTTCGTATATTTCGCTAAAAATTGATGATGTGCAAAATTATATTTGTGTCCCATGATTTTTCTGAGCGTAAGAAAGTAAAAACTGCAATTAGTACATTCACTGGTCTTGCGTCCATTTGGTGGAATGAATATTGTCGCTCATATCCTGATTATATACCTACTACTTGGCATGATTTAAAACTTGCTATGCGATATAAATTTGTTCCATCATACTACACACGTGACATGGTTAAGAAATTGCAGAATTTAAAACAAGGTAGTAACACTGTTAGAGAATATTATGATTCTTTAGACACTATCTCGTTGCATTCGTTTTTAGAGGAAAGTGAAGAAGATTTCATGGATAGGTTTTGGGGAGGATTAAACTGTGATATTCAGGAACTATTAATGCATGAAAATTGTTCTCCTATGGATCGTTTGTTTCGTCTTGCTTGTAAAGCTGAACAGGAACTAAAGAGACGTGTTGCCGCTACGACAAACAAGCGCAAGGTGAATATTCCACGAGATGAGTCGTTTGTTCCTGCCACCACGACCATTGCACCTATTATGGGAACCACATCCGCTGGTTTGAGCCCTACCTCACCTCCAACATGGGCACCATCGTCACTGACAGTACCTACACTATCTGAGTCGGACATATACGGTAATGATAAAGGTACTGATGTAATCACTCGACATGAGCTTGATTTATTTTCTAGAGATTTAAATAATTCTTGTGTTGCGTTGCCTGTTGATTTGGTCACACCACCTATTTTCGAGGATAATATTGCTGAGTTGAATTTACCTTGTGATCAAATAATTGATATGCCTGCTGTTTTGAGTGCACCTATTGTTGAATTTAATTCATCCATTGATATGAGTGCACCCGATGAAATAATTGTTGCTGCAAATAAACCATGTGCCCTGACACTTCACAATACTTTGGATCATATAAAATTGATTAGGAATGACGAAGTGTTAGCTAGAATTCCTCATGATAATACTTTGTTTTCTGTTTCATTGGATCCACCAAATTCTTTGGCACATGCTAGAAATAAAATTGCTGAAATCACATGCTTGAGTACGTTCAAAAGCGTTCATGCCCCAGATTTTACCTTTCAGTTGATTGGTGATTATGATATTAATAATGAATTTTGGGTGCATAGAATTTGTATAACGTGTGATGACCGTGCTGTTTTCAAACAACATAAATTGTTGCTGATGTTCACTCATTTTGATATGACCTCCAACTATGGTATTGATTTTAAACCAAATAACTTGTTGCATGATTACTTATCTTAACAAGTTATGGTCAAAATAAATTATACCTCAATTTTTTGTTTACCAATGTTGGGATGGTTTAATGATGAGCATTGCAATATAAATGTTATGAATAAATGCTTCACTTATATATGCAAACTGAGTTGCAATAGTTTAATGTGGTTTATGTCTCGTGATAATTCTTTGGATTTATATTTCAGAAGACATGACAATTACCCCCATATAAATTCGTCGTATGTGCAACAACTGAGAGCAATAAAAATGGATGACATGTACATATATCACGCGTACACCTTGTCTCTTTTGTTATTCCTGTTTCAGAAGAAACAGCGCCGAGGACGGCTTAATTTTCAAGAAAGGGAGGATGATAAGGACATGATTAGTCTGGACACGACCAAAATTATTACTTAAGAATATGTTTTCCAGGTGATTTCTAGTAGTAATTCAAAATTATATTATTTAATTATTAGAGATGAAATTACTACACACCTGTATCTTATGCAGATATACTGAAGACTTATACAAGCCTCGTATTAAGATGCGCGTGCAAATACGTGCATGCATTGTGATCAAGGTTGGTGGGCACAATCCTGGTGGAGCCATGGTCCAACGTACTAACAAGTCCAAGTCAATGCATGCTATTTGTACTACCGATCCAATCAATGAGAGGCCACGTTGGGCATCATGCAACAATCGAAGTGGGGCACACGTACGCAGCGCAAATGCAATCGCTAAACCAATCTCCAGAGGTTACCGATCCTGCAGAAGCACGATCAGCCTGACAAAAAAGGTCTAGTTTTACCTGCGATCGAGGAACAAGTAAGAACCAATATTGCAATCAAGAATTGCGGATATAAGATGAAATTTATTGAAAAGGTGGGATTCCGTAAGCGGTCTTAATCTGATCGTTGGACACAAATCAAGTACATGAAGATGCAGCGAAACGCTAGACAGTCTTTTAGCTAAAACAAAATCCGAGTTTTAACCTAGATAGAGCTAGCTATTTATTTAGGAGGAATGCGGCGGCGTGTGACTCTCGTCTGGACGCATGCGCTGGAGTTGGTCCTTCGTCTTGGGCTGAGCTGCACATGCATATGGGCCCCACTTCGATTGTTGCATGATGCCCAACGTGGCCTCTCATTGATTGGATCGGTAGTACAAATAGCATGCATTGACTTGGACTTGTTAGTACGTTGGACCATGGCTCCACCAGGATAGTGCCCACCAACCTTGATCACAATGCATGCACGTATTTGCACACGCATCTTAATACGAGGCTTGTATAAGTCTTCAGTATATCTGCATATAAGATACAAGTGTGTAGTAATTTCATCTCTAATAATTAAATAATATAATTTTGAATTACTACTAGAAATCACCTGGAAACACATATTCTTGAGTAATAATTTTGGTCGTGTCCAGACTAATCATGTCCTTATCACAGCCCACGACCGACCCTTCGGATCGCTCGAGGGCTCGGGGGCTACGCCCTACGGGCGCGCTCGCGCGCCCCCATAGGATCAACCATCAACGAGTGATGGTCGGCACGACGCTTCAACCCACGATCGACCCTTTGGATCTCTCGGGGGCTCAGGGGCTACGCCCTAGGGAGTGCTCACGCGCCCCCGTAGGATCAACCATCAACGAGTGATGGTCGGCATGACGCTTCAGCCCACGACCAACCCTTCGGATCGCTCGGTGCCTTTGGGGCTACGCCCTACGAGCGCGCTCGCAGAACAAGCTACGAAGACGGACAGCCCAGCGCCGCTTAAATAGAGGTTGCAAACGGTGCAGGGCTCGGGGGCTACTGTCGGGATTGTATACCCCGGGTATCTTCGAATCACCTTCTACAGCACGGCCCACCTGCGGCCCGTGATCCTCCAACGCCCCACCAAAAACTTCATAAACCTGGCCCGGCCGCAGCAGTCGGGAAGCCTCGCCAAGGACCGAAGCCGAGGTGGGCGCAATCGCCCCGACCCTCGGGGGTCGAGACCCGAGCGATCGGGACCCTAGCGGTCGGGACCCGCTCGCCGACCGCAACGAAGAAATCACTACTCCAACAATCACGCCGATTCAAAATTCCTAATGACGTACAGTTCCGCAGAGAAGATAAGCATTCCCAAAGATTTCGCAACTACCCGGCTGGAGGAGAAACAACCCACCAGGTGATAAAGGTGAACAGTAAAGCAACCTCTGTTCCCCCACAGTGAACAAAGGTACGAACGGGGATGGGGGGAGGGCGATCGTTGGCCCTGAATGCCAGAGACCATGACTCACTGAAGATCGTGGCCCCACCTGTCAAGGGGTCATCCGTTTTCGTAGGCGGCAAGATGCTCAAACTATGGTCCGGTCACCCCAACCATGGTTCAGTCAAGACAACCCAGGCCCGACCGTATAAAAGGGGCACCTGGGAAGCTTTAGAAAATGAGAGCAAGGAAGAGAAGAGAAAGGCAATACATAGAGAAAAGATACACATCACCACTTGTAAACCACCCCCACCACGCGAGCTTGGGACTCTTAGATCCGTTCAGAGCCCTTTCGCATTGTACTTTCGTGTTCTTGAGATTCATACGACCGATCTCTCATCGCTGGACGTAGGGTATTACGCCTCGAGGCGGCCCGAACTAGGTTAACCTTTGAGTCTCGCTTGTAGACTAGGCCATTTGATTTTGAAAACATGTGATCCCCTATCCGATTGTATAAATTTACTGTGCCGGTGTACGAAACACCAACAGAATCCAATTTGGGTGTTTAAGTACATTCTGAAAAGCTCACGAAGTCTACTTTCGAATGAATCCAGCCCCACCTTTATACGATGTCGGAATCTGTGCCAATCGTCATTTTTATATAGAAGGTGCTGCGTCACCCCAACTTAGGTTGTTGGCTCGTGTATCAAGTTGAGCCCATTAGGGGCGCGTCCTAGGGTTTGAGGACGACCCCAGTACCCCCTGGTCGTCCTTCACCCTATTTAAAGGTCCCAACCGCCACCAGGAACACTTGGGTTTTCTTTTGTTATAGTTTGGCTCTTATGCAAACTTTCTGATCTTCAGTTGTGTCCAACGACCACCTGTTAGACAGCTTTTGAGAACCCCACGTTGTGAGAGATTTCTGGTTTGCCACATCTTGTTCTTGCTTGTTCTTCGATTGCTTGCAGGAATTGATCTTCGTGATCAGGTTGATTTTGCTGTCCAGCACGGTCAATAACCATTCGAAGTTGGTTCTGCGATTGCTAAGGCGCACACGACCTGTTCGTTTGTAGTCGGATCGTGAGGGTCGACTCCACCAAATCGATAGTTATCAGCTCACCGAAAGATCGGGCACCTCAACTCCTATCAGGTTCGGACACGGTAATTCGCACGTGACCCGGGCACCGATTACCGGCTGACCCGATCGCATGTGACTTGAGGCTCGGACACAGTCACAGACGCATGACCCAGAGCTGGGTGACAGCCGGACCGTGCGCATGTGTCCTCAGGCCCGGACATGGTGGGGGATGCGTGACACGCAGCACGGTCACAGCCTGCCCGACAGCCCACAAAACAAAGCTCAGACACGGACAAACCTGCGTGACTCAACCTAAAACCGAGTTGATCACTGCAGCACCAACCGAACATCCACAAATCACCCGACAGCAACAGATCTGGGGTCTGGACACATCATTTCAGCGTGTCCCTGCCCCAAAAGAGAGCTAGGCACTAGACGGTCCGCAGATTGGCCAATCCAACGGAAAGAGGAACATAGGGGCAAGTGCTCACCGAAACTTGAGCTAGAAGATGGGTGTGCAACTGTAGAGGCCGAGATCGAAGATGACAACTGTGCAGCTAGGTGCGTTCGTGCCCAGGCATCGAAGACCTGCCACGGATCACAGATCCTAGGTGTGAACACCAACCAACCTTCAGGCCCCGACACAGCAGCACAACCGGCAACTAAAAACGAGATCGAGCAGTTGGGGTCTCACCGGGGAAAACAAGCTTCTGTGTCAAACATCTCAAACCCTCCCGGCTGCAGCCACCTGCACATGGTGCCTTGGTTCAGAGCGGCGATGTCGGTGTAAGGATCAAGTGACCGAGAAAGGGGGCAGAGGTTCAATCAGGCACTCACTAATTTTAACTTTTCTACACCTTACCGCCAACTAGGGAGTTAGCACTCAAATCCTAGCATACTACTGATAAGAGAACACTCAAAGAACAACCTAATATGCTAGAGGCTATCAACAAATAACACTAGAGCTAGGCTAAAGATAAACAAGAACAACAACCTAGTCTAGAGAGATAAACCAAGGACGAGGCTAGGAGCTAGCTAGATAAAGGATAGCAAACAAAGTAAACTATCTAGAAGCAAAGCAAGGCGTAAAGCAACTCCAACACATGCTAGTTATGATATCAAAGCAATCAAACAAGACACACTAGCATGAGAGCTACCATGAGTGAACTAGGAGCAACATATCAATACTACTTGCATGAATAAAAGAGCGGAAGGTAAACAAGAAGTAGTAAAGAGAGAAAGGAGGCTCAAAGATTTTTTTCAAAGGTCTTGGAATGATGGCGCCTTTCCCTACTCCTCGCTGGACAATTCTCGTCAGAGTACAAGTCCCTCCCGCCGTTCTCGGAACGGTGCTCTCTAGAGCATGCTTCACTCCCGGAGTGACATCACCGGCGATCACGGCTGTAGCGAACAATGCCCACTCGCAAGAGCAAGCCTCCAAGGCTTGGGCGCTCACTCTTGGTGTCTCTTTCAAGTGGAAGACCCGAAACTGCTTACAAACTTGTGACGTCTTCCACAAATGCCACGAAAGCTTAATCACCGACTCCTAACCGGTCTAGGCTGCCATAGACCAAGAGTAACAAGCCTTATCACTCCTCTCTAGCCTCACAAGCTCTATAAATGCAGAGATGCTCTAGTTACTCTCCCTTTAGCACTAAAGATCTTCCAATCTTTCACTTATGCTCTCCTTGGTGGCCCTTGGTTCTCACAAAATGTTCCCTAAATTCTTCAGGCCGTTGGACATCTTCTCTTGGGCTGGCACACAGCTGTATATAGGCTACCGACTCCATAATAGCTGTTTATAGCCATTGTCAAAAAGTTGTCTGCCTTTTCTAATCACCGAACTGTCTGATGACTCTGACCACCGGACTGTCCGATGATCACCTTCATCTTGGGCTCCAAGAACATCCTCTCTGGACTTCATCTTCTTTTAGACACCGGACTGTCTGCTGACCAACTCCTTCAATGATCTAGTTATTTGCAACCTTCTCTGAAAGCTGCAACCTTCATAGTCACTGGATTGTCCGGTTGATAGGGCAAAGGTGTCCGATCTTTCGATGAGATGAAGATATGTCGATTCTGGTGGAGTTCGACCTTCTCTGATACCACTTGATAGGGCAAAGGTGTCCGATCTTTCGATGAGATGAAGATATGTCGATTCTGGTGGAGTTCGACCTTGGCGATCCGACTACTACGCACACGTACGCAGCGCCAATGCAATCGCTAAACCAATCTCCGGAGGTTACCGATCCTGCAGAAGCACGATCAGCCTGACCAAAAAGGTCTAGTTCTACCTGCGATCGAGGAACAAGTAAGAACCAATATTGCAATCAAGAATTGTGGATATAAGATAAACTTTATTGAAAATGTGGGATTCCGTAAGCAGTCTTAATCTGGTCGTTGGACACAAATCAAGTACACGAAGATGCAGCGAAATGCTAGGCAGTCTTTTAGCTAAACAAAATCCGAGTTTTAACCTAGATGGAGCTAGCTATTTATTTAGGAGGAATGCGGCGGCGTGTGACTCTCGTCTGGACGCATGCGCTGGAGTTGGTCCTTCGTCTTGGGCTGAGCTGCACATGCATATGGGCCCCACTTCGATTGTTGCATGATGCCCAACGTGGCCTCTCATTGATTGGATCGGTAGTACAAATAGCATGCATTGACTTGGACTTGTTAGTACGTTGGACCATGGCTCCACCAGGATAGTGCCCACCAACCTTGATCACAATGCATGCACGTATTTGCACACGCATCTTAATACGAGGCTTGTATAAGTCTTCAGTATATCTGCATATAAGATACAGGTGTGTAGTAATTTCATCTCTAATAATTAAATAATATAATTTTGAATTACTACTAGAAATCACCTGGAAAACATATTCTTGAGTAATAATTTTGGTCGTGTCCAGACTAATCATGTCCTTATCACCGGTGATCTCACCGAATTGTCTGGTGTCCATTTCTTCCACGTTTTCAAACCAAAAACTCCTCTCTAGAATTCCACATCATCCATAGTCATCGGACTGTCCGGTGACCATTTTGTCCACTGAAACAGTCGATTTTGCCTTCTCTGAAAATGCTGAAACTTATAGTCACAGGACTGTCCGGTGACCTATTCCAAAGCTGAAAATTGGATTATTCACTTCCATCTTGTTTCCAGCTTCCTTCTCTTGCTTCCTCATATTGTCCTTTGTCACCTTAGTGCCATTGGAGACTCCTAGAGCATCCAAACACCCTAACACTCATGTGACCAAAGAGGAATGACTCAACCCCTCTTAATAGTACCAGTTTTCCTATGAACTCAAAGCCTACACTAAGCCACACTTGACTCTAAGTCATCCTTAGCTTTGATCCATCTTCAACCATGACGCTCCATCAAGAGTCCAATCGCCATGTGAGTCGTCGATCATCATCGAGGAAGCCAACTCGTGATTCTTGAGATAAGCATAAGTTGATCCTACATTCAACAAGTTAGTTCATGGTTCTCACTCAATCACCAAAACATTCATACCTTTGGGGTTTCTAATACTTGAAAGGTCATGAAACTTACAGTTAGTTAAGGAAGAAGATGACGAGGTGGCAGATCACCTGTCGGCACATCCCTGTTCACCATTCTTTCTCCATGGTGCTGTGCAATGTGGTGCTCAGCTAGGAAGAGGAGAAGAGTGAGGGAGAGGATGGCGCACCCCCAACAGAGAGGAGAGGAGAGGAGCCTAACCTGGAGAGGAGGAAGTGGCGTGCACTAGGTGGGTGTTGGTGGGGAAAAGAGATAAGGGAGAGAGTGGTGTATATGGGAGAGAGGGGTTGGTTGGTGGGAAAGGATAAGGAGAGGGGTCAACTTGGGGAGCAAGAAAGGATCCCACCTACCAATCCGAGGGCTCATAGCCACTCACCCGGCCGACAGCTTAGATCGGGTGTGATCTGGCGCCTGGACACGGGCAGCTTGGCGTGACCTGGGCCCAGGTCACTGTCGGCCTGACAGGCCACCAAAACTGGGCTAGGACACGGACGACTCAGCGTGTCCTTGGTCAAAATCTGGCAGGCCCGTGGATTGGTTGATGCAACACCAAAGTTCAAAGGAAAAATTCGAATTGAGATGAATTTTGCTGAAAAATCTTTATTCGAATTTGTATTCAAACTTGGGATGTTACAGTTGTGCTGCAGCCTGAGGAGGAAACAAAGGAGCTGATCCTCTTCTGAGGAGATAATTGGAGATCACCATGCTGCATTTGTTTGCCTCAAATGGAGCGAAGCATTAATAATATACTTTGATATTTTTAATTTTGTTTTGATTTTTATCCCTAGAGCGTGTAGCACCTTTGATCACACAACTATTTGTTCAATATAAGCATTTTTGTGTTTGATAAAAATCAAATTTCTTTAACCTTGGCTATTAATAACAACATAATTGTTACAATTGATCATGTATATACTTCTAACAGAATCATCGTGAAATAACTATCATAATATGCAACTTTTATGTGTAAAACAATTTTTATATACATATTATATTTCAAAGTTAATTTTTTTAATCAAATACAAAATGATTTTGTATCATAATATTGTTTCTTTAACTAAATATTCCAGCTTTAATTAAAAAACTGTAATTTATCAAACGAAATATTCAACTATACATTTTATTTGTTCCAAAATTGTCACCAAGAGATTTCGAAACCTTGCCAATTTCTTAAAATGTAGCCTTATTTTGTGGTATCATGGGAAAATGTGCTAATCATATTGTTTAAACGTGGTATATGTAGCAACTTTCATATATATCCATGCACAGTTCGACGACATAATTGAAGGGGGCTTTCACATTATTCTTTGTCCTATCACAGCATGGTACATCAAGATAATTCTCCATACTAATTACAACTTAGATGACCATTTTGTCATTACTCATGATACAATATGCTTGGTAGGCACAAGATGTTTCCTACTTTAATTATCACTGCAAATAGTAAAGCTAATATAATAAAATGGAGTAAAAATACTGACATTTATCATCACATTATTAGTACTTAGTAACATGAGTTAGACTGTCAATTTGCATGAGACAATTGGCAGATCCGAATCTCCTTGATGTTTGAGGAACCATTATGTTGTATTCTAGAGATAGAGATGGTTCCTTGCGCAAAGGTAAACAATCCAGTGCCACCGACAATTGCCCATTCTCCTTCATGCGTTATATTTCCTATCGCCACAATACTGGACCCTGGAAACCTAATTCAAGAATACCAATAACTTTCTAATTAATAGATGAATTGGAAAGGATTGACTCCAAGGACTTTATGTTTGTATAAGATAAATTATTATGGTACCAGTAGTATGTTTCAATTTTTTTATAAATGAAACTATGCGAGATAAGTGTATTTTTATATATAGATAATCCTGAATAGAATATAAGTGTTAAATTAAGTGCCTGACCTCTCATCGTTGAATACGATGCTACTCCAATGGAACCAGTCATTATAGTTCATACTTGCTTCCGTGTGAAGTCCTTGGGCACGTGCAACAATCTTTGCATCGCGGCCCATGCTATCATAAATGGGATAGTCATGAACATTTGTGTAACCAAAACTTTGAGGTTGCTTTGGATTCGCTATATTTACTTGGTTATGGCTTGGTCCACCAATGATCTGGTGCATGTACAATTTGAGATTATACTCAGTTTTCCACGACCGTCTTATGAAATGACCACTTTGTGGATTTTCCATGGAAGGGTTGCCAACATTTAAGGTTGTATCAGAATCATGCTTTATCAACCCGTGCTCGATAGGCTGCAAACAAAGGGAGTATCACTTCTTAATGTTTATAATAAAAGGGTTTGATAGCAGAAGAAGAAATTTGACATCTAGGGTACTCTAGCTCATATCCTGTAATGTTAATCTAAGTGCAGATTTAACCGAGAGTTTTCTTACATTGATTTCTAGAATAAGATGGAACTAAACTAGCATACTGCATGTTCATCAAACATAACAGGTGACAAAAGTGAGATTAATCAATATCTTCACAGAACATGTAACCAATTTATTATTATAGTGTCAGCACATTAAGGAGTATTGAATAGACATGTGAACATTTTTTTAGGTTTTATCAACTGCTGCGACTGCATTCTCTATTTTGGATGAAATTCATCCTCTAGCATATATGCATATCATTATAGATTTTTTTAATAAAAATAATAACACACTCTACAAATTAATAAAGTTCGACCTTCATCCTTTGCATCTTAATTTATAGTGAGTTGATATGTTGTCCTCCATTTATCCCAACTATAAAATGTTCTCCCTTCATTATGAAATTATTTTCCCCGGCTAGTTCAAATTTGAACTAGCTGATGACAACAATTATAGAATGGATGAGTGCTTATCATTCCCACGCATGCACTAAACATTCCCATTTACGATTTCCACAAGTGGAGTTTAGGAGGAACAAAATAAAAAAAATGATATCATCTCACCTCAATCTCAGTAGAAGTTGTACCAGATTTGCACCAAAGCGCACTGATACGAATGCCTTTGATGTTTGAGGACCCAATCTGTTGTATTTTCTGGATGGACATGGTACCCTGTACAAAGGTAAACGCACCAGTCCCACCAACAATAGCCCATTCACCTTTATGTGTCAAATTTCCTATTGCCACCATGCTGGATCCCCGCAACCTAATTCAGGAATATAAAATAATCCATTAATCTTGGAATAGATGAACCAAAAATCAAATTTGTTGAGTATTGACTAACTTTTCACGAAAAATGGAGTGTTGCAACATGGGCAACAAATAAAAATAGTTATAAGTATCTTACTAGCTTTAATTGATGAAGATAAGTGGGATAATGTAAAATGAAATTTATAGCTAGAATGGTAATATTCAAAGTGTGAACATTATGTGTAACCTTTCATCACAAAACACTATGTTGCTCCAGTGGAACCAATCATTATAGTTCATACTAGTCTTGGAATGCAGTCCTTGTGCTCGTGCTATAATATTTGCATTGGGGCCAAGACTGTCATACATTGGATAGTCATGGACATTGGTATAACCAAACATTTGCGGCTGTTTTGGATCTGCTAAATTCACTTGGTTGCGGTTTGCACCTTCGATGATCTGGTGCATGTACAAGTTAAGATTATACTCTTTTCCTTGGGAAGGTGGGGACATAGGACATAATTGATTAGCCATAGAAGGACTGCCCACGTTTGAGGCTACAACAAAATAATCCTTTATCACACTGTCCTCACTAAACATCTGCAAAAAAAATGTAAATGCACATTTTAGTGAAGAAGGAAATAGACAGATTGGATACTCTAGAGCAGGCCATAAAAACAGATTTGAGATTGATACCAACGAAACAATATTGGAATTGGATTGATTAGCTGCCTTCATAATTTTACATGCATGTGTACTACACGCTCAAGTTAGTACTTTCATGAAGCTTCCATTTTATTAGTGTCATTGAGGAGCAATATAAGGCATATTGTATAATTTTTTTGTTTGTTTATCATCTAATACTGCCATCATAGATGTCGTAATTGTCCTGTGTCAAATTTTATGAAAATGCACACTGAAGCTCATTTCTGCATACGTAGTGTAGAAAATTATTTGTAAAAATATAGTCCCTGTCTCGTATTTCAAAGACAAAATCATTTAGAATGAGTTGACAAGGAGCATTTTGAGCTGTCATCCTACTTTTCATTTTATACATCACATTAATTATTTCAGATTGCTTTGCACATGAATTTTGAAGTCCTGAACATATATATTGCTAGCGACCAGAACTTAAAAATGAATGTAAGGTGAAATATCATATCTATCTACATTAAATATAATTGCAAAGGTAAAAGAAAATGACTAGCAAATGGTACCATCACCTTAGTCTCTACTGATACAGTCTTTGGAGTGCAGCAAATAGCACGGATACGTATCTCCTTTATATTTGAGGACCCATCATGCTGTATAATTCTACAGATTGAGATGGTACCTCGTGCAAGGCAAAATGCTCCTGTCCCACCAATAATGGCCCATTCTCCTTCTTCTGTTAGATTTCCTATTGCCACAAAACTGGACTGCTTCTGAAACCTAATTGAAGAGTATGAAGCAATCAGGTAAGCTTGTAGTGGATGCATCTCTAAGATAACTAAGCTCCCTGGGATTCTAGCCTTGTGGTGCGTCCACCTCATCACCCGCTTTAGGGCCTACATGTCTGTGTCTGATGGATGTGGCTCCGAGCACTCTCGTGCGTCCACCTGGCGTGAGCGCATTGACTCGTTGACGCAGTGAACACCGCATTGTTCCACCGCGTGAAAGACTTTCCCTAAAACAAAAAATACAGCTGCCACACGACGAACCCTAGCCGCCGGGGATTCCGGCTGGTCGGCGCCGCCTCATACTCTTGCAACGTGACTCCTCCACAGCACCGCCCAGATGGTGGCTGCTGGTGTGCTCTTGCCGCCGGTCCGACCGCTAGGGTTAGGTCAGGGAAGGGCGGGAGAACGCTGCCGCTTACGCCAGGGTGAAGATTGTCGTCCATTGGGGCCTTGCAGCTAAAGGATGCAGGAGTTCCTGTGGCGGACGGCGTGACGTGTGCGCAGGCGGCGCTCGCGGCAACAGCCGCCGGCAAGGCGGTGCATGCGCGGCGGCGGCCTAGGCTACCGGTCTTGAAGTACCGCAGCCGTTGGTCTGGTTGAGTGGTTGGCGTTCCTGCTATTCGGCAACCTCCAGGGCACGCCGTACGGGGTGTTTTCCGTGAGCTTAGAACCAGCGGTGCAGGGGTCGTGGCTCAGCTGGGACGAGTTCGTCAGGAATATCTGCAACGTCCTGCTCTGAAGGTGACTTGCCTTAATCTGACATTTTGGTGGAACACCGTTCCCTGCTAACATATGTACATGTCTATTTCGATTTCAGATATAGCAGTAAAAGCTCAAAGCCTTTAATCCTGTGTTAAAATTTCAACAGCAGTGTCCTATGAGTAGATCAATTAGAGCAATCAGACTGAAAGTACCAGATCCAGATATGCACTATGAGGAAATATCTTTGATACTAGGTTATTTCAGATTCACAAAACTGGAAGTGTGTAGAAGTGTTTCGTTTGCATATATTTGCTTAGCGCCTATTGCTTTTTTTTTTCAATTTCTAAGTGCAGACTACTGTCATAGCAACAAGTTTTGATAACTAGATATGGTCAGCTTTAAGGGTGTGATAACATTGTCAATAAATTTGAATTGTATGTATAAAATCATTGTTTATTTATGCGCTTTCTTCTGTCTGCACTTTTTATGACTTGGCTTATTAATTTTGTTTAATAAATAAATAAACATCAATCAGCTTTCTGTGATATGGTTATAAAACTATGAAGTCCGCACAATGCATCTAGCTATTGTTATGTTTACATAACCGTCTTACATTTACCATTTTGTGCAGTGGCTCATAACTACGTTTGGTTTTCCAGTTTTATGGATAAGGTGGCAAATGTGTCCAGATAAATCTTATTTGTCCAATTTGCAAGGTGTGCTCTCGGAGTATAGACAAAACTAGGAGTCACAGCTCAGTTGTTTAATCTTTTAGTCATTTTGGTGATGCCTTTATAGATAAATGAGACGGCAAAAGATATTAAGCCATGCATTGACAGAAACTAAGTTTTGTCCAAGTATCACTTGTTTCATATTAGAAGAGGCACTCCCAAGGTACTAGAGTTAGACAGAAACTACGATGGTGACTACAATGACTTGTAAGAGATAACAAGCTAAGTACCTGTTCGGAATCGATGTATTTTTCATGTCTGTCGTATATAGTTTAAAAACTTGGGAGCACAAAAAAACATATAATCCAAACAGGCCATAAGAATTGAGAGCATGGCTAGCCATAATAAAAAGTTATAATGTGGTGTTCTGATTAATTTTCTACTGGCCATGTCCTAAGTCATCTATCCCTTATCTGATGTACTGAATGGCCTCTCTTAATTCACATTATAGCTAAATGTCGATGTACACTTTGCGCAATTTTCGGCAATAAAATGTTCATTGTGCAAGTAAGCAGGTTTCTCTTCCTTCGTAGATGGTATAAGACCAGTAAATAGGAAAATTGATATTGTGCAAGTAAGCAGGTTTCTCTTCCTTCGTAGATGGTATAAGACCAGTAAATAGGAAAATTGATATTTTGATTTTACAAGTGCTTCTGCTTGAATTACTTGTTAGCCAATAAAGACCTTCTGTAGAGTATGTATTCAGAGCAAAAGAATTACGTTTTTACTGTAGGACAAGCTTTGGTCCTACTAGACATGTTTGACTGTAATTTGAATGGTCCACTCTTGATAGATCTTATTTATGGAATCATATAATTATATTAGCAACTGAAGGTTACGGTATGTGAAATCTGTTTAAACATCGCCCTCTTAAAAAAATGTGGATACTTGTATTCTGTATACTGAAACAAGTTAGTATATGCTTTCTATTTTTGTATTTTTTGAGCTACCAAAGCTTTCAAAGACATGTCTTCGAATTTTTGGTCCATTGTAGTTTGGCATTCATATAGTTAAACTCAAATGTGCTTTCATTCAACAGAAATTGTGAATATTTCTTATGATCGCAAATTCAGTTCCTAGGCTTTTGCCAACTATCGTTGTACAAGAATTTATCTAAGTTTGCCTGTGGACTTGAATGTGGTGCCATCGAAACATAGATGAAGCACTAGGAAGTCTCGACCACCAGTTATTCAAACATTCGAGTGATGCCAATCATAGTGACTATTGGCTTCTGTGAATGTGTGGTGTGCTAGATTATTGCAAATATTTTTTACGTATCTCCTTTGCAATCTTCATACTAACACAAGTCAAGTATCTAATCAGGATATCAGGTTGATATTGCTATTCCTTTTGTAAAGCTGTTTCAAAAAGCTCAAGGACTAAAATTCGGAAGTACTTAAAAGGAAAGGTCACAATAGTGCTACACAACGTCAATTCAGTTTTGTTCGCTCATTTCCGAGAGGAATATGTCCTTTCCCATAACGACATAGTGTAGTTTGAGCACTTCAGTTTGGTCCAACGTGATTTGGACCTACTATATAAAGATCTATCTTTAATTTAGTTAGTTCATATATATTTGAAGGGTGAGGGTTGAATGCTATGAGCAATTCATAGCTTGCAAAATCATTAGCTGTACACTCAATGAGAAACGTCAAAGTCGTTGTAGTTCGGATCTACAACATATGAATTTGTTGTTTTATTTTTTTAGTTGTCTTACATGATGATTAGCAAAAAAATCACTTCATAAGCAATTCATGTATTTGGTTCATGTATATTGTTGGAATTTACATTCTCATCATTGATCATTCACAACAGATGTACAAAGTGATAGCCTCACCCGAGCATGGTGATTAATTAGTACCCCTAACCCTAAGCTTCCATATTATTTGTTGTTTGTGTTTCCTGTTCGATCTCAATATAGAGGCAAGGAAACATTTTATTTCAAAAGAAATTAGCATCAGTACTGCATTTTATTACTAAATAAATAAATTACTTGCATAGGTAGACCAAGCTGATATTAATTTTGCCTTCTCTAGCTTTAGTCTACGTATGAAAACCCAAATAAATTGGTAGTTTCAACAAGAAATAAGCTTCTTTGCATTGGTTACAAATAGAATCATGCTCCTTCAGTTGAAGGTAATGTATTTGCATAATCTGGAGCATGGGTTCGCTGGAGTCCCATGAGTAGTGTGTAAGAAATAATACAATTATCTAAAGTCAGTGGAGTTGTTCTCCTAATTCTGTTTCATATTGATCAGATGAATTTGCATTTTTCCTACGGACTGATGATCTACCTGATGTACAGTGATTTCCCTTTGCAACATTCTAGATGCTATTATGTGTAGCTTAAGTTCTTATCCATTACTTCTCCACTTCTTAAAATTGCAAGGCCACATTTGCTTCGAAAAAAAAGTAGGTTGGTCTATTCACTCCATGTGATCTACTAGGGTAGTGAAAGATTAGGATAGCACAAAAGGTAGGGACCATTATGTTGTTGGAAACTTGCAGAATGCCCCAGGTTTCAGCAGCCTACCATTGTAAAATAGAAATATTTGACGGGATATCTTGGCCGTTTGACCTTTCTTCTATGATTGTACTGGATTGAGATAATTTTCACTGATGGTAGTTTAGGATATACATGAGAGCATTGGAGAGCTGTCATGGAACCTCTATTTAGCCTGCAATATTTGGGTTGAGTTAAGCATGCCTTGATGATCACACTTCAGATTGAGGTCTAGGTAATTTATTTGCCCATTTCTTTGCAGGATACATGGTTTTCCTGTGTAGTCCTTATTCATATTTTAGAAAGGGTTGGGTGTAGTACTCTGAATTGCCTCGTACACAAAAGAAAAGATATTTAGATTGTTCCAGGCCTTGAGATGATTTATGCCTTGGAACAGATATATCTTCAGTGCTGCTTTGTTAGCAGTGGAGGAACAGTTATGCGTGGTGCTTGCATAAGTCATTCATGTAGAACCATGAGTGTTTTATTGTTGGGAGATTTATTTTGTGGTTGTCTCTTCTGTAATGAGAAATGAATGTCTAACATATACTACATGACGTAGCTGTTTGAAGATTTAACATCAGTTGTTCTTTTCAGGTCTTAAGGGTGGTTTTACTACACCTGAAGACTTCCTTCGAAAATTTATCATCTAACTCTCCGTTTATTCATTCAGTGCCCGGATCTAAAGCATCGTGGGAAACTATATCACAAGTGATTGCAGCAAATCCTATTATTTGTGAAGCCTCGACTTGGATAATACATGTGCTTTTTTCCCTTTAATTTAGGAGATATTTGTTTTACCATGGAGATGATCACTAGGATATATCAATTTTACGTGTTATATAAGTTCGGCTCACACCATCAGAATTGGTCAACATGATGTATTCTTGCATATTATTGGCTGTTATCCATGGTCTACTTTGATGTGCATCCCACATTCAGTTCGAAGCTGATCTGCATGTCTAGAAGTGTTACACTAACTAAGTCGATCTCTATGGTGAGTTGTAAACTAAAGATCAAGCGATATATATTCCTTGTTCATTGTTTGTGTGTCCACCATTTAGCCTTATACAGGACGACCCTACTCTATAGTGAACCTTACCTTGCTACCTTCATCACTCGACAAGATGCAGTGCGTAATATATATGGTTGTTTATGTTCAGTGATATAAAAGATGATTTGTAAGGGAAGTAGAGATTTTTTGCACCCGAGCACCTGTGCTCTGCTGCTTTAAACAAATAATGAAATAGATTTAGAAGTTTTTTAAAAATTCTGAAAAACATCCTGCATGTTCTCGATGATGTATCCTATAGGCTTGCAAAAACACAATGCTAAATACTTTATGTTTGGACCTACACAAAAATGACAAACTACATATCTTATTATAGTTAACAATGCATAGTTTCAAATCTCCCCATTTTGTTATTTTTGTGTAAACTATACTATAAAGAATTTTCACACGATTGTAATAGACATCATTAAGAACATGCATGATTTGTTCCAGGTTTTTTTTAACTTTTAAATATATTTTCTGAATTTTTTTAAAGTAGCAGGAGTAGTGAAGCTGATACGCTTCTTATTCCCCCAATAAAACAAACAAAAATTTGTGAGCTACGGTGAAATGGGGCGCAGCAAAGCGCGCCATCACCTTCTAGTCAAACAGTCAATGCTGACGGCATTGCAGTGTTAGCACATAGGGAGTCAGACCTAGAAACTAAATGCTAAACTTAGGGAAAGAAACTTGACCTATGGGGGGTAAGACAGACCCGAGTATTGCATTAAAAAGAATAATTACTCACACAGGTCGAGAAATTAAACCCTCAAACCCCTACCCTACCCTTATATAGTGGCATCGTAGCATGTGTAAGAATGACCAACGACCGGTGCTTGGGCCTTATAATTGTGCTTTGGTGTGGGACGAATGAGGTGATTTTTTAACCCGAACTGAACTAAGAGCGATCATAGTTTGTTATGGTTATTAGTGGTACAACTTTGATTTTTATAATTCAAAATTTATGTGTGGAGCAAGTAGAAATTTGTGGAAAGACAATATTCAATTATTTAAGATATGAATTAAGTGTCAAACCTTTTATCGCTGTATACTATGCTGCTCCAATGGAACCAGTCATTATAGTTCATGCTAGTCTCTGTATGCAAGCCTTGTACACGGGCAACGATATTTGCACTGCCGCCGGCGTCAGAACTATCATATAGTGGGTAATCATGAACATTGGTGTAGCCAAACGGCCTACGTTGCTTCGGATCTGCTATATTTACTTGGTTATGGTTCGGACCATTAATGATTTGGTGCATGTACAAGTTGAAATTGTACACCTTTCCTTGGGACTCTGGAGTGCATTGACCACTTTGTGAATTAACAATGGAAGCGCTAGAAAAAATTGAGATTGGATTTGAATCGTCTTTGGTTGACCAAGCCTTGAAAATCTGCACGAAAATGAAGGAATTGAATAAGTATTTGTTGACCGGATAGAGCATGTTCAAGCCATGAAAACTTAATACTTCTTTGATAGGAAACTTAAGTCCATCTCTACAAATACTAAGCTCCCTAGGATTCTTGCCTTCTCCTTACTTCACATGTCCACATCAAGATGGACCCCACTTAGATATCATTTACTTAAATACTAAGCTTTATACTACACCATGTTGGACCATGGACTCATCTATAGTTTACAGTTACACAAAAAATAAGTTGGATACATATATATATATATATATATATGCTAAAATTTCGGTGAAAAAATGGTATTCCCAGCTACACAAAAAGAAAATTGTGACTGTGAAAAAGAAAATAGCTTTATTCCCCTTAAAATCTCTTTTTTGTGTAACTCAAAATACAAAATGCTCACAAAACTTTAATAGGTCTCATTTAGCGTGGTATAGAATTGCCAAGTACAACCAGGATCTGTTGGGCAAGCCAGATGTCATTATCATGCGAACCGTCAATTCTTGATGCCTTCCAATCCCAAGTACTGCTTAGCTGAATCAAAGAGCAAGCAACGAAGGACATACTAAACTACCTAACTGGGAGAGCCTTGCATGTCACAAGTCTACCCAGGTAACAAGTAGAGCATCGTCATACACGCCCTACCTTTTTTTTTGGAACCCAAGCACTTAGCTACGAAAGCGGATATGATGGGTGGCACCGGCGGCGCGGCCGAGGGATCCATGACAGAGCTGGTTGGCCGAGGGACGCAAGACCAAGAGTCGGGCTCTATGCCTTTTTTTTCTTCTAGCGTAGAACAGTTTGACGTGATATTTGCGGTTGGTTAGCGACCAACTAAGCGTCCAGCGTTGCTAATCCGGACTACCCAATTTATTTTTTTGCAGTCAAGCGCCTCTGCAAGAGGCTAGGCATAAGAGTAGCTCCTCGCAAAATATAATACGAGCCAAATAAATTTAATCTGGATTAGCAACGAGAAACCGTATTACCCTTTCTCTTTCTAATTAGGAAGCATGCCCCCACCAACAATCTCCATCTGGTGCAGTGGGTAAGAATTCCTTTTCTTATACACACGGGCACCAAATACCCGCATGCGTGCAATATTTTTATAATTCGAAAATTCAAAACTAATTATCTTTCAAACCTGTAAACGAATTGAAGATCCGTCTTCACAGTCGGGTTCGTCTTGATAAGAAATTTAAAACAAGATCTCATCTTAATATATTTTGATAAACTTTTTTTTCGTCGTCAATTGTCAGGTTATAATATGTTACTTGGTAGTAACAATTACCATCCAAATAATACATAGTTATCTGATAATTTTTACATATTTTTTTGTCATAGCCATGATCTACATGTTCTGAAAGTGAGTAGTTGATCCACTCTAAGCATGTCAAATATGATATTACCATCAGGGAAAGGATTACATTAGTTAGGGGAAAACTTCAAAATACCTGGTAAATATTTGATTTTAACCTACTAACCATCTTGACTATACATGGTGACCAAGTGAATATAATCTGGCAACTAGAGGTTAAAAAAAGTTGTCAAAACATATCAACATGGGAGGTTCAAAGATCTCGTCACGAGAAAGCTAACCGTGAAAACGGATATGAAATTCGATTTATCGTTTAAGAGATAAAACATTTTAAAGTTTGAAAACCAAATAGAATCTACGTGGCTATATACATGCATGTCTCGGTTGCTATATTTTAGTCGTGCCCAAAGAATACTAATCTGCGACACGTGTCCTTATTAGCAAAGTTTTGGAGGGGGCGATGGTACCCAAAGCCGGGCTCCAAAACTATTTCAAGTGTGAGTTATTCCTATATAGAAGAGTTACTCACTAACACACCATTATCCAAATGTAGCAAGTATCCCACCAAATAGGGGCTATTCTAACTTATCTGGTTGAAGTGCAATTTGTGAAAACATCGTATGTTTTAAAGTTGTTGAATTTAGTGAGCACATCACCGATTCTTTCCAAACTAGAGTACAAATAATGTACATAAGGGGAGTTGAGTATGTAACGTTAACACAACACGTAATTATTGATTCTTGAAACACCAATCATGAACCATCACAAGATTGATAATTTCAATAATTTAAAGTTTCTGGTTAGGATTTTTCATTCTTTTATTCACTAAAAAATGTGACGCAATGAAATGAATCAACGGTAATTTTCAAAAAAAAAACAAATTTGTTAATATCAGACTTGTTGAAAACCATTCCTTAAAAATCATATATTGTTTTTAGGAGAATCCTCATTTGAAGTGCATACCTACAGATATACATGCACCATAGTTCCTCATGCCAAAATTATTGCATCAAGGTGAAGTTTTTCGATTTCCTTTCTAAAGAGTGAATGACAGAGTTAGAACTTCTCTACTGTAGAACACTGAAACTATAAGCCAGACATATTTTACAACTCTGAAGGCAACTTAAAGGAACTAGGCACACAGCTGACAGACATCTAGATCTTGTTTTTCACAGAGATTAGCAGATACTTAGCTCATCTATTTACAAAGATAATCTTAAAATGCATAGAACTCATAGATGAAATTTGGAATGAAAGATTATGTCTGACATGAAATATATAAGGACAGCCCATTGATTAATATTATTTATCTACATTTAGAATTGCATAAAACTAATAGATGACATAGTCTAATCAAGGAAATCACAATGAGGATTGGACTTCTATTGTCAACAAGCTTATCTTGCATATGGTAAATGCTAATTATTTGGACGCTATATGGTAAATGCTAATTATTTTATCTTGCATTTCTAATGATACCCAAGTCGACTAGATCCTAATTCTTAAATGGTTGTTGCGTATGCTAATGATGGTAATTAAACTCGTTGCAAGCTTAATTAAGTCACTACGCTTACCTTGGATTCTTCCGTTGTTTGTGACACATTGGATTGTTGTGGACATTGCATTTTTCTTGTGTCTGTAATTAATAGCGGCCCAGGAGACACATCCACTGGAGGTACCTCAGCCTTATATGTAATCATTACATTTACCTCATCAACCAATTTACCCTCCTCTCTATTGAATATATCTTCAGTTATATCCTCACTTATAAGATTCTCATTAACTTTGGTGCTTCGCACAATGAAATCGCCATTATGTTGCCAATCCTGCGGTGCATGGTCTAGTGGTTGCAATGTTATCTTGATACTATACTTCGCCCGTGGAGCCACAATGTGTTTGTTTGGTTGAATACAGTATGGCAGGGGGCTCGTCGTTTGGACGATGAAGGCAAAACAAGCATTTGTCTCATTGGTTATCTCGAGAGAAGTTGATATGTGAGTGTTGAGCTCGATAGGAAATCGTAGCACGAGTGGCTCAATCCCAAGCATGTCATCCTCCGTGTAGGGTATTATCTGCAAGAGCAAAACAAGATGCACTGCAATAATGAGACATATTGCTCATGCACTCTCATTAGATATGTTTACATTAAGGTGGAAACTTCTAGATTATAGTGTTGGCAGATAATGAATGTTTTTATTTTAATTAAAAATTTGGATTAATATTAATGAAAGTACACATCGGGCAGTGGTTATAGACACGCTCTTTTGCCAGTATACTACCACTTGTTCTTTTATCATATTATTCATATGTGAGTGCTTAGCGAAAATAATGCATCCTCATTTTGAAGCACACATCCAAAAGTCCTCTCCTAGAATGTGGGTTCCACTTTCGTGGTTTGTTACTATGTTTCCCTAAGGAACACATAAGGAGAAAGTCACCTTGGTTTGTACTCTCTTGGAAACAAAACAATGGAGGAACCAATGAAATGTTACTACTATTAATGTTATGAGGAGCACATGATCCCTTACCTTCCCAACTGTGGATTCGTTTGTGTTGTTGATTTGCCTATTTGTGCTTTCCAGATCATTTAAAACACTTATTATGTCTGATATGAAAGGCCTCTTATTGGGGTCCTTTTCTTGGCAGAGTAGTCCAATCTGGATGAGTTTGGCTATCTGTTGGTATCTGAATGGTGTTCCTTTCCCTGATTTATGCAATCTGTGACTCCATCTTCTAAGCACCTGCCATTTCACAAATTTTGATATAGAACAAAGACGAAGTATATATGCCTGCAATTTGTCTAGGCATATGGTAGCATAACCATGCCAGATCGATTCTGGAAGCAATACACCAATTTATTTCTTAAAAATATCTATTTTAAACTGTAACAGGATGAAAATTTAATGTCATCGAATGCATGGAATGCAAATAAAGTAGAATTATACCAAGATGGAATTCCAATTTCGCTAAAAAAATTATGGGGTGCTGAATTACTACTTACCTTATTTCAATACTAGGTTGTTGAACAAGTTAGTCGATATTAGATCTGCGAGCGGCACATTTTAGACCTATCACAAGAGGATAATAAACGTAACATTGTCTCGTTTGCGAAATTATGTTGATTATCATAAAGCTAAAATTCATCAACTTAAATGCGACTATACTACCCTTGTTAATCGGAACAGTATGCTTTAATCTCTATCATTTATTAGAATTGAGCCGTACACTTTTTTAGGGGTACACAAAACCTCCTAACGATATGCAACTGATATTTTGGCCAAATATTTACAAAAGGGACCATCTACACTGTAAAAAAACACTTACATTATTACTATCGGGAATACTCCTATGTCCTGACACCAGTTGGATTATTATGACGCCCAAGCTATACACATCATAGCTGGGTGACATGGCGCGACTGTCTATGAATTCTGGAGGGGAGTAACCTCTGCATAAGAATATATTAATTATAGAACACAGAAATTGGAATGTAGCAAAGGTAAGAAAAATGCTTGTTGTTTTCGTAAAATGCTTACGGTGTAAAAAAGATGTTTTTAGTTTTGGTTTGTGAGTTATCCACCATTCTAGATAAACCAAAGTCAGTTATTTTCGCTACCATGTTATCATCTATTAGTATGTTCGCTGGCTTCAGATCCAGATGCATGATACGCTTTTCCGTATGTAAATACTGCAGACCCTCGCATATTCCCTTTATTATTAAATAACGGGTGTCCCATTGAAGCCCTCTTAATTCATCTGCAGAATAAAAAGGCAGAAGAGCGTGAGGTCTTCCAACGTTTATTTGTCCACTGTTAGACATAAAAATAATTGATATACTAACTTTTAGCCAGCCCCTAATAATTTGTGGCCTGTTACTGAAGAGTAGCAGTTAACAAGAGAGTGAAGAGTCAAAGGGGACTTTTGGCTCCCGAGCACCACTACTCCCGGTAGTTTGAAAAATTTGAAGATCATATTTTTTGCTTCAAGAAAATCTGAATTTTTTAACAAAAATACAGATACATATTACGTATATACGCAAAAAAAATCGTAAAAAAACCTATATTTTGGGCTACATAAAAAGAGAAAATTCTGATAGATTCAACAAACTATTTTCACTTTTACTGACCCGAATTTTCTTATTTTTATGTAGCTCGGAATACGATTTGTTTTGCACCCATGATCGGCATATATGTATAGGACATGTATATGTATCACCTGGTATTTGTTTTTGCATTTTTTGGAACTCGTTTAATTTTTTTTCAATTTTTGTAAAAAGCAGGTGCTCGGGATCCAAATAGGATTTTCGGAGAAGAGTAGCCTTCAGGCAATCACATTCCAGAGTGTACCTGCAATATAGTTTTCAAGACTTCCATTGTTTATGTACTCAAAACAGAGTATTCTTTCTCTATCCTCGAATAAAATGTATTCGCTTGATCCTTCAGGTTGGTATGGTTTTTGTTCGGTATGAGCACAAAAGCCAAGAAACCGAACTATGTTTTTATGCTTGACCATCAATAGACTGTTAACCTCTCGATGAAATAGCTTCTCGCTTATTGTATGGATATTCTTTATCCTCTTCACTGCCATTTCTCCATTTCGGAGGACACCCTGTTCATACATGGACGGCATTAGAAAATATTTGAACATGCAATTCAAAAGTTTGTGAGAAAATCTGGCATGCATAAAACTCGACATTGAACAACCAAAGTATTTAGCCCGGCAGTATAGCATAGAGACGCCTGACGTTTGGTTACAGGACGTCCAGTCTAAGCCACGAGGCCACGGGGCAATGGTCTGGCGAGAGCATCGCATACAGCGGTATTGCCGTGAGTGTGGATCTCATGAGTGCCGACCGACCACCGCCAACCTCCTCGCTGCACCATCAACCAGGCCCTGAAGCTGGGCTGCCGTGGCTTTTCTCAACCCTGACGGTAGTCCTAAGTATGCGCAGAGAAAAGTTTTCACCGCACGTTGCAGTCATTGGATCACTATCCCCTCGTGCTGTACATCGCACCTGATCAGTTTGTCGCAGCTTCGACACCACTCCAAAATCCTCAACCACAACGGAGTATACCGCCAGTTCTTTCACAGTGGGCTTGATGAAGGTGACGACGTCATCCGCAAAGACGGATGCGCGGGGACGGAGCTCTCTAATCATTAGTCTAATGCCCATGTCCGATAGTAATCCCTATTGAGACGCACACAGAAACCCTAGTGGTAATTTGATAAAATTATGCATCTAGCAATGGAACATTTGTCGAGTAGTTTCGTTTTGCTCTTTTGTGGAACCAAATAAAAAGGGACAGTGCTACACAGCGGCGCCGTATCCGTGTCGTCCCGTGCGGCGGCGAATAAACGGGCCACATGACCGGTTTAGATCGTGCGAAACGAATCCGGACAAGGCCAGTCCAAATAAAGCAGGGTGCAGTACCAAGCTGGCAGCGCATGCATGATACGTACGTGAAAACAAATGTCGTGGTCACAGTACCCCTAGGTCTGAACTAGTACAGCTACCTAATCAAGTACTGTACTACTAGAATATTGTCCTTGTTGATTGTTTCACCTACTAACATGCTTGCCAACGGTTTAGACCTCCCCACATTTAGTGATTGCAACCATTGTGAAAATATTAGCTATCAGATTTTTTTTCTATATCAAGTTGTTTGCAAAAATCTACTATGTTTTTAAATGCCTAATTGTGTATAAATCATGATAAATTTAGTTGATATAATTCTATCATTTGTTCTCAAAGAAAAAAACACCATGCCATTTAGAAAATAATTATTAGGTTCTTTACAAACAATTATCAAGTTTACTCACACACTAAAATAATTATCAGATTCTCCGGTGGAGCTATCAGACTGTTTATAAACAGCTATCAAGTTTTAAAATATTTGCTAGGCTTTTTCGAAAAGCAACCACTAGGTTCTTCGATATAGCTGCCAGATTAGTCTTATACAGCTATCGAATCTTTAGAAGTAATTATCATATTCTTCGATACAACTACCAAGTTGTTTTCATACGGCTACCAAGTTTTTTGATACAACTACCAATTTATTTTCGTGCGGCTACCAAATTGTTTTGATACGGATACCAATTTATTTTCGTGCGGCTACCAAATTGTTTTGATACGGATACCAATTTGTTTTCATACGGCTACCAATATGTTTTCGTACGACTACCAAGTTGTTTTCACACGACTACCAAGTTTTTTGATACAACTACCAATTTATTTTTGTATGGCTACCAAATTGCTTTCATACGGCCACCAAGTTGTTTTTCTACGGTTACCAATTTTTTTGAAATATCTGCCACAATATTTAGCAAAATGTACAAGGTATTTGAAACAACTAGGTATTTTAGGAGTAGGTACCACTTATTTACTAATAATTACCTGACTTTTTTACAGTTTTCCGATTTTGTGCAATAATATGCGCTTACGCTCACAAACACATAAAGTTGGCTGTCTGCTATTTGCTAGTACGATACTAGCTACCAGTCTTGTAGATAGCTGGCAAATATAAAATATTGCGGCTAACTATCAAATTGCTAGTAACCAATCTTTTTCTATCAGAATATGTTGGTTTTAGAACTATTCATGAGCTAGAGAGAGAGTGTGCAGGCAGCACGTTTAGCGGTTTGTACCGGTGCATGTAGCGTGGGACAGCACTCTATAGCAGGTGCATGTAGCACTTTGTACCAGGGGTGCACGTAGTGTCACGGTAGAAACAAAATCGAACACTGTAGCAAACAGTATGGGTAAGCCGAGGGTACCACGTCTCGGGTCCCAACCTGACACTGTCTGGTCCGTGCGCCACGCAAGAGATGCGAATCTCAAAGCGCCGCACGGAGGCGACGTTGGTGCGGCGCTGATGAGTAGCTTTTCCCAATAAAAAGATATACTTAGGTTGTTTAACCCAGATTTTCTGTGAAACGTGAAGTTTACCTTGTAAACAGTTGCAAATCCGCCGTCGCCAATTATTCGGTCTTCGGAGAAATTCTCGGTGATGCTCTGTAATGCTGATAACTTTACATTTGTTGGCTGGATGCTTCCGTCAAATATACTCTGCAATACGTCAATTTCCAGGTTCGCCATGTCTTCCTAAGAGCACAGTGGAACATGTTTACATACATAAATCTAATAATGGAATACATTCATGAGCGATGAAACTAAGCATCCAAACAAGGAGTTGCGTACGTACCTATTTGGAGACTTGGGCTGAGCCCTGTAGGTGGTCAACGGAGCCCAAACTGGAACTGTTTAGGGAGATGAGTGTGATTCTATCAAACAAACTCTGCATTTGATTCGAGATGCTGAGACTAGAAAGTATAGAGTAATTTTCAAATTCCTGAAATTGGAACCCCGAAGCCTTGACCAGTTGCCCGTCTGGGAAAGGGACGACGAACCGTTCTCAAAAAAAAAAAAAAAGGGGGACGACGAACCCAGCTGGCAAAACTAGGATGGAATGGAAAGTGGTAAACAGTCAAACACGATCTAGATCTAGATCTCTAGAGCAACATGTCCGCTGAGTCTTGAGCGGATCAAAGGAACCATGTATACATACAACAGAAGCAAAACAAGACCAAGATGTAGCAGCGCAGCGATCCTGGGTCTGCAAATATGTACATACCTGCTAGCAGTGGAGCGGGCTGGCTCAGGAAGATAGATTTGGACCGTATTTTGATACATGAAACCTGTGGTGCTAGGTGTCCTGATGAATGTGAATGCGTATATAGGCAGTATACAGGGGAACCTCGAAGTCTCCCTTGTTTTCCTGTGAGGATAAATACAAACAATGAAAAGGATAGCAGGAAGACCATTTCAATCCGTCTAAAATGACATAAAGGAAACGTATGATACTTTGCGTCGACTAGTATTTAGTCAAGGATTGATCTGTGTGACGCAAGTTGCAAGTTGGTGGATTGTTTTTTTGTGGCCCTAGTGTATTCTAAGTCTCTAAGAATATCTCCGCTCGCACCGCCCAAAGACAATTGGGACGCCTCGGCCAAAAATGACTCCCACTCGCGGAGCACAAACTCAGCCCACGCCCTCCCAGTGGGGAGCCGCTAGACTGAGCTGGACGAAACCACGTGCAACGCCATGTTGGACTGCACACAACATGTTGGACGATTCATCTGTAGTCAACTCCTGTCTATTGGTACAACATCCTACAACTACAACTTTGATGGCAATGCAACATGTATTCTAAGTCTGAGTAAGAGCATCTCCGCTCGCGGCACCAAAAGGCAATTGGGGCGCGCCGGGCCAAAAATGACTCCCACTCACGGAGCACAAACTCATATTTAGTCCGGCGTGGCCCAAAGTTTGGTCCGGCACACCCAGCCCACGCTCTCCCCATGTGGAGCCGCTGGACTGCGCCGGACGAAACCACATGCGACGCCATGTTGGACTGCGACGCGCGGGCAAGCCGTGTCATAGACACATGAACTTGAATGCGGCCGGTCAGCTGCATTTATGGCGGGCGGCGTCTCGGTTTCTCAGCCGGGCACAGCGAGCCATCGCTTCACCTCTGCGGCGAGGAAGCGTCTGGGCGAGGAAGCGTCTGGGCGAGGAAATGTCAGTTGTAAAAAGAGACCGAGTAAGAGAAATGCACAATACAGAGACGTACATCAATTGTTTACACAATTGTCATTATGAGAAAATAGAATGTCATTTTCGAGACATCTTCTATTTTCATGTATAGGGGAGGGGAGCTTTCATGTTAGGTTGTGTGCAGTCCAACATGGCGTTGCACGTGGTAGAAAAATCTACAGAACACTAATTCTCAATAGTATTATCCTGAACTGAAAGAAAAATCCTTCAAGACTTGGGATGGCAACTGAAGTCAATAGCTTTGTACTGTAGCTTCGAACAGAGCATAAGAACGGAGATCAATGACATTTTACAGAACACGCATTTCGGCTCGCTTGAAGCGCCCTCTGCTTCCACTCTTCCGCCCCCCACAAGGTACTTAGGATGACTCCAACGGGGCGACGCAAACGGACGCGCGTTTGGTCCGCGTTTGGTCCGTTTGCGTCGCCAAAAGAACCCATGTCTGGCCCACGTCCGCCCCTTTCCGGCCACTGCCCCCAACGGGCCGACGCATTGAGTCCGTCCGGCCAGGGTTTTTGATCATTTTGATCATTTTCGGGCATGATCGTTTCCACGCCCCCAAAACATTACAAGTTGCGGCCATCGGCCATGTCCCCAGGTGTGCCCAAAACATTACAAGTTGCGGGCATCGGCCATGTCCCCAGGTGTGCCCAAAATATTACAAATTTCGGCCACCGGCCATGTTTTTCCGGCCATGTTGGCCATAGTTCAACACAAATATGTAGAAGGGACCGAGAATAGATCAAACCTGATCCATGTACTGCCTTTGCTTCTTCTCGTAGTAGGCCTTCTTCGTAGGGGTGAAGGTGGAGATGTCCATGTCCATGATCCTGGCCTCCTCGGCGCGTAGGGCGAGTTCAAGGTCTTTGGCCTTGAGCTCCACCTCCCTGGCCTTCACGTCGGCCTCCTTGGTCCTTGCCTCGGCCTCCTTGCCCCTGATCTCGACCTCCGCCGTCCGGGTCCGAGCGTTCTCCTCCTCTATGTCAAGCCTCTTCTTTTCGCCTCTCTCTCGAGGCGTTCCTTTTCTCTCCTCTCTTCCCTCTTGTCACAGGTCTTATCCTTTTGGGATAGGAACCCGCTCAAAGTCTCTTGCAACGCAAGGGTCGTTGCATCGCGCTTCTGCTCGGCCTTGGAGTTGTTCTTCCCCCTTGGCCTCCCGTCCTTCTCCTTCTCCGTTGTGCCCTCTCCCTTGTCAACACCAAGATGTCCCGCTTGTCCCGCCTTCTTGAGGGAGGCGTATAGCTCCTTCCACTTCTCCTGGTCCTTGAGCTCCCGGTAGCAATGGGTCAAGGTGAAGACCTTGCCATATTGAGCCTTGAAGAGATCCAAAGCTTGCAACATTTGCTCCTTGATTCCATAGCCACTTTGCGGCGGCCGGCTTTCGATGTGCTCAACGGCGCCGCAAAACTTGCTCATTTGCTCTTGAATGTGGTTCCACCTCTTAGAGATTGAATACTCGGTCCGGTGCGTCAGAATGTTCCGGGGCGGAAGGATTCGGCCCTCGTTGTAGCGCTTGGTGAACCGGCCCCAAAATGCCGACCCTTTTTGCTCGGCCCCGATGATTTGGTTGGTTCCAACCTCGATCCACGACTCGCAAATGAGAATGTCTTCAGCGGTGGTGAACGAGGCGCCTCTTTGGCTGACCTTCTTCCTCATGGCCGCGGCGGCGGCATCGAGCTCGTTGAAGACCGGCTCATTATCGATGTTGATCACATCGGGGCCGGTCGGTAGAGTCTCATCATCCCCGGCATTGTAGTCGTCGCCGTCGTACTGGGTGTTGTCGCAGACCATGTCCTGGAGGACGTCCTCCCCATAGTAGGGGTCATCGTCCTCCTCGTAGTACCTGGGGTCACCCGGCGATGGCGTGGGCACAGTGCCGAACAGGTTACGCGCGGGGGCGACCACTGGCGGGGCAGCTGCACGCGCCTCCGCAGTCTGCGGCGCGGGCGACTGTGCGACCAACGGTGTCGCAGGCGGGTTGAGAACGAGGGCAGGTACCTCGACCGACTCGTCGGAGGTAGGAGAAACCCGCGGCGGCATGGTTCCAGGGACGAACCCGTGCGCAGGAGATGGCGCGGTCGCGAGCGGTTTCGACCTTGGAGGTCGGGCCGTGGAAGCGTTGGAGCTGGCCGCGGTAGAGGAAACCCCGACCGCCGCCGCAGTCGCTACCCCAACCGCCGCCGCGGACGGGGTAAGTCCAATGAGGAGGAGGGCAGCTGTCGCGGTCTTGGTCACGAGGTCGGCGTTGTCGTCGTCGCCCTTTTCCTCGGCGGCGGCCCTGGCGGCGGCGTCGAGCCTGTCCTGCTTCCGCCTCCTCCTCCGTTGGCCCCGCTTGGCCGTCTCCTTGGCCCTCTGCTCCTCCGTGAGCTCCTTCTTCACTTTCTTCAGCCGGGGAGCAAGCCCGGCGGCGTCGTCGGCCAGCTCTAGGCTCTCGGCGGCGGCGGCGGCGGCGGCCTTGGCGATCCTGGAGGCGGCGGCGGCCATGGGGTAGGTCTGGACTGTGGATTTTGCCTCCAAAAGCGGACCAGGGGAGGACACAAAAGAGCTCCGTTTCGCGTCCGGGGCCGACGCATCGGTGGCCCAAATTTGGGCCAGGGATGCGTCGCGGCGGACCAAAAAACGGACCGCGGTCCGTTTGCGTCGCCCTGTTGGGCCGTGTTTTTGGCCCTCGCGGACACGAACGGATGCGCGCGGACTCGATGCGTCGCCCCGTTGGAGTCATCCTTAAGTTTCACCTTTGCTCTCTATATTTTCTTTTTGAAAGATCCGCAATTTACAAGCTGGTGATTCATGGTGAAAATATACAAGGGAAAAGTTAGAGAAATACTTTTTTTTTGCGGGTACTAGAAAATACTTACTAGGCAATAGCCAAAAAACTGCAAGGAAATCACGGTGGTTCCCAAATGAAATTTGCAAGCCCCGTGATTCCGGCCTTTGTCAAGTTTTTGATCGAGTCGAGGATGGACTGGATTCAGTTGTTAAAAACCCATTCTGTCAAGTGACGGGGATGATGATCGTTTTGAGCGTCCTCTTGTGGCCTTCATCGCTCATCAGCGTGACTGGGTGTGGCCCTGTGATGCTGGTGTTAGAGTGGACTTGGCCGTGTTTTTATCAGATTTTGCCCGAGTTCCGTTACTTAAATGGACACTTAATTAATCAAAAAAATTGGCTCGGTTTCAAATAAAAATAACTCCCTAAAATGAGTTTTATAATTCCTCTACTTAAATATGACCCAGTTTTCAATTGTATATCATGTTTTGTTTACCCTGCTCATACCCGCTCGCTTGTGCACATCTCGCCGTTACGGCTGACCATTCCACGCCACTGCCCGCGCTTGCCTCCCTGACTCATCCACCACCCTACTCTGTACCACCAGCTGCGCAAGTACTCGTCGTGTCCATCCACGCCTCTCGCTCCTAGTGCTTATCCTCGTCGTCAGCATCACATGCTTAATGCAATCTTCTTCTTTTTTGCGTAAAAGCCAACCACTCTATAGATCATCAACAACGGTACAATAAATTTCAAAAGTAATAAAAAATACAAGTATGTCTTTAGACCACCAAGTGACGACTACCAGCAGTGAAGCGAGCCGAAAGAGCGCCGCCGTCCTCACCCCTCCCTCACTGGAGCCGGGCAAAGCTTGTCGAAGTAGAGCTTGTTGTAGTAGACAGACAGAAAATCGTCGTGCTAAGGCCCCGAAAGACAAAGGCGGTAGAGCAACAACCATCGCCAATGATCGACAACTATTTTTTTCAGCTTCTTCAGCACTTACGCAATACGGGATAAACTTCCACTCAGATAGGATCACAAGAAGCGAGTACTTTCCGTGCATTAATCCTTTAGTACGTCCCAGTGATAGGCTGAAACCCTATTTCCTACAGGGGGAACCCTAGCGCCGCCGCCGCCGCAGCCCCCCACCGCTCCTCCCTCCTCCCTCCCCCGCTGCCACCATGGGCGCGGCCAGGCAAAGCCTGGGCACGGCCGGCGGCGGGGGAATTGGCCGTCCTCGAGATTGATGGGCCGACGCGGGTGGGCGCCGCCGATCCTCGGGCGTGGCGCGGCCGCCGGTCGCCACGGCGACGTCGACGCCCTACATCAACGGCGTGGCGGACGGCGTAGATCCCGGCCCTCCAGGCGCAGAGTGGCGGCTTCCATCGTTCCGATCCTTGTGAGCGGGGCGTGGGGCGGATCTGACCAGCAGGGTGATTCGGGTGTGCCGCTCACTCCGGTGGCGTGTCATGCTGATGTCTATGCACACTTCTGTTCTTGTAGACAGTGTTGGTCTCCAAGTGCAGAGGTTTGTAGAACAGCAGCAAGTTTCCCTTAAGTGGATCACCCAAGGTTTATCGAACTCAGGGAGGTAGAGGTCAAAGATATCCCTCTCAAGTAACTCTGCAATTAAGATACAAGAAGTCTCTTGTGTCCCAACACACCTAATACACTTGTCAGATGTATAGGTGCACTAATTCGGCGAAGAGATAGTGAAATGCAAGTAATATGGATGATTATAAGTGGTAATTGCAATCTGAAATAAAGATGGCAGCAAGCAAACATGAGACAAAATGAGAGCAAACGGTGTTTCAATGTTTGGAAATAAGGCCTAGGGATCATACTTTCACTAGTGGACACTCACAACAATAATAATATAATTGAATACATAAATATTTCTCTTCACTCTGCTACTCTGCACTATTCTCCCGTTGGATAGAAAAACCAATCTACTGCGTAGCGCTACAAGAGCACACCTTAAAGTCTGAGTGAACAAACACCACAATATCATAGAACACCAAGACCATTGTGTAGGGCTGCAAAAGCACACCTTAAAGTATGTCTTCCACATCTAGGGAACCCCAATGTCACTATGAGCGCCCCAAAATAGTACTAAACAAACACCACAATTTTATAGTGACAACCAACAAAAGAACAACTCATGATAAGTATTCCTGTAATCTTTAGCCTAAGAGTCACACACGGTACGCACACTGTCAACTTCGCACCATGGGACAAAGGTGACTCCGGAGATTACATTAATAAAACCACTTGAGTAGCATAATTCATAAGATAATGAAGAGTAACATCTATGGATTCAACTAGATTACAAAGCTCATGATCACATAAAGATCACACCATGGGAGAGAGAGAACCACATAGCTACCGTAGAGCCCTCAGCCTCGGTGAAAACTACTCACACATGGTCATGGTGAGCACACTTGATGGAGAGGTTGATGAAGAGGCAGCCCGGAGTGGAGGCGGCGGCCCGCAGCAGCCACGGCGCGGCGGCGACGGCCCTTGGCCCCCCTTCTTCTTCCTTGGTGATGGTGCAGCAATGGAGGAGCTCCTCCCCCTCCTTGGCGGCTGCCAAGAGGAGGAAAATTCGTGGCTTTTGGTGGCTTGCTTGGAAAATAGGGTTTCCCTTCATTATATAGAGGTGGAGATGCAATCTAGGCCATGGGATGGATGCCCCTTTGATCCAAGGGCTCTTGGGCACCTCTAGAAGCTTCCTAGGAACCCCTCTCAGCCCTAATGAGGCTCCAATTCGTGACTTGGCCGAATCCATCAAATTTGGTAAGAGTTGGAGTCAATAAAGTCACAATCTTTCAGATTCTCGTCATCCCATCTAGGGCTGCAGTAAATCGGGAATATCTCGGCCGTCCGGACTCGGAATTGGGCGAATTTTAAGTCTAGATCGATTCTCGGAAAATTCTCTGCAACTTTGTCTTCTGTCAGGTTTCCGTTTGACGTCGTCTTCGGGCCCAAACGTGACCATCTTCGAAAAACGTTTCCAGACAGATTTCAGGAAAGTCCCAATTCGACTCCAATATGGTTTCCTTTTGTATTTTTGATAATTCCTACACAACAAATAGGAAAACAAGAAGATTTTGCACTTTGGCAACTATTAGTAGGTTAATCCAATAAATGTCATAATATGATATAAAGTGTATATAAAACATGTGCCAATTGACATAAAACATGCATGGAACATCAAAAATTATAGATACGTTTGGGACGTATCAAGCATCCCCAAGCTTAGTTCCTACTCGTCCTCGAGTAGGTAAACGATAAAACAAAATAATTTTTGAAGTGACATGCTACCATCATAAACTTGATCAAATATTGTAAGGCACATGTTATGAATGAAGTGATGAAGTTGTTGCTACATAGAGTCAAATGATTCATTCTTCAAAGGAGTAGCAATATACAAGATAGATTATAAAGTGATATCAAAATATTACTGCAAGGATGTTCAATGATAATTCACAAAGTGTAACATAAAAGAAAGTACTATGGACCACAGTATGCATAATGAAAAGTAAAAACATCCTATAATGGTCATAGAGTATCTTATGAAATCTGAATATAAAAGGTGGACACTTTGGAAAGATATATAAATGAGTAGAGGTAAAGCATGAATAAGTTTCATCTAACTTCTGAACTCTCTACTTAAGTTAATGATTGCAATGTGGTAATCCTTGGTGTCAAGCTCTCATTCCCCTATCATAGCATCTTGAATGATTAAGTTTAAAGTGAAAGCAAATATGAGTAGTGTGCTTGACAAAGTACAGGTTGAAAGTCTCATGCCCCTTGAATACAAGTACCTACTCCATGTGTTACTCATCTTGGGAAACAAAGCAAGTTCAAGTTAAATATCATTGTAAGTAATAATAGTATCATTAAGAGCGTCAACTGGGGTACCTCTTGTCCCAGGATATGGAACAAGCCCATATCAAAATGACAAGACAAACAAACACAATGAACAATCTCAACACCCTTTTTATTTACCATTAGATAGCTTTTTATTGTAAGGTGTATCACAGAAGGTTCACCATAGCATGTAAGTAAATTTCCACCATGAATGATGCATGGCTTAGATTAGCGGCCCAGGCGTCTCTCTAACCATTTATACAAACTCATTTAAACTCACTTCATTTCCACATTTATTTCACCCATGGTAAGCATCCATAAACAAAAGTACATGATATCAACTAAATGAAATGAAGTGCATGTTGAAAGCTTGCCATGTGACAGCACATATGAGCTAACTCTCAACCAAAGACATTTGTCAAGCCACAACATCATAATTTTAATCACAATGGGTCATGTTTTATTATGCAATGAAAGTAAAGTGTGCATCAAGTTCGAGAGAGCTCTATAACCAACTTTTCCCATAACAATCAACAACATAAGCATTTTCATTCAGAGGTATAGATAACACAAATATCATGATAAACATACTCGGAATAGCATAAAGCTAATAGGTAGATATGGTGGACTCACTGGAAAAACTTTGGTTGAAGGTGTTGGAAACAAGTTTTTGCTTGTTGGAATTTTTGGGCTAGCAAGAGGGAGAAAGTTGACCATCTAAATGCATGCATGAGTGTCCATAGAACTAACTAATCCATGTTAAACAAAGTAAATAACATTCAGCACAAAACATGAATAAAAGATAGCTCTTGATAAAATACTTGCAAATTATTACTCATTAACAAGCTCATGAATCATGCAACTATATGTATCTTTTAAAATCAACTCCAACATCCCTTTTCCCAATCTAATAATAGCATCCAACATAATTCAACCCAAATTTCCAGTAGCTCTCTCATATATAAATGATAGTGTGGTGGTCTCACAAAATAAAAATCAAACCAAAACAAACAAAAAGACGCTCCAAGTTTATGCGATAAAGTGTTTCGATCGAAAAACAGAAGTTAGACGTGTGCAAACCGAGAGTGTGTAGGTCCAGTGGGGTTGTCTTCACATCCCCAAGCTTATGGTCTTCACCATCCTTGGATAGCTCTTGGTGCATCTCCTCTAATCCCTGTGAAAAAACTTCAAAACACCGTTTCTCCCATTTCTTTTCTGTGGGGTGCATTAGTAGTGATAAACAAATAGATTTCTTGCTGCATATAATCCTTAGACAAAAATTCATATGAATGTCCAGAAAGTGTATAATGTTGTATGCCTACTCATAAACTCAATTGGATCAAAAAGATTCAAGTTAAAAGTTCTAAGCATGCATCAAACAAAATGGGACAGAATCTGTCCAGAAAAACAGCAGCAGCAAAACGTATTTTTCTACCCTACTTAACTTTGTCGAAAATTCCGAAAAAATTCATGCATACAGAGGATGAAAAGTTGCACTACAGTTCAAATATGAGCTCATTCGGAGTTACAGAATAAGAATTAAAAATCATACCGTGCACAGATTCGTGCAGGAATAAAATCTCCGAACGCTATAAGCAACTTTTCAAACCAAAATGAGTAAAACTTGGCACTTTATTAAAAATTCTAGAAACTAAACTAAAAACTAAGTCTCTTGTTACAGCAAGAGGACACAAATAAAAACAACCGGGTTGCCTCCCGTAAAGCGCTTTCTTTATAGCCATGTAGCTAGGCTTACTTACTTGTTATCAAGATGGTTGGAGTGAGGTGGCTTGGCATCCCCAAGCTTGAATTCTTGTACTTATTTGATATATGTTGGGTGAGTCTAGGGGTAACATCCCCAAGCTTGAGTGGTTGTCCCTCTTGATCTTTGTTCATCACCCTCAACTCTTCCACTTGAAAAATTCTCTTTACACAAAACTCAACATAAAACTTGATTAGAGGGGTTAGTGTCTCCATAAATTAAATCCTCATAGGTACAGCAAAGACATATCATGAGTTGATTCTAAACATTAGCTACTGTTACTATGGTTGTGCATTGCCCTTTGATCAATAGAACTACACAAAACACAAGTAATGAGAGTAATGCAAAATAAAGACAGAATCTGTCAAAAACTGGACAGCCCGTAAAGAGTGAATTTTCAGAGGCACTTACGTTGCTCAAATCAGAAAATTTTGAACTAATGAAATGTGTATTAATAACTGAAGATTGCTGTCGTAAAATTTCAGGTCAAAATTCCTTTTCTGTGATTTTTAACATTTTTCGCAGTGAAGCTTAGGAATCTGTTTTCTGGACAGCCATGATAGTTTTAATGATGCTCACATAGGATCAAGAATTGAAATGCAAAAGAGAGCATCAAGAGAAAAATGTGAAACACTTTAAGTCTAACCCACTTCCTATGCATTGGGATCTTGTAAGAAAATAAATCAATAAAGCACAAAGTGACTAGCATAGGAAGGCAAAGCAAGTGCAACTTCAAAATTTTCAACAAAAAGAGAGGAGACTTAATATTATTGTGGTATATGAAGTCATGTCTCCCTCTCTCATAAAAACTTTCAGTAGCATCATTGATAAAATCCACAATATAACCATCACATGAAACATTCTTACCATGATCCATATGCATAAAAGTATCAATACTCTCCACATAAGTAAAAACAGTTTCATTAGTAATAGTGGGAGTAAAACTATCACATCCATCATTGTAATCATCATAAATAGGAGGCATATCATAATCAACATAAACTATATCCTCAATAGTAGGTGGACTGAAAACATCACAATGATTATCATCATAAATTGGAGGCAAAGTATCATCAAAGAAATTTTCTCCTCAAAACTTGGGGGACTAAAAATACCATATTCATCAAAACCAGCTTCCCCAAGCTTAGACTTTTCCATAGCATTAGCAATAATGGTGTACAAAGAATTTATAGTAATAACATTGCTACCATCATGCAAGTAATTTTCCATAGTTTTTTAATTTTCTCTTCAAAACATCATGTCCTAATTCAATATAAAGTTCATAAAGATCTCTAATTTTTGTTGTTGTTTTCCATTAAGCCTAACTAGTGAAATAAAAACAAGAAACAAAAAGATATAACTGCAGATCTAAAGGAGATACCTTCCAACACTTACCTCCCCGGCAACGGCGCCAGAAAATAGCTTGATGTCTACGCACGCTTCTATTCTTGTAGACAGTGTTGGGCCTCCAAGTGCAGAGGTTTGTAGAACAGCAGCAAGTTTCCTTAAGTGGATCACCCAAGGTTTATCGAACTCAGGGAGGTAGAGGTCAAAGATATCCCTCTCAAGCAACTCTGCAATTAAGATACAAGAAGTCTCTTGTGTCCCCAACACACCTAATACACTTGTCAGATGTATAGGTGCACTAGTTCGGCGAAGAGATAGTGAAATGCAAGTAATATGGATGATTATAAGTGGTAATTGCAATCTGAAATAAAGATGGCAGCAAGCAAACATGAGACAAAATGAGAGCAAACGGTGTTTCAATGCTTGGAAATAAGGCCTAGGATCATACTTTCACTAGTGGACACTCCCAACAATAATAATATAATTGAATACATAAATATTTGCTCTTCACTATGCTACTCTGAACTATTCTCCCGTTGGATAGAAATACTAATCTACTGCGTAGGGCTACAAGAGCACACCTTAAAGTCTGAGTGAACAAACACCACAATATCATAGAACACCAAGACCATCGTGTAGGGCTGCAAAAGCACACCTTAAAGTCTGTCTTCCACATCTAGGGAACCCAATGTCACTATGAGCGCCCCAAAATAGTACTAAACAAACACCACAATTTTATAGTGACAACCAACAAAAGAACAACTCATGATAAGTATTCCTGTAATCTTTAGACTAAGAGTCACACACGGTACGCACACTGTCAACTTCGCACCATGGGACAAAGGTGACTCCGGAGATTACATTAATAAAACCACTTGAGTAGCATAATTCATAAGATAATGAAGAGTAACATCTATGAATTCAACTAGATTACAAAGCTCATGATCACATAAATATCACACCATGGGAGAGAGAGGTGAACCACATAGCTACCGTACGAGCCCTCAGCCCCGAGGGAAACTACTCACACATGGTCATGGTGAGCACACACTAGTAGAAAATAGCCCTTCCATTTTGGCCTTTTGTCCCGGACAGATTACAAACCGCGACTAAAGGGTCCATTGGTCCCGGTTCGATTTGCCCTGTTGACAGGGAGCATTGGTCCCGGTTCGTTTTGGACCTTTGGTCCCGGTTCGTGTTACAAACCGGGACCAAAGGGTCACCACATGCGGCACATGCTGCCGCAGCTGTGGGTCCCCCTGGCAGGGACCCTTTGGTCCCGGTTCGTGTTACGAACCGCGACCAAAGGGTCTTCCCTGCATATATCATCTTCCACCCGAGCTCCACCAGCATTTTGAGCTCGGGTTCATCACTCATTTCTCCTCCATTTCCTCTCACTCACTCAAGTTAATCCCCATTTTTTTGCACCATTTGTGAGGATTGAAAGCACCCCATCTATTCAAGGGTTAGCAACATCATCCTTTCCTCCGGCGTTTCAAGTTTAGCTCATTTTCGTGCAAGTTTATCTAGTTTGATTTTTGTAGTGCTTGCAAGGTGTTTGATGAAATGCCCAAGTTAGGGATTTCATTTATTTTATATGCATTTTGATCTCAAATTAAAGTATAATTTGTGGTTTTATATAGTGTCGTCCCGTCCCCTTCCTCACCGCCGTCGATCGCCCGCGCCGCTCCGTCACCGACACCACCTCGGTGAGCCTCTTTTTTTATCTTTTATTTAAGAAAAATTAATTGTATGATTTAAATGCATAGTTATTTCTTGTATAATTTTCTTATGTTTTTTTTATATGTATAGTGTCATGGTTTTGATATCCGTCCCCGTCGGCCCTCGTCCGGTCTATGATTCGGATGTGGTATATTTTATAACTATTTGTTTCGTTTCGTGTTTATGACAATCATGCCGACCAACTTGACATAGATATATTTCTATTTAGGAGGTAGTTGAACCGGAAATTCCAGCCGACCCTATTGTCGAGTTTTTAGAAAAAGAAAACAACAATTTAAAAGTAAAATTGAAGATAAGTGAAGATCTTCGTCTCCAATGCCTAGAAGAGAAGATGGTATTGGAATTGAAGATTGCCGACATCGTTGATGCTCACGGGGTCAAGCTTGCCGATGTCGTCGCTGCTAACGAGAGGAAGATGGATGCAATGCGCGTCAAGCTTAAGAAGATTAGAAAATATGTCATTAGTCAAGAGGCTTGGTATCATTATGCTGTTGGTTCAATAGTTACCTTAGTTGCGATTTTGATCGCATTTGTTGTTGGATTTAAATTCTTTAGATAGTTGTATGTTAGTTTCAATTAATGTATGTTTCATTAGAACAATGTATTACATTTGGGCAGTACTCTACTTTGGTTTTAATGTGATGAAGTTGTATTAATTAATTTGGTCAGTATTATATATTCATGATGTAGTGTAATGGTTTTTGATATATTTATATAATGCAGATGAGCCGGCAATGGATGTACAGTGACCGACGCAGTCTCGAGTTTATCAATGGCATGCATAGTTTTCTCCGTGTGGCTAATGAAAACAAGCCGTCGAGTGGTTATATTCCTTGTCCATGTAGTGTCTACAAGAATACGCAGGATTACTCTACGTCAAGAACCATTCACGTCCACCTGTTGGAGTCTGGTTTCATGTCTGGTTATAATTGTTGGACCAAGCACGGAGAAAGAGGGGTTATGATGGAAGAAAATGAAGAAGAAGAGGATAATGACACCTATCCTATGTTCACTGCAGACGGTGATACTCCAATGGGGGAAGACGAAGCAGAAGAAGAGCCCATTGTTGATGAGCCTGATGATGATTTTGGTCGGGCCATTCTTGATGCACAAATAAACAGCGGAAGTGAAAACGAGAGGTTGAAGTTGGAGAGCATGTTAAAGGATCACAAAAAATTGTTGTACCCAACTTGCGAAGATGGCCATAAAAAGCTTGGTACCAACCTGGAATTGCTACAATGGAAGGCAGAGAGTGGTACTACTGACAAGTCATTTGAAAATTTGCTGAAAATATTTAAGAAGTTGCTTCCAAGGGATAACGAATTGCCCTCCAGTACGTATGAAGCCAAGAAGGTTGTCTGTCATCTAGGATTAGAGGTGCAGAAGATACATGCATGCATAAATGACTGCATCCTCTATCGCGGTGAGAAGTACGAGAATTTGAATGCATGCCCGATATGCGGTGCCTTGCGGTATAAGATCAGGCGAGATGACCCTGGTGAGGTTGAGGGCGAGCCGTGCCCCAGAAAGAGGATTCCTGCCAAGGTGATGTGGTATGCTCTGATAATACCACGGTTGAAACGTCTGTTCCAAAATAAAGAGCACGCAAAGTTGTTACGATGGCACAAAGAAGACCGAAAGAAAGACCTGATGCTGAGACACCCCGCTGATGGGTCGCAGTGGCGAAAAATCGACAGGGTGTTCCCGACGTTTGCAGATGACGCTAGGAACTTAAGATTTGGTCTAAGTACAGATGGCTTTAATCCTTTCGGGGAACAGAGCTCCAGTCATAGCACCTGGCCTGTGACTCTATGTATCTATAACCTTCCTCCTTGGTTGTGCATGAAGCGGAAGTTCATTATGATGCCAGTGCTCATCCAAGATCCGAAGCAACCCGGCAACGACATTGATGTGTATCTGAGGCCATTGGTTGAAGAACTTTTAGAGTTGTCGCGTGATGAAGGGGTACGTGTGTGGGATGAGCACAAACAGGAGTCATTTGACCTACGAGCGTTGTTGTTTGTAACCATCAATGATTGGCCTGCTCTTAGTAACATTTCAGGACAGTCAAACAAGGGATACAATGCATGCACGCACTGTTTAGATAAGACTGAAAGTATATATGTAGGTAACAAGAATGTGTACCCGGGTCATCGTCGATTTCTTCCACCTCAGCATCCCGTAAGAAAGGAAGGCAAGCATTTCAAAGGTGAGGCAGATAACCGGCCGAAGCCTACCTGTCCTGATGGTGATGTTATATATGACATGGTGAAGGATTTAGAAGTAATCTTTGGAAAAGGTCCTGGCAGTCTATCTGTTCCGAATGACGCTGACGGACACGTACCCATGTGGAAGAAGTGCTCTATATTTTGGGAGCTACCCTATTGGAAAATCCTAGAGGTTCGCTCTGCAATCGACGTGATGCACATGACGAAAAATCTTTGCGTGAACCTGCTAAGCTTCTTGGGCGTGTATGGGAAGACGAAAGATACACCGGATGCAAGACTGAACCATCAACATATGCACGAGAAGACGAAAGACGACCACCTTAATCCAGAGAAGTATCAAGGTCCTGCCAGCTACGCTCTTACCAGAGAAGAGAAGGAGATCTTTTTTGAAGTCCTGAGCAGTATCAAGGTCCCGTCCGGCTTCTCGTCGAATATAAAGGGAATAATAAACATGGCAGAGAAAAAGTTCCAAAACCTAAAGTCTCATAACTGCCACGTGATTATGACACAATTACTGCCGGTTGCATTGAGGGGCTTCTACCGGAAAATGTTCGAGTACCCATTGTGAAGCTATGTTCATTCCTCAATGCAATTTCTCAGAAGGTGATCAATCCATTAACTGTAGGAACTTTACAGAAAGATGTTGTCCAATGTCTTGTCAGCTTCGAGTTATTAACGAATCATTTTTCTTTTAGCCCTCCGGATCGAGCAAATCATCCGCATCTAAAGGGTCGAAAGGGTCAAAACTGCCGAAACGAGGCCCGTCGAAGCCGATGAAGGAGGGTCAGAAGATAATAATCGACATAGTTTCTGCTGGTGGCGAACCGTTGGAACCCTTAGAGTGCCGCCGTAAATTTATAAATCAATGCGGAGTTTTTGTTAGGGACATGGTACCGATCACATTTCAAGAATGGCATAAGCCGAAGGACGAGAACAAGGCAACTACTTATGTCGACGACAAAACAAAAGAGTTGCTTTGGGAGAAGATCTTGACAAAGGTCACCCTACCGCCAGATGTTGTAAAGACGAGCCGTGGAAGGAGAAATTCAAGCAGTGGACTCTTAGCAAGATGGCCGAACAATTCCGGACCGCTAAGAAAAATTTGTGGAAAACTTATGTAAAGGCGAAGGAAGAAGATCCAGAATTCACTCCAGAATTCACTGGAGCACAAGTGAAGTTAAAAGACCAGTGGCCGACATTTGTGAAGCAAAGAGAATCGGAGGCCGCTGTGGCCCGATCGGAACAAAATAAGTTAAATGCTGCGAAGAAGATATATCACCACACTTTGGGGGCAGGTGGCTACAAGGCTGCCGTGCCTAAGTGGGAAGCCTTTGAAGCAAAACTGCTTGATAACGGGGTCATTCCACAGACAGCGGACTGGCCCGAAAGGTCCAAGTTTTGGTTGTTTGCGCATGGGGCAGGGTTGGACCCAGTGACAGGGCTGATTGTTCCTCAGGGAAAATGGAAGGAGAAAATTGAGTATATAACCAAAGAACTTGTGAAGGCAATTGATCTAGTTCGAAGAGGACTGTACGTGGTCGACAGAGAGAAAGACGAGCTGTCACTCGCACTCGGGAATCCTGAAAAAGTTGGACGAGTACGAGGCTATGGACCCGGAGTTAATTGGGGACAAGGTTTTCCGGCAGACGCTCATAATTATAGAAGCCGTGAGAGAAAGAAGAAGGAGGACAGAGACCGGTTATCGGCATTGGAACGCAAGGTGCAGCAGCTAGAAAGGGCATCTCAGCGGCAGCTAGAAAGTCCTGAAATCGAAGCCGCCCCATCTAATCAGCGGAAAAGCAGCGTGGGTTCCACGCATGTAGAACATTCTGAACTTGAAGCGCCGGCGGCTCACTACCCCGTGGATGGTATCACGGAGAAGACAGAATGTGAGCTACATATGTCGATGAAGAACATGTCCTTCAAGGTGGCGGTCGGCTATGCTTTACCAAATCAACCTGGAGAAAGTTACCATCTCGGCGGGATTCCAGCTGGCTATGCTCGTGTCGGGGTGGATGACATTGTGCCGTTATATGCTGATCTGAATCTTGACATTCCTGGAGGTGACGACGAGAGGACACTGGGAGAAGCCAAGCGGCATATCATTCTCTGGAAGAAGGAAACATCATGTTTCCAAACTTGCCGCCAAGGCCACCGACTCCTCCGAGTAGCAGTCCCCCACCTCAAGATCCGCCCTCCCCACCTCAAGATCCACCCTCCCCACCTCGTGACGACGGTGGGGAGGCCAGCGCGAGTCCATCGCCCGCGCGGTCGCAGCAAGAGACTGTGCGCACTGTTTCGCGGAAAGTACCCGTCGACATATACACAGAGGTGCGCTTTAAACTACCCGCCAGAAACTCGAGAGGAACGCGAGTTGCTAAAGCCTCTTCCAAAGAGACCTTACGACTTGACTCCAGAGGAACTCGACGAGTCGGTGCGTGCCAATGTGAAAAAACAGTTGGGACCAAAACAGCGCCCGCAGAAGGAGGTAGTACCACGGAAAAAGTTGACAAATTGTTAAAAAATCTATCGAGTGGACCGCCACCGCCACCGCATGACTATGACCGTGTTCTTTCAAGACAATTAGTGAAGATAAGGAGGAGAAGACGGCGGCATATCGCCGAAAGAGAAAGCAGATGCTGGAGAAGCAGGAGATGGAGAAGCAGGAGAAGGAGGCGGCATTTCGCCTAAAGAGGCAGCAGCTGAAATCCGGGAAACAAGTGGCCCAGCTCGGAGAACAGGCAAATCAGTCGGTCCCCGCGCTCAAGGTGATGCCGGAAAAGGTAGTAGACCAAGAGACTTTTCGCATAGACGATCCGGACCCCACAGAGTATCAGTATGCATGGACATGGGTCTACGGGAGCACCCTGGTCAGACCTGAGCACGTCAACTCTCTGACAACACAAATGCGCCGCTTGCATACGTGGTACGAGAAAGCCGTAGAGGCCAAGCATGACGCTTTCTGGGTTCAAGTCAGGAAAGAGCATTTCTTCAGGGAATATGCTATGTATATTCCGTTTTCGGAAATTTTTCAATTATTCAACCAAGACGCCCTCGACAAATCCCTCGTCAGTTGCTATTGTTTGTAAGTGATTTAGTTTTGCGATTTAATTAAGTCTCTAGCTCAGCTCGTTCGTTGCCAATTATCTAAATATATTATTTTGTACGCTATTATGCAGAATGAAGATCAACGAATGCAAAGATGCCCGAAACTATGCTGTTGGGTTCATTGACCCATATTGGGTTCATTCAGTTGTTGTGCAGTACAATCCCGAAGTCACAGAGAAAGCTTGCTCCGGTATTTAGTGAAACAAAATACCTGCGCAGAAATACTTTTTCCCTACAACTTCAAGTGAGTGTTACTGTACCTTCTACACATTCTATTTTTCTTTCATCCCGGTTTAGTGTAATCGATGAGTCATGGACATATAAACGCGTGCAGATTCCACTGGATTTTGCTAATCATTAGAGTTGACCAAGGAGTCGTTCAAGTCATGGACTCGTTAAGGAAAGATATGGAAGAGTGGGACGACATGAGACAAATGCTTGACAGGTAATTTCAGTCATTATCGCTCTATATCGACCTCTTTCGTTCATTTTGTGATATCAAGTAATTAATAACTCCTTTCATTATTTTCTTTTGCCGGGCAGGGTTTGGGAACGGTTTAAGGTGAAGTGTCCAGGGAAGTGGAAAAAGCAACTGTATTTTTATGAAACCAAGGTAAGTAGTAGTACATATATATGTCTGCGCAACTCTTTAATTTTAGTTTCAATACCATTATCGTGCTTGATTGTTATTTTGATTATATTCTTTTTTTGTAAAGTGGTGTCTGAGGCAGCCACAAGGGACTAATTTATGCGCATATTACGTTTTCGAGTACATTCGATATTTTGTCAATGAGCGGGATAGAAAAACCAGAACAGAAAACGTACGTATACACTATTCGCATATTGTGTTGAGTTCCATTCATAATTTATTTTATGATGATTTCAAACAGCTCACACATATATATTCTTATATTGATCTAGATGGAACGAGAGCGGGACCAGCTCATACCATCGAAGCGCCTAAAAGCAATTCAAGAGGAATTGGCGGGATTTTTGAACAAGGAGGTCCTGAGGAAAGACGGAGAATTTTATCACGGTGATACTTATTTTGTCGGACGTGAGCTCGACGCGTGAATCAAACGTGATGTCGGTGTAGTATAAACTTGTGGGCTATGTATGTTATGAATCAAACGTGACCTCGGTGTATTGTATATATGCTTTATTATGTGTATGACTTTATGTGTATGACTACTTGTTGTCTGCGCGCGCAACGTGATCTTCGTAAAAAATAATTAATTGGAAAACAAAAAATCGAAACCCCTAAAAAATAAATTAGCAGAAAACAAAAACCAGAAACTCTTTGGTCCCGGTTGGTAATACCAACCGGGACCAAAGGGTGCCCGCCATGCGCGCCCTGCGCAGCCCACGTGGAGCCCCTTTAGTCGCGGGTCGTAGACACCCGGGACGAAAGGCCACCCCCCCTTTAGTCCCGACCCTTTAGTCGCGGGTCCAAACCCGGGACAAAAGGCCCTCTGGACCCGCGACTAAAGGCCTATTTTGATGGAGAGGTTGATGAAGAGGTGAAACCCGAAGTAGAGACGGAGGCCCGCAGCAGCCACGGCGCGGCGGCGGCGGCCCTTGGCGCCCCTTCTTCTTCCTTGGTGATGGTGCATCAATGGAGGAGCTCCTCCCCCTCCTTGGCGGCTGCCAAGAGGAGGAAAATTCGTGGCTTTTGGTGGCTTGTTTGGAAAATAGGGTTTCCCTTCATTACATAGAGGTGGAGATGCAATCTAGGCCATGGGATGGATGCCCCTTTGATCCAAGGGCTCTTTGGCACCTCTAGAAGCTTCCTAGGAACCCCTCTCAGCCCTAATGAGGCTCCAATTCGTGACTTGGCCGAATCCATCAAATTTGGTAAGAGTTGGAGTCAATAAAGTCACAATCTTTCGGATTCTCGTCATCCCATCTAGGGCTGCAGTAAATCGGGAATATCTCGGCCATCCGGACTCGGAATTGGGCGAATTTTAAGTCTAGCTCGATTCTTGGAAAATTCTCTGCAACTTTGTCTTCTGTCAGGTTTACGTTTGACGTCGTCTTCGGGCCCAAACGTGACCATCTTAGAAAAACGTTTCCAGACAGATTTCAGGAAAGTCCCAATTCGACTCCAATATGGTTTCCTTTTGTATTTTTGATAATTCCTACACAACAAATAGGAAAACAAGAAGATTTTGCACTTTGGCAACTATTAGTAGGTTAATCCAATAAATGTCATAATATGATATAAAGTGTATATAAAACATGTGCCAATTGACATAAAACATGCATGGAACATCAAAAATTATAGATACGTTTGGGACGTATCACATGCCCAGATCTTGCCTCTGCTCACGTAGATCTGAAGGTGTTGATGATGGCCGGTGAGATCTGGGCTCCGAGATCGGAGCCGACGATGGCGGCGTCCGTGGGCGTCGTTACCTTGCTGAAGGCGTCGTCGCCGTGATTCTTCTACCTTCCGCCATGATGTTCCGGGGGAAACCCAAGATCTGGTGCTACCGGATCGAACGATGGCGGCACTTTCGGTGTCGCTTCTCCCTCTTGAGGGCATCGTTTTGGAACATGTGCTGCCTGGAGTGGTCTACCGGTGGAGTGGAGCTTCACCTTCCATGACGAAGACGGCTGGTCTTGGCGGCGTGGTGCAGCGGGGACTCGACGACGGTCGTGTTATGGTGGACTTGCACAGGGAGGGGGCGTAGCCAGGTGTCATGGTGGCATCAGCGGCAGGCCTGGCGAGAGTCTTTGCTCCGATCGGCATGCTGAATTGGGTTGGAGGAAGAGGATGGAGGCGATCTCCGGAGCGTGTGCACAAGGCGCTATCTCTGTGTTGGCCAGGGAGCCGGCGATGGTTGTAGCTGGGGCACAAGGCCCCGTTTCACTCTGTCGTTTGTGCTAGTTGTGGTTCTGATGGTGGATTCAGCTTGTATTCGTTCGTTGTAAGGCTTTTGCCAGCTATGTTGAATAAAATAAATAAAGCGGCCATATGCATCATTTTGATGCAGAGACTGGGGTGGCCCTTTTCTAAAAAAAAAGGAAGAGCCAAACCTACAACCACACGAACGAACACAAAAACGGACTGGATCCAAGGAGATCCGCCGGACACACAACTCCATGCGCCCTCTGTTGATACTAGACGCACCACCGGAGCGAGGATAGGACAGGGAGGAATTTATTCTGCCTTCAGGATGTCGCCGCCGCCACACCATCCCGAAGAAGACACTCGAAGAATCTAAAGAAAGGAACGGAAACCTCCCCGCCTGCAAGGGGCTACGGTCCGCCGCAACTCCGGGCACAAGGGCCATCGGAGGCGGGAGAAGCGGCCGCTCACCGGCGGGAGGGACGAAGATCTGAGATCGCCTTTTTGATCGCCTCTGAGCAGCCGTACCGTTTTTTCTGCTTAATGCAGTCACGCTGATGATCCCAAGAACCTCTTCCTAGGCCGAGCGGTTGGCCAACAACATGCCGCAATATGGCTAGGAAGCCTGAGCGAAAATCAATTCGATGTCCATGCTCTGGTGATGCCTGGGGCAGGGAAGGTCACAAGATGGGTATACGACATTGCAACACGAGCAGGAATGGCGGGGAGCATCCACACGAGGACGAGACGAAGCATCTCCGCATTCTTGAGAACTACCTTATCCCCCGCATTCCCAACGAGCAGATCCAATTCCGGTGCGATGGAGGAGATGCCAAGATCTTTGGCATCACTTTGTATAGAGGAGTGAGATCCTGGGAAGTTTCGAAGTCTACTTGTATTGGATTATAGGTCCGGTCTAGAACCTAGAGAGTTGCAAGGAGAAAATACTACTGCTAGCCCGGGAGTAGTTATGGTGTTACACAATGGACACGTGGATGTGTAAGAACCTCCAAAACTCTCCCGTAAACGTGCTTGGTTGGGTGCAAATTTTTGATGAGTGACGTACCTCCAGGGATGAACCCAAGGGTGTGCATAAGTGATGACATTCAGACTTGGCAGTAACTATTCTCACCCCGAGAGCAGTCGAGGTGTTACACACTAGACGCATAGACTTGTGAGAACCTCTCAGACTCTAAGTTAAAAGTGTTTGGCTAGGAAAAATGTTGGATGAGTGATCTCCTAGGAAGTTTCCTAGAGTGATGGTGTCTAACTGTCTATGGGGTGAGAGCCTCCCCACTCGCTGCCCCTATAGGACTTTTTTTCTTCTTTTTTTTTTTTTTACTTTTCAGTGGCATTTCCTCGGACACCCTGTGGGCTCATGGTCACTGAGCGCGAGGGGCAGTGGCATCGCCGGCGGCTTCGCCCGATGGGGGTGGTGGCTGCGTCGCCGGCGGCTTCGCGTGGACACCTGCGCCACGGCCGGAGGTTGAGTCTCCCGCGCGCCGCCGGGCGGCGGCGCGCTGCGGCTCGGGGAGCCGTGGCCTGCGTGGCGCTCGCCCCCAAGGTGGAGCTCGGGGTGAGGCGGCGGTCGAGGAGGGGGCCGGCGACGGCCGTGACGGCGGAGTTCGACGCCGCGCGTGCCCGCGCATGGATCAGGTCGAGCAAGACGCGGCGCTCCTCTTCAGGTCGAGCAAGACGCGGCAAGGGGATCTCGTCGGGGACCCCCAGCCAGAGCTCGCAGAGGAGAAGGAGCTCGGGCGCCCCCGGCCAGAGCTCGTAGAGGAGGAGGGCGGCGCCCTGGAGCTGAACGCCTCGCGACATGCCGGAGCGGCCTCCGCCTCGCGCCATGCCGGAGCGGGAGGCGACCAAGGCTGAGCTGCCGTTGGAGCGGGAGGCCACGCGGCGGTGGGAGTCGAACGGGAGACGACCTGCGGCCGAGCTGCCGTCGGAGCAGGGAGGCAGGAATGGGAGAAGCCATGGCGGCGGCGCACAGCAGAGAGAGGAGGGAGATGGCGACGGGATAGAGGAGAGGTACGGGAGGCACGTGGAAGATTTTGACTGGAAAGTGCGGATGAAAGTTTTGTCCGGCGCTACCCACAGAGCCCCCATGGTTTCATCGGTAGCTAAATCTGAGAATGGTTTCACACTTGAACCAAGCCTCAACCGTACCCATACAATATTTCCGCAAACCCCAACTGAACCCACCTAACATCATTTTCAGCCCAACCAAAACTGACCCACTACGTTTTCCACTTGAACTGACTTAAACCCAACACGTAACCCTGGGTTTAAATCCAATACGGAACCGTGGGTCTCGTTTGGTTGGTGCGCGGAAGAGGATCGATCGGTAGCTAGCTCGTTGGTGCGCGCGTGAAGAGGAACCATCGATCAGTAGCTAGCTAGTTGCTGGTGCTTTTTTTTTAACGGAAGTTGCTGGCTTGCTGCTGCTTTGATCTCTGTTTGGGCGTGAAGCCTACGAGCACGAAATCCAGGATCGTGGAACTTTACTAGTAAATCGTTTAATACGAAGATTAGTTAAACAGGGAAGGGTTGTTGCTATAACAGCACAACAACAATAGATTCAGTCAGAGAAGATAACAACGTAATGCTTAGACATGAACAACATATTGCGGCACAGGCAGGCGCCATATAATATGCCAGATTTGGATGTATTCAAGAGCGGTATTGGTACCAAATTTCATGAACGCCAACGTTTAAACTTACAGCCATGTTGCTACCAAATTTCTCCACAATTACAACATATAATATGCAATGAATTGCCTTCAATGAAAAAAAAATTGAACTGTTGTTCCTGACATGAACAAGGTTCCTCGGCTCTTCAAATGCATCCATGGTCTGTGTCAAATCCTCATGCAAACTGAAAAAAAAATCCATAGTGGCAGATTAGGCTCCATAGCTACTGTGCTAGCCTGAAGATACTAGGCACTACTGCTACTCTGCTAGCCTGAAAATGGTGTGCAAAGTGGAAGCACCACCCTGCTGCCAAGTTCATAAGTGTTGCAGAAGCTGTGGACAAATTGCAACCCAAACTACAAGACCATGATATAATCCTTTTCAGCTACAGCAAGTTCATCTTACCTCTCTCACATGTGTTTCTTCTATTCTAATAATTGTTCCTAAATCCCATATTTGATCTTTAACATGTTGTAGAACTCATATATTTTCATTCTGGAGACTGCTACTTCTATTACAGTATGACAAAAAACATGAAAAACTGATCCCCATCGAGAAACAGGAACCAAAGCAATAAATTGACGACCAAGTTTTCATTGCTGCACCTTGGTCAGTAAAGCTAAATTGAGCAATTGCTGTAACGCGGGTACTAATTCAGTTAAGCAGAACAAATAGGCAGGCAAGAAAACAGAATATACATGTGTTCAAGTACCATACACCATATACATGGTTAGCTAGATTAATCAGTGCGCAAATATACACTATTACTCACTAGAACAAATGGAGTACAAAACTATAACACGATATGAACAAGCATGAAAATTTCTACTACTACATTTCAGAACTTGTCACGATGTACTAGGTTACAGGTACAGCAAGCATGTCAAAATATTGCAGTTGCAGGAAGCATGCTAAGTCTATCTGACCACTGCCAACTTGAAATTTTGTTCTACCATCATACAATAACTGAAGCTGTCGAAAAGCATGGGATCTGCCATAGTAGTAGCAGTAAGCTAGCACTAGTTACCTGATGGTCATGGCCCATGGGAGGAGTAGGAAGGGGATGCCTAGTAGTCCACTTCGTTGGTGCTGCTCCAAGCTCTCTGCCCCCAAGTGCCGGCGTCGCCACGCTCACGGAGAAGGATCTTCAGATGCTCCCACGAGGTCGTCGACTGGCGCCGGGGCTACTGCGTCCCGTTCACGGTGTCCACCAGCTTGGTCTCGTCGTGGCCAACCTCCCTGTGCCCCAAGCGCCGGCGTCGCTGCAGGCAGCTAAGCAGGATCTTCAGCTGCTCCAAGAGGACGTCGACGCCGCCGGATCGACTGGCGCCGGAGCTACTGACGCCGCGAGCAGAGGAGGAACGGGGAAGAGAGGAGGGGGATGGGGCGGGGACGGCGAGCCGGCAGGGGCGGCGAGGACGGTGAGCCGGCAAGGGAGGCGGCGGCGGCGGAGGAACGGGGAGAGAGGAGCAGCCGAGTCCGCACTGCTTGTACGACCTAAACCAGGAACCGGTTTGGGAACCACGGGTGTGAGACCTGTTGAACCGGAATGGGTTGAACCCGTACCTGACTATACCCAACTTGTTTTTTCACATAACTAAACTAAAACCGAACTGTGCATAAAGTCAGCCCATTAGCACCTGAACCAAACAAGCCCATATGCAAAACCAAACCAATACGACCGGTTAAACAAAACTCATCCTCACATTTATCGGTAGCGCCGGACCAAATAACGGGTCGTCCGGACGAAAGTGAGGTTATGGGGCGTGCGAATGGGAGCTGTTTTTCGGTTTAGACACCCCAAAGGCCTTTGGGGGGGGGGGGGGGGGGGGGGGGGGGCTACGAGTGGAGATGCTCTTAGTTAATCGTGCTTGACGGGGAGTAATTTGGGATGAGTACATCTCAGGAAATTTCCCAAGTGATTCAAAATTCTCGGTTAATCGTGCTTAGCTGGGAGAAATTTGAGATGAGTGACTCCTTGAGACTGTTAATTAAGTTCATGCATCAACCAGTAGAATCAAAAGCCCACTCATGTGTGACTCAATGGGACCTACACGTGAATAGAATCTCATGTATAACTCGGTAAAACCTATACATGGACAGAGAGAGGGCAAATCAATTTTTGTATTCAGTTGCAAAAACCGAGATTTGAACCCAAGACCTCAGCTCTGATATACCAGTTAAGTTTCATGCACCAAACAGTAGAAGCAAAAGTCTGAAAAGTATAAATCCCATTGACTAGGATGTTACAATACAGAAATTAATCTAGAGCAACATCTTATTCCTAGCAATCAACAGTTAATAGCATTACTTAAAACATAACAAACCACTGTTAACTTTATGCAACAACGTCTTTTAAAATACGCCATGGGAAAACATATCATTTTCATAGATAGAGAAGTTAGATGGCTAGTCAACACCCAAAAGGGTTACAAAACCAAAAACAAACGATGCCTATGACAATGTGTTTTCACTCACACAAAGCCCACGGCTCTATCCGAATGGACTACTTGCCCAATCCCAACCTCGTCAATGCTATTGTGGCATACCTGAACACATCTACGAAGAAGCCTCGCTCTCGAACACTGCCCAACCTCTGCTCTAACTCTCTCGGTGATCCGCCGTGACGAGACCGTAGCACCATTGAAGACAACATCATTGTGGTGTGTCCAGATGGACCAGATGATCACCGACCATCATATGTCACCACGGTCTGCATGCCTAGCCGATATGCAACCATCTTATTATGTACAAGAAAGAGACATATAGGTAGGCATGTGAATTCAGTGCTAGCAATCTGAACTCAACAATCTTCTTGAATAACTCCAATTTGGAAACATAAAAAAGAGGTGAATAGACCCAATGTATGATTCACCTTTTTTTATGCATATTATCATATTGCACCGATGACAGATAAAACTAGTCGACATTTTAAGGTAGTTAACCAATGGTTAAGCTTTTTTTTTACTTTGTTCTTTGTTCGCTGCATATTAATACGTGTACCACTTAGGCTGCTGCATTTCCATAAGAGTAGTTATGGCATCACTCGTACTGCTCCTCGCTGCAATGATTCTACAGCTAGCATATATATCAGCACAACCTGGCCCAGGATGCAAACCACAGTGTGGCGATGTCAAAATACATTATCCATATGGCATTGGTACAGGCTGTGCTATCAACAGCGACTTTGAGCTTCAGTGCAACATGACTGCCGATGGAACTGAGAAGCCTTTCACTGGTGACGTGGAGATCTTGGAGATATTACTGCCCCATGGTCTAACTCGGGCACTAAACTCCATTTCGACGTATTGCTACAATAGCAGCACAAGATTAATGGATCCTGGCACGTGGACCCTTGACTTATAGGAAGTCTATACCGCTTCTCCGATGTACACAACAAGTTCGTAGTTATTGGCTGCAACACACTTGCATACATCTACGACGACAACAACTTGGCCGGGTTCACTACTGCATGTGCATCAGTGTCTGCGAGCCCGGGAGCCGTGAAGAATGGCTCGTGCTCCGGTGTAGGTTGCTGCCAAAATGTTGTACCCAAGGACTTAAAGCGCTACAGTATCAATTTCTTCAGTGTATATAATGCTTCAGATAGTTGGAAGTTCAACCCATGCAGCTACGCTGCCCTCGTGGAGACAGATACGTTTAATTTCAACTCCGACTACATAACAACCAAGAGGTTTAACGATACCTACAAAGGGCGGCAGCCGATGGTGCTGGAATGGGTAATTGGAAATGAAACATGCGAGGTGGCCAGGAGGAACAAGACTTCCTATGCATGCCTCGGCGCAAACAGTGTGTGTGTGGATTCAACTAACGGCCAAGGGTATCTATGCAACTGCACCAAGGGGTATGAAGGAAACTCTTACCTCTTGGATGGATGCAAAGGCAAGTTATTCACTTTGCTCCGCGCGTCGATATGAAATTGTGCATGTTCTATTCTGTTGTAATATGAACATTTGTGTTAATCTAACCATTATAAGGAGATTTTGCATAACAATAGATACTAGCTAGATTATCGGAGACAATGCACATGGTCAGAATAGAAGATACAAATCAGGGGTTAGACAGCACATGCATGCAAACTATGGGTATTTTTTTACTAGAAATAAAACATGCAGATATTTTTGTGTGCCTAATTTCTAAGTGAAATTCCAATACGTCATGTCTATTCTTGTTATGGGATACCAATGAAGTTTATTATAATCTCTTGTGGTTTTCTAGTAACTAAAACAAAAATAAACTAAAAAAGAAATACTGGTAAAAAAATTGTAGTCTTTTACTTTCTTCATCCACGGTAGCCCTGGTCCGAAAATTAGTGACATTTTGTCTACTCAAAACTAGCTGTCTTTCATTCTGAAAATTGAAGTCATTGTTAATTATGCCATTTCATAGTTATTTTATTGGAACTGAATCTCAAAATTTATTTCATGCATAACTACTGGATAAACCATTTGACCCAAGGAATGTTCTTTTCTTGTTGCAGATTTCAACGAATGTGCAAAGTCTCCGAGCCCATGCCCAAATGCTGCAGCATGCCACAATACAATAGGAGGTTACCGATGTTCATGTCCTCCAGGTAGAAAGCTGTCAAAGGAAACGAATTCTTGTAACCCGGACATCGCCTTGATCATAGGTAAATAAATAAATGTTAGCATCTTGCTCAGTTCTCATTTAGTAACATTTACCCAATTACAACTATACTAATGAGAGTAAAAATGTATTGCATATACTCACTCGGTAACTCCAGTTCAGCTAATTCACATACGTATTTATTGTTATGTTGTATGATGCGCAAAACTCGGATCATGTTCTGGGCATAGTAGCTGCATGAGTGCACTGTGCACGCACACGAACTGGCGAATATGCCCCAAATAGCAGATGAATGACATCGCAGGCACATAGTGGCATTCATGATGCATGGACATGGGCTTTAGATTTTCTTTAAAGATAATGATTTTTTTTGTGGGGGAAGATAAGCAATGAATTTAACAATATTTGGAAACAAGACTATTGTTTTTACAAGGAACTAGCAAGGGGGGCCTAGCAGATGCGAGGGGATAATCTTTACCATACTGAAGATGCCCACATTTTTTATGTACATAAACTAATACCTATTTCAAAAATTGTTAGAACAAATTAAACTTGTTGTCTAATATTAATTGTGACATATCCAAAAATGCAATGTCACCATTTTGTAACGCAGATCATTGATATTTTTATTTATTTTTCCTTCCATCTTGTTGTTGCCTAGTCTTCAATTAAGGTGATATATAACCTGACTCACATGTATATGTGGTTTCCGGTCACATGACTTAGCCTACTCAGAATGCTCTATATTGTTTTTTTTTAATTGTCACTGATTAACTACATATCCTCACATAATTAATCCCTACTATTTTCAAGGCACCAAAAAATTGTTGTCGGACTATCATCAACACACCTTGGTAGCATCATAAGTATGCACCAATATCTTAGGTCGATTATTTGACTCACCTATATAAAAGAGCAAATATAAAATAAAATTTTAAATACATTGATCATAATTATACATCCATCAAATTTATATGTGACAAAAGTGTATGTGATTATAACAATCTACACGTAAAGAAAATTTTAAAATTTAGTTTACACGTGATCCCTAGAGAATCATTATTAAAAATTTATCCCGACGCAGCGACCATTTTCAATAGGAAAAGAAATCCTAGGAATGAATATCTTCAAAATTCTTTTAGAAATTACTTTTAGTATGATGTGAATAGACATACATTTTCCATACCAAGTTGAAACCTTATGGATGACTTGTTATCACATCAATCAGATATGTTGGCATTGATACTTTCATAGTAGCAACACCGTTCTCTTTAATTACCAATCCTCGCATCTATGCACATCTTGCGCTTGATTTGTTTTTTGGTTGACATCAACTTTGCTAGAAAGTTATGAACGTTTGAAAGCAAATTCAATTGCTTAACTATGACACTCACAATGTTGAGCTTATGCAGAGCAATCTGGCCCCCAAAAAGATTTTAAAAAAAATCTTATGTCTCTATAAATCGTAGTCTAGCATGCATATGCTTCGAAAATACGTTGGTGCACATGGGTAGCACTGCACCCGATGTACATAATTTTTTTAGTAATTCATTTTTTCTAAAAAAATCCGAAACATTCAGTCGGGCAAACATGATCAAGTATTGTACCGGTATAAAAATATTTGCCAGATAATAACTTTAATTTCACCCCAGGTCAAAATTTCCCCAAAACGACACTATATACACGCCATATTCGTCATAGAGTTATCTTTTGTGCCTTGATTTATACGAGAATCATTTCCTGGCCATACTTTGTGTACGAATACAAGACTTAATCATCTTTGAGTGCAAAAAATATTCGAATTTTTTGACTTTTGCTAATTTCTAATTTTTTACGTCTAGCCGATGTGCATATCTAATTCCTTTGTAAATTGTCTAGTGTAACACATACTATAAAAAGATCAATGCATGCTACATTGTACTAGTATAACTCTAATATAATACACCTAAGTCTATCAACATTAATATGCCCCTACTTTCACCACTACATTAACTGATGTGCTCATGTCCAGACCTAAAGATTGGATTAGGCTTGCCTCTGTTCCTTCTTTCATTGAAAAAACAACCTTAAAGTAGCAGACATATTTTTACAAATATACCCTTAGACTGAGAATTGGAATTATCAAAATAGTAGAAGATAATGTTATGTTGACAAGGTAGTGTTTAAATTCTTTTCTTAGAGTTACTGATGTTGTGTCTCTATTACCAAGGTTAAACATTAATCTTCAAGAAAAGGATCCACACACTTTCAGAAACTAAAATTTCGACAAAAGGAACCTTTTTCTCAATAATGTCTTACCTTGCCAACATGTGATGTGGTTTTATGTCTTGTTTCGTGAGGTAAACTGACAGCCAATATTTGAGTCATAAGGTCTGTTTCATTCAGCCACTGTACGATTGTACCTATTTGAGGCCTTTGATTTCGGTCAGAATTGACACAATCTAATGCTATTTTAATGCATCTCTTCACTTGATGACATTCATATTCCACTGAGCTACAATCATGTGTCACTTTTAGACTATTTCTCCAGTTGGCATGTACCTGTGAGATTGATACATAGATATACGATAAGTGTATGTATGACATGGTATTAATCATCAAATTGTATCGTCAGATCAAAAAAGAAAACTTCTTACGAGATCAATAAATTCTTGGGAAGACATTTCATGTTTCTTGTAGTATCCTTCATATCCAGTCATTATCCTTATCATTACAACACCCAAGCTGAAAATGTCTAACTTCTTGGACAATAATTTTTCATCAATGTATTCAGGAGGCAAGTATCCTCTAAATGACATAATAAATGATAGACACAACTGTTATAAGTGAAAACAATAGTAGTTCATTTCTGAAAATGAGTTCGAAGAGTAAGGCATTGGATTACATTGTTCCTACAGCATTCTGTGTAGCATGGGTCTGGTCATTGTAGACAAGCTTGGATAATCCAAAATCAGCAAGTTTTGGAATCATATTCTTGTCTAGTAATATATTGTCTGGTTTGAGATCCAAGTGATAAATCGGTGTTTCCAAACCCTCGTGAAGGTATTTCAAACCCTCACATACACCCTTAATTATTCTATAACGAGTTTGCCAGTTTAGTCCATCGTATTCATCTGGTAAAGGAAAAAGCAAGAGATAAACCTGCAATTTGATCAATGTCTATGCTAAGAAAAAAAACCAATGTACGGCATCATTTTACCATAAAGATAAGTTTGTAGACTTCCGTTAGGCATATACTCAAAGCAGAGAGCTCTAAAGATGTTTTCCACAGGACGTAATTTTCCATCAATCTCTAGAAATTCAAATCTTATTTCATAGCAGTAGCCAAGTAGCCGAACAATATTCGGATGCCTGAGTCTCCAAAGGTTCTCAAACTCCTTCTTGAATTGCTCAAGATCATTCACTCCCAGCATTGTACGAAGCCTTTTCACAGCAATCTCTTCCCCATTTTGAATTCCCAAATTCATGTTTTATTAAGGCATGGATTAGTGGAATTTTCTGCTTCAGTAATAATATCCAAAAGGTGCAGAATATTGGAATTTATTGGCCTATTTGGTTCATCAGACATTGTTCTATACCAGGAAACAATTACTGAGGTACCTACTGTTGGTTATTAACAGATATTGAAATTTGTGAGTCCTATTTGGTTGATCATCTGTATAAATATAAGAAAAATCATACTCCTACAAAATATTATCCTCTTGAATTCAAAACTGACTCACTTTAATAGAGAACGTTCTTATTCCTTAACTTTGCCTAATAGTATTACAATTACAACATAATAATTGAAGAAAACATCAATATAGATTTTACAAAAAATGTATTAAAATATAACGATAATTTTGTGAACACAATCTAGATGTTATGTTTCATTTGCATATAATAAGTACCTATACTTCATATAGTAGGATATTATTCTAGACAGCAAACGGATCAGGTGTTATGCCTGTAAAAGGAGAAATATACTTTAAGGTCTTAGAAAGTGGGTCTACAAGTCTTTGAATTTTTTTTGAGGAAAAGATATCATATTTGTGGCAAATGAATCATATACAATATAGAGGTATAGAATAGCGCTAATGTATTAGAGTTATATGGTATAACTTACATTTTTCATAATTATATGGTATAACTTACATTTATATCTAATGTATTAGAGTTATTTGGTAAGCTGAGTAGCCTGAGTTATGAGCTAAAAGGTTGCACAGTATGCTAAAATGATACAATTTAATGTATTCCATGTGAAGGACTGTCCATGTGCAAAGGAATAATCTAAGGGTGTGTTTGGTTGAGTTGTGAGCTGTAAAAAAACAACTGTATAATATGAGCTGTGAGAAAGCTAAAAGACATTTGGTTTAAAGCAGCTGTGAGATTGTGAAACTGCATGATAATTAAATATCATTATAATATATATAATATTATATATATTACAAATATAATATATAATATATTATATTTATAGTTATATAATTATTATATAATTATAATTATATTACCTAACTGTAATAACATCTCAGCTATTCTACAACCACTTGTAGAATAACTATTCTACAACTCCGTGTGAACTTCGGAAGTCACGTAAGTGAACTTCGGGTTTTTTCAAGTGAACTTCACAAAAATTTCACAAATGAATTTCTCGGCTGACCATTTTTTTTTGAACTTCGCTCGTCCCATGTGAACTTCGAAACTTCACGTAAGTGAACTTCGGGTTCTTTCAAGTGAACTTCACAAATTTTTTACAAATGACTTTTTCGGCTGACCATATTTTTTCTGAACTTCGCTCGTCCAATGTGAACTTCGAAACTTCACGTAAGTGAACTTCGGGTTTTTTCAAGTGAACTTCAGAAAAAATTTCGACTGATCATATTTTTTTCTGAACTTCGCTCGTCCAATGTGAACTTCGGAACTTCACGTAAGTGAACTTCACAAAAAAAATACAAATAATTTTTTCTGCTGGCCATATTTTTTTATGAACTTCGCTCGTCCAATGTGAACTTCGGAACTTCACGTAAGTGAACTTCGGGTTTTTTCAAGTGAACTTCACAAAAAATTATCGATTTTAGTGGATTATCTTTTTTGAACTTCTCAGATAAGTAAACTTCATATTAATTCCGCTGACCAATAAGTGAACTCCGCGCATCACATAAAATGAACTTCGAAAAAAATTCGCAAATGAACTTTTCTCGGTTGACCATCGTTTTTTCAGAACTTTGTTCATCACATAAGTTAACTTCAGAAATTTTTCGCAAAATAAACTCATTTTTTTAAGTTAACTTCACACACAGTAGTAGCGAACTCAAAAAAAAATGTTTTTGGGAATGAAATTCTTGGACGGCATCGCTAGACTGTGAGGTTCAGAGCTACTCCGTTGGGAGTATAGCATCATGAGCATTTTACAACGGCAGTGCAGGAAGTATAGCATCAAGAGCATTTTTTGTCTCTTAACTTCACGTATTATCGCTTCTAACTGCTTTTGTCCTCTATATGTGAACTCCAGTGCTGATAAAGTTCAGAGGACGGGGAGAGCTGTGCGCCGTGGCCGTGAACTGCAATGAATTGGTGGAGGTTCAGAATAAGATTTTTTTTGTTTGAATTAATTTAAGTTTTTTGCCGAAAAACTGAACTCCGAAAAATAATGAATTTAACTTCTCTGCAAACTAAAGAGAACTTCATAACCACAATTTAAAATGGCAATTTTCTGCTGCGTTTTGTAACTCAGCGGAGGAAGCCAACTTTCAAACTAAATAAAATAAACTTTGTGCATTGATGAGGTGAATTTCTATTATTGGAGCCATGGAATTCAACCGAGACAAAGAGTAGGTGCCCGGTTAATAAATCAATTGGAGAGAGTGAGATAGCAAGCAGACACCACCGATGTAACATGTAAATCAGATCCAAAAAAAGATTGAAGCTAACCACACAGCAGGTACAAGCCCCACGCTAGAGAGATTGCAGGACTTGGGTTGCCTGAACGAGACCTCGTCTCTGGTGCGTAGCTGGGTAAGGCGCTGCAGCCGTGTGCTGCCGGTGGACTACCGGGGGTCATCTGCACCTTACCGCCGGTGCACTCTCTGCTGCGGCCAGCGGTTCTAGTCCGACCACCTGTTGGTAATTAAATTTCAGTGAAACTGTGAGAGGAGTGGAGTTCAGATAAAATGCATTCAACGTCAGCTAACAGGAAGACACGAAAGAGTTCATCTTCAGAACTTTCCTACAAAAATCTGGTTGCAATAATTTTCTCCAAAGGGGCGCTCGTTGTTGAACTTCCAGCAGTTTGAACCAGTGGCATGCTCGAGCGGCACCACTGTGAGGTTCAGAGGTACTCTCTTGGTAGGTTCAGAGAAGCGCACATTGCGGTCCACGTCGCTGGACTGAGGCCAGGTACGGACGGGCCGAGAAGAGAAACGAGTGAGTGCCTCGCTCCTGGTTGTAGGCGAGGCGGTGGATGCCGGGGGTGTGCGGGAGGCGGAGCAGTGGACCCGGACGGTGACCACGGGGATCCGCTGGCGGCACAGTGCTATGGAGGCGACCGTGCGCGTGAGAGTCTGGAAGTTCGTCGTGAGAGACTGCTGGATGCCTGGATGTGGTGCCGCTAGGAGCTCGGAGCAGAGCCCTGGATGGCAGAGCGAGGGAACTGGTGCAGGGCACTGCGTCCTTACCAAAACAGAGGCGAACTCCATGGCGGCACGCGGTGGACTGCCGGACGGCGCAAGGTAGACTTCCCCGGTGGTGGAGTGTCAGGCGGAGCATGGTTTGGGACGGAGCCAGAACTGCGAGATGCAAAGTACGGGCTGGTGATCAGCCAGATGCAGGCGATGGGAGGCGGACTCCCTGGGGCGACACGGTGGGCACCTGTTACGGGAGCAGCGACGCGGAGCCCATCTATCGAGCTGGAAGGCCGGGGGTTGGCGCCACCACTATTCCATCGGGAAGCAGGTGAGTGCAGGCATGGCGGCCGGGACGGGGTTTGCCGGGGAGCAGGGAAGAAGGTGGGGATGGACGGGCGGCGCCCAGTGGGTCTGGGGCAACGGCGCCCGCGGGTGGGGGTTCTCGGGGGCAGCGGCGCGCGTGGATAGAGGCGCTGGGGGCGGCAGCGCGAGCGGGTGAGGGCGCTCGAGGGAGGAACTGGGAAGGGCGGCGCCGGGGAGGAGTATGGCTGCTGGTCGGCGACGGCACCGACGAGGTCGGGTGGGTGCGTGCGAGGGGAAGAAAGTGGTTCGGTTCGTGTCTAGAAGGTGCTTTTGGTTCGGTGGGTTGGGGATTCAGAAGGTGTTTATTTTAGAGATGAGTTGTAGAATAACTATTCTACAATCTCTTAAGAGAGGTTGTAGAATAGTCCCACCCACTGTAATAATATATAATTATATATATAGTATATATATATTACAAATTTAATATAATATAGATTATAATTATATAAAAGTACAATTATATAATTATAATATAATTATAGTTATATTACATAATTATAATTATATAATTATGATATAGTTATAATTATATTACATAATTGTAACTAGGGTGGGACTATTCTAGACAATCCCTATAGTGTTTCTAGAATAGCTATTCTAGACAACTTCCTAAAATAAAGACCTTCTAAATCCGACCTGACCTGAACCGAACAACCCACCTACCCCACTAGTTCTAGAAAAAAAAACTACCCCAAATCCTCCCGTATCCCACCTTCTTCCCCAGGTCGTGCGCCGCCGGAGGACCCCACCACCAGCGCGCCGCCGGGAGCGCCCCGCATCCACCCCGCGCCGCCGGGAGCGCCCCGCACCCGGGAGCGGCGCCGGCTCCCTGCTCCGTTTCTTCCCCGACCTCCTACTCCACCTCCAACGCGCCGCCGGCCGCCAACCACCCGCCGCGATCCGCCGCCTTTTCCCCCGACAACCGACGACCGGCGACGCCCCCCACCGCGTGGATCCGAGCGGCGAGCTTCCCTCCACCTCATGCGTGTGCTGCCGGAGAACCGCCCTCCACCTTCCCCGCGTGGGCCCCGACCTTCCCTGCTCGCCACCCCGCCTGCTCACCCCGTCCTCGACCCCGAGCACGCAGGGGCGATACAGGGGCCGACGACCTTCGCGACGACGCGGTGCTGGTCCGAACTCCCTCGCACACTGGTGTCAACTGCCTCCAACCTCCTGCCCCACGTCACCGGCGAGCCGCCCGTCCCGCCCGCCTTCCCGGGGTCGCCGGCAGACTACCTGCCCAACCCGTCCCGTGCCACTCGTGGCTCCTCCCCCTCCTCTGGCCTACCTTTCTCGATCTGCGGCCATGGTGGCTTCGCGGTACGGCTGGCCAGATCTGGAACCGGGCTAGGTACGGCGTCGCAGCCCTCGCCCGCATGGACGCACGCCTCCATCGGGAGTTCCTCGTGCTCCACACGCGACGCTGGTCCTGGACGCGATTGGCTCCGTTGTGCGGCGTGGCTGACAATCCAGTGGCCGACAGCGGAGGTTCAGTACGGCGACTCCGGGAGGTTCAGAGCCATCCATTTTGGATGTCGAACGAAGCAAGAAGCAGGTGCAGCTGCCGTTGTAGCTGATGAGCTATTTTTGTGATTCTTATTTTCTTGTGCTGCGGTTCTGTTTGCAGATTGCAGTTGAGTCGCACGATGCATGATAGTCCGACTCTCTCTCGCCTGCACCGCTGCTCCCCTTCCCTGTAGCAAAGGTGCTCGCAAGCACATTTTGGACAAGTTCATTGTGTGTCCTCTAGTTGTTCGTTGCAATGCCTATGGAGCCGAACTTTCTTTTTATTTCGTCTGTGAAAAGTTCACGATTGTATGTTCACTGTTTGTTTTCGGAGAAGTTCACGATTGTACCATACGGAGACTGCCGTATGGTACTATACGAGGCATATCTGTTTTCAGATGTTTTTATGAATACTAGAAAAAACAAATAGCAGATTGCTATTCCTGGAAGAGGTAGTTAAATGCTACAAATATCTGATCCATTTTGTGACTGAAAATGCTATATACAAAATGTTCACATTAGCTCATGTTTGATTTTATTACTTCTGGGAAGTTTACTATGACCGTGTTCGGAGTTCACTTTAAAGGCATCAGAAGTTAATCTCAACCGCATCGGAAGTTCCTATATTCCTAAAATGTTAAAATTAATAAAAAGTTCACTTCATATTAAACGGGAGTTCACCACGCGAAGTTCACCTCGTATTAAACAGAAGTTCAGTCGCGAAGTTCATCTCGTATTAAAAAGTAATTTCAGCCACGAAGTTCACCACACGACGTTCGCTCGTATTAAACGGAAGTTTATCTCGCGAAGTTCACTTTATATTAAAACGGAAGTTTAGAAAGTTAGGGAGTTCATTAACTCCTGAGGTTAATTAATCCGAATTTTTTTGTTGTGTGGCCGTGAAGTTCACCTTTTTGTTGGTAGAAAGTTCAATTTGTGTGGGGCGTAAAGTTCATTTTTTTCGGCAAACAAGTTTCAACCTATCCACGTGAAATAAATGTTCATAGTTGTTGGAAGTTCACTCTCTAGAAATTTTGAAGTTAAAAGTATATAATCTCGAAGTCTAGACCGAACAACAACATGAAAAAAGAGAAAAATCTAAAAAACAGCAGTTAGTATATTTAAAAACGCTCTTAAACCATTAAGGATTTTTAAAAAATAGTCAAAACAAAAAGATGCGGAATTTTCATACCTTTTCAACGGTATATCATATGCATCATTTGGACAAATGGTTTGAATATTATGAGAAAAATAGTGCGCGACAGAGAATAAAAAATTCGCGATCAGAAGTTCACTAACAACATAATAGGAAGTTCATGGCTGTATATAAGGAAGTTCGCATACTCTGTTTTCTCAGGACGGAAATTTTAAGCATAGAAATCATTGATACGAGATTCGTTTGTTCAAATCGGCCGGCGCCGCGTCCTATTGGCAAGGATATGAGTCTAATTTGACTCTCTCATGCGGACTCGCCCAATCCGAACACCACAAACGTGACAATTTTAAATCGATTCCCATGTCATATCGTTTCTCTGTTTTTGTATTTTCAAAATTAACCAAAAACTGTATCGAATTTGAAAAACATTTCTATACAAAAAAGTTGCGTCTAGTTAATATCTTTCCAACACAATATCATTTGTTAGGTTTCGATAAGCGGTTTGAAAGTAATTGCCAAAAAACAGTCCGCTGGATGTAAAACATAATTGCTTATTTTTAAAACTGCTCTTAAACCGTAACGAATTTCAAAAATTAGCTAGAGCTAGAGAAGTTGCGCATTTTTCATAGCTTTCCAACGGTGTATCACTTGTATCAATCCGACAAACGGTTTGGAAATGGCGTCCAAAATACAGTACGAAAACGGACAAATCCGCGAAAACAATGTTTAGTATATTTGAAATTGTTTTCAAACCGTGCATAATTTCGGAACCTGCCAGAAGAGTAAATGTTGCGCAATTTCCATACCTATCCAACGGCATATTATTTGCATCCATCCGATGAGGGGTTTAAAAATGGCACCCCAAATACTGTACGAACACGGACAAAATCGTGAAATCCATGTTTAGTATATTCGAAATTATTCTAAAACCGTACTGAATTTGAAAACCGTCCAGAAGAGTAAAAGTTGCACATTTACAATACGAATCCAACGGTATATCGCACGTGCTATTTGGATCAACGGTTTGAAATCTATGGCCGAAAAACCGTCCGCCAAAACGTGAAACCTAGGTTTTCCGCTAAGAGGTTCACCGATTATTGTCTAGGAAGTTCAGAAAGTTGTGCAGAATACTTATTCTAGAGGGGAGTCTAGAATAGCTGGAATAATTGTAACTATAGTAATATATAATTATAATTATAATATATATAATCCAGCACCTAGAGCCGACAAAAGCAAGTCTAGACCTGCTTTTGCTTTTGTACTAGGATAAAGCTGTTTTCTCGAAAAAGCTTTTGTATCAGCTGACCCAAAAGCTAGCCCAACCAAAGTCACCCTAAATACGTACTCCCTCCGTTTTTTAATTAATATCGCCGTTGACTTTTAAATTCATCTTGAACTATTCATCTTATTCAAAAAATTTGCTCGAATATATAAAATTTTAAGTTGTGATTCAAATAACTCTAATGATAAATCAAATTATATGAAATTTATCAAATTTTTTTGAATAAGACGAATGATCAAAGATGAATTTAAAAATCAACGGCAACATCAATTAAAGAACGGAGGAAGTATAAGTTAAAGCATGCGCGCGCATGTCAGAGGCATCTCTAAATAGGCCATGCCAGAGTTTGTAGATATACATTTCGGTAAAAGGATTAATTTTTCTATAAGAGATATACTAAACAGACCAAAAAATATTATATACTTCGTAATCTGTGGGAAAAAAAATACTTGCCTTGTAAACATCTCCGTACATTCCAGAACCAAGTTTCCGCTCTTCAGAGAAATTATTTGTAATTTCATTTAATAATTGCAGCGATGATACGTCTCCAACGTATCTATAATTTCTGATGTTTCATGCTTGTTTTATGTATCATTGTCACATGTTTTATATGCATTATATATCATTATTATACATTTTCTGGGACTAACCTATTAACAAGATGCCACAGTGCCAGTTCCTGTTTTCTGCTGTTTTTGGTTCCAGAAAAGCTGTTCGGGCAATATTCTCGGAATTCGACGAAACAAAAGCCAAACCTCCTATTTTTCCGAGGGACACACGGAGCCAGAAGGGCAAGCCAGGGGGAGGCCCACGGCCTCCAAACCACCTGCTCGCGCGGCTGGGCCCACAGGCGCGCCGGGAGGTGAGGAGGGAGCCCAGGACCTCCACCGACATCGCCCCTTCGCCTATTTATTCCCCCCGACGCGAAAACCCTAAAAACGAAGCCATATTCCACGAAGAGTTCCGTAGCGCCGCCGCCATCGACATCAAGTTTCGGGGGACAGAATCTCTGTTCCGGCACGCCGCCGGGACGGGGAATTGCCCCCGGAGTCATCTCCATCGACACCACCGCCATCTTCATCGCCGCTGCTGACTCCCATGATGAGGAGGGAGTAGTTCTCCCCCGAGGCTGAGGGCTCTACCGGTAGCTATGTGGTTCATCTCTCTCTCACATGGTGTGATCTTTATGTGATCATGTGTATTGCAGTATCGCTGAATACATTAATAATGTTTATGCTACTCAAGTGATTTTGTCTAGTTTCTGGAGTCATTGTGACAACACGGTATCAAGGTGACAGTGTGGGTACTTGTGTGACTCTATGAATAATTTAGATATTATCATGGCTTGTTCTTGGGAATGTGGTGTTTGTTTACTCAGACTTTGAGGAGTGCTTTTGCAGCCCTACACGTAGTACTCTTGTGTTATCAAGAAGGAGAATAATCCCGAGTAGTATTTACTTGTGTTCAGTTGTGCTAATCTAGTTGAATATGTAGATGTTACTCTTTATCTATTATGCACTCTATAGGTTACTTTAATATGAACTCCGGTACTCTCCACGGTGTAAAGGTGACAGTGTGTGCACCGTGTGTGATTCCTTTATGACGTTGTGGCGCTTGTTTACTCCGGCTTGAGGTGTGCTTTTGTAGCCCTACACAATGAATGGTGTTTGTTATCCAACAAGAGAGTGTTTAAGAGTAGCTTTTACTTATTCAGTTATGAGATCATTGTTGAGAGTGTCCACTAGTGAAAGTATGATCCCTAGGCCTTGTTTCTAAGCATTGAAACACCGTTTACAACAAGTTCTGCTACATGTTTGCTTGCTGCCATTTTTATTCAGATTGCAGTTACTACTTATAATCATCCATATTACTTGTATTTCACTATCTCTTCGCCGAACTAGTGCACCTATACATCTGACAAGTGTATTGGGTGTGTTGGGGACACAAGAGACTTCTTGTATCTTAATTGCAGGGTTGCTTGAGAGGAATATCTTTGACCTCTACCTCCCTGAGTTCGATAAACCTTGGGTGATTCACTTAAGGGAAACTTGCTGCTGTTCTACAAACCTCTGCTCTTGGAGGCCCAACACTGTCTACAAGAATAGAAGCGTGCGTAGACATCAAGCTATTTTCTGGCGCCGTTGCCGGGGAGGTAAGCGTTGGAAGGTATCTCCTTTAGATTCTGCAATTATTTCTTTTTGTTTCTTGTTTTTATTTTCACTAGTTAGGCTTAATGGAAAACAACAAAAAAATTAGAGATCTTTATGAACTTTATATTGAATTAGGACATGATGCTTTTGAAGAGAAAATTAAAAAACCTATGGAGGCTTGTTTGCATGATGGTAGCAATGTATTACTATAAATTCTTTGAACACCATTATTGCTAATGCTATGGAAAAGTCTAAGCTTGGGGAAGCTGGTTTGATGAATATGATATTTTTAGTCCCCCAAGTTTTGAGGAGAAAATTTTCTTTGATGATACTTTGCCTCCAATTTATGATGATTATAATGATAGTGGTATTTTGGTGCCACCTACTATGGAGGATAAAGTTTATTATGATTATACTATGCCTGCAATTTATGATGAATACAATGATGGTTGTGATAGTTTTACTCTCACTATTACTAATAAAATTGATTATGCTTATGTGGAGAGTAATGATACTTTTGTGCATGTGGATCATGATAAGAATGCTTTATGTGATAGCTATATTGTTAATTTTGTTCATGATGCTACTGAAAATTATTTTGAGAGAGGAAAATATGGTTGTAGAAATTTCATGTTACTAAAACACCTCTCTTTATGATGAAGGTTTTGAGCTTTCTCTTGATTTGCTTTTATTTGCTGGGTACTTTAAGACCTACTGGTCCTTATGAGAGAGGGAGACATGGTTCATATATCACAATAATATTAAGTCTCCTCTCTTTATGTTGAAATTTTTGAAGTTGCACTTGTTTTGCCTTCCTATGCTAGTCACTTTGTGCTTTTGATTTATTTTCTTACAAGACTCCTTGCATAGGAAGTGGGTTAGACTTAAATGTGTTTGGTATTTGCTTTTGATGCTCTCTTATATTCAACTCTTATACATATGAGAGCATTATCAAAATCACTATGCCTAGCTAAAAGGCTTTAAAGAAAAGCGCTTATGGGAGACAACCCATTGTTTTTATTTTCTGTTATTTTTGCTTTTCTTTTTGTTTTGAGTCAAGGTGTTGTTACTTCTGTAGCAACTCCTTTGTATCTTTATTTTATTGCATTGTTGTGCCAAGTAAAGTTTTATTGAAAGTTGATGCAAGATTTGGATTTCTGCGCAGAGACAGATTTTTAGCTGTCACGATTTGAGCTTCTCCTTGAAAAATTCGAAAAATTCTGTAAAAAATCACGCATCTTCCTCAGATATGTACGCAACTTTCATTATTGGACCAGATCCATCTGAGCAACTTAAGTGCCTCGAAAAAATTCGTCATTCCAGACTGTTCTGTTTTTGACAGATTCTGCCTTTTGTTTTGCATTCGCTCTTTTACTATGTTTGTGTGGATTTCTTTGCTCCACAAAGCATTGGCTGTAGCTAATGTCCAGAAGCTTTGATGATTGTGTCATCACAGAATATGAGAATTTTTATTATGCACTAACCCTCTAATGAGAACTGTTTGAGTTTGGTGTGAAGGAAGTTTTCAAGGATCAAGCGAGAAGGGTGATATTATGTGATCAAGAAGAGTGAAAAGCCTAAGCTTGGGGATGCCCCCGTGGTTCATCCCAACCATATTCAAGAGACTCAAGCGTCTAAGCTTGGGGATGCCCAAGGCATCCCCTTCTTCATCAACAACTTATCAGGTCATCTCTAGTGAAACTATATTTTAATTCTTTCACATCTTATGCGCTTTACTTGGAGCGTCTGTGTGCTTTTATTTTTGTTTTGTTTGAATAAATTCGGATCCTAGCAATCCTTGTGTGGGAGAGAGACACGCTCCGCTTTTTCATGTGAATACTCATGTTCTTCACTTATATTTGTTGAGTATTCTTAACTAGCTACTGCAGTGCTTTTAGCTCCTGTTTTTCATGCATCTCTTTGAGCTGTTAGCACGTGTTTATAAATACTCTCTTGCTGCATTATATTATCATTTGGAGAGTTTATGTTTAAGTAAGTTGCTTGGTGTTTGCTTGGAAGAAAGAAAATGCTGCATGTGGTAGTGGTATGAAAACTTGCATAATCTTGTAGATCATTGAAACTTTGATAACTTGATTCTTTGCAAATGTTTTGAGATATTTAGATGGTAAAGCTTGCTGGTTAATTAAGTTAAAATCATTAGTGGATTGTTGTCTTTAAGCTTGTACCGTACTACAAACTCTAAAATTGTTGAAGGTGTAGTTGGACTTGATAGCTTTCCATGTCTGAAAGTTCATTGTAGTAACTAAGTTGTGCTGAAGGTCGAGGGATCTAACGGGGTACTTGTACCGCCGTGAACGGCCCTTCTTGGAGTGAATTTTAATCATGCTCTTAATGTTGAACCTGCTAGTTGTTTGCAATAAACTTGTGAGTTCTTTTTGACTAATGTTAAGCTACGGTTTTTGGCACTTCCACCATCCATATTTGCTAGCCTCTTCGGTGCTGTGCATTGCCTTCTGCTCACATTGAGAGTTGTGCATACTTCGCCAGTACATCCAACCCCGTGGGAGACTTCCTCTTGTTCTCCTACACATAAGCCCATACATCTTCCTCAAAACAGCCACCATACCTACCTACCACAGCATTTCCATAGCTGTTCCGAGATATATTGCCATGCAACATCCATTTACATTACATGACTTGTTGTCATTATCATTATATATTGCTTTGCATGATTCTATACAGCTGATGTGTGGTTTACCCATGTTACGCTAGATCATTGCACATCCTGCTACACTGGCAGAGGCATACAGTTTTATACATCATGTTTTGTTCATTATGAGTTATTTGTACCAAAAAGTTGTAATCATATTAGAGTGTTGCCCCTTCTGAAAAGAGCCATGGAGGCCATCGAAAAGTGAAACAGAAAAAGAAAAAAAAATAGAAAAAAAGAAAAAAAAAAAGAATAAAGAAAAAGGGGGCAACATTACTATCCTTTATCACACTTGTGCTCATGTTAGCACCTGCAGTATTCATAGTCATCATTTGTGCTCATGTTTAGCACCTATACTCCATGTGAGAGAGTTTTCATGTTCTACTTGTATAACTATGTGGGGAATTTACACTATAGAACTTGGGTTGTATATTCCAATGATGAGCTTCCTCAAAAGTGCTCTAGGTCTTCATGAGCAACCAAGTTGGATGCACCCCCACTAGTTCCATTGGAGAGCTTTCATACACATATAGCTCTATGTGCATCCGTTGCATGGCAATCACTACTCCTTACATAGCTTCGATTATAAGACTTCCTCTTGTCTAATGATCACTTATAGCTTTGTGAGACTTTCTTCCATTGGCCTTCCAAACCCCCATTAATGTTCTCTTTGCCATAACATCATGGTGCCAATACCAAATGCTTGCGCTCACCGGTTGAGTAGACTTCGAAACAGTTGATTCATGACGTTCATGTTTATGTTTACTTGGCTGAATCCTTCTATGTTATGAAAATTTGCTTGATGCTTGGATTGAAGGATAGAACTCTACTGGATACTTAAACCATCTTTAATGAACCTTGTACGGTTTCATGTCTTTAAAGCAATAGTTCATGAAAACTTTTAGCTTGTTTGACTCTTGCTTATTATCTCTTATATCAACTATAGACATTTGCTTTGAATGATTTGATCACAGCTTACATGCCTTACAATATTATGATCAAGATTGTGTGAAAGCATGTCTCCTCAGAAATTATTTGTTGTTATCGTTTTACCTACTCGAGGACGAGTAGAACTAAGCTTGGGGATGCTTGATACGTCTCCAACGTATCTATAATTTCTGATGTTTCATGCTTTGTACATGTTTTATATGCATTATATATCATTATTATACATTTTCTGGGACTAACCTATTAACAAGATGCCACAGTGCCAGTTCCTGTTTTCTGCTGTTTTTGGTTCCAGAAAAGCTGTTCGGGCAATATTCTCGGAATTCGACGAAACAAAAGCCAAACCTCCTATTTTTCCGAGGGACACACGGAGCCAGAAGGGCAAGCCAGGGGGAGGCCCACGGCCTCCAAACCACCTGCTCGCGCGGCTGGGCCCACAGGCGCGCCGGGAGGTGAGGAGGGAGCCCAGGACCTCCACCGACATCGCCCCTTCGCCTATTATTCCCCGACGCGAAAACCCTAAAAACAAGCATATTCCACGAAGAGTTCCGCAGCGCCGCCGCCATCGACGACAAGTTTCGGGGGACAGAATCTCTGTTCCGGCACGCCGCCGGGACGGGGAATTGCCCCCGGAGTCATCTCCATCGACACCACCGCCATCTTCATCGCCGCTGCTGACTCCCATGATGAGGAGGGAGTAGTTCTCCCCGAGGCTGAGGGCTCTACCGGTAGCTATGTGGTTCATCTCTCTCTCACATGGTGTGATCTTTATGTGATCATGTGTATTGCTAGTATCGCTGAATACATTAATAATGTTTATGCTACTCAAGTGATTTTGTCTAGTTTCTGGAGTCATTGTGACAACACGGTATCAAGGTGACAGTGTGGGTACTTGTGTGACTCTATGAATAATTTAGATATTATCATGGCTTATTCTTGGGAATGTGGTGTTTGTTTACTCAGACTTTGAGAGTGCTTTTGCAGCCCTACATAGTACTCTTGTTATCAAGAAGGAGAATAATCCCGAGTAGTATTTACTTGTGTTCAGTTGTGCTAATCTAGTTGAATATGTAGATGTTACTCTTTATCTATTATGCACTCTATAGGTTACTTTAATATGAACTCCGGTACTCTCCACGGTGTAAAGGTGACAGTGTGTGCACCGTGTGTGATTCCTTTATGACGTTGTGGCGCTTGTTTACTCCGGCTTGAGGTGTGCTTTTGTAGCCCTACACAATGAATGGTGTTTGTTATCCAACAAGAGAGTGTTTAAGAGTAGCTTTTACTTATTCAGTTATGAGATCATTGTTGAGAGTGTCCACTAGTGAAAGTATGATCCCTAGGCCTTGTTTCTAAGCATTGAAACACCGTTTACAACAAGTTCTGCTACATGTTTGCTTGCTGCCATTTTATTCAGATTGCAATTACTACTTATAATCATCCATATTACTTGTATTTCACTATCTCTTCGCCGAACTAGTGCACCTATACATCTGACAAGTGTATTGGGTGTGTTGGGGACACAAGAGACTTCTTGTATCTTAATTGCAGGGTTGCTTGAGAGGAATATCTTTGACCTCTACCTCCCTGAGTTCGATAAACCTTGGGTGATTCACTTAAGGGAAACTTGCTGCTGTTCTACAAACCTCTGCTCTTGGAGGCCCAACACTGTCTACAGGAATAGAAGCGTGCGTAGACATCAAGCTATTTTCTGGCGCCGTTGCCGGGGAGGTAAGCGTTGGAAGGTATCTCCTTTAGATTCTGCAATTATTTCTTTTTGTTTCTTGTTTTTATTTTCACTAGTTAGGCTTAATGGAAAACAACAAAAAAATTAGAGATCTCTATGAACTTTATATGGAATTAGGAGATGATGCTTTTGAAGAGAAAATTAAAAAACCTATGGAGGCTTGTTTGCATGATGGTAGCAATGGTATTACTATAAATTCTTTGTACACCATTATTGCCAATGCTATGGAAAAGTCTAAGCTTGGGGAAGCTAGTTGTGATGAATATGATATTTTTAGTCCCCCAAGCTTTAAGGAGAAAATTTTCTTTGATGATACTTTGCCTCCAATTTATGATGATTATAATGATAGTGGTATTTTGGTGCCACCTACTATGGAGGATAAAGTTTATTATGATTATACTATGCCTGCAATTTATGATGAATACAATAATGGTTGTGATAGTTTTACTCTCACTATTACTAATAAAATTGATTATGCTTATGTGGAGAGTAATGATACTTTTGTGCATGTGGATCATGATAAGAATGCTTTATGTGATAGCTATATTGTTAATTTTGTTCATGATGCTACTGAAAATTATTATGAGAGAGGAAAATATGGTTGTAGAAATTTTCATGTTACTAAAACACCTCTCTTTATGACGAAGGTTTTGAGCTTTCTCTTGATTTGCTTTTATTTGATGGTTACTTTAAAACCTACTGGTCATTATGAGAGAGGGAGACATGGCTTCACATATCACAATAATATTAAGTCTCCTCTCTTTATGTTGAAAGACTTGAAGTTGCAATTGTTTTGCCTTCCTATGCTAGTCACTTTGTGCTTCGTTGATTTATTTTCTTACAAGATTCCTTTGCATAGGAAGTGGGTTAGACTTAAATGTGTTTGGTATTTTCTTTTTGATGCTCTCTTATATTCAACTCTTATACATATGAGAGCATTATCAAAATCACTATGCCTAGCTAAAAGACTTTAAAGAAAAGCGCTTATGGGAGACAACCCATTGTTTTTATTTTCTGTTATTTTTGCTTTTCTTTTTGTTTTGAGTCAAGGTGCTTGTTACTTCTGTAGCAACTCCTTTGTATCTTTATTTTATTGCATTGTTGTGCCAAGTAAAGCCTTTTATTGAAAGTTTATGCTAGATTTGGATTTCTGCGCAGAGACAGATTTTTAGCTGTCACGATTTTGAGCTCATCTCCTTGCAGAAAATTTTACAAATTCTGTAAAAAATCACGCATCTTCCTCAGGTATGTACGCAACTTTCATTAAATTGGACCAGATCCATCTGAGCAACTTAAGTGCCTCGAAAAAATTCGTCATTCCAGACTGTTCTGTTTTTGACAGATTCTGCCTTTTGTTTTGCATTCTCTCATTTACTTTGATACCAACGCTACCACCTTTGACGATATTATCTATCCATTCACACCATAGCAACAAAGATCCTTCCATTTGCAAAGTCTATTAGAATATAATTTTAGAATCATCCATATCGAGTATTTTTCCTTTGCATCTCAAGAATTGTTTCACGTAGAATCACCACATATTCCATGGTGTTTCTAACAAACATAGTTTGGGATGGTTTTATAATCTTCAAGGCTACTGTAGCCACCGGTTTGTCATAACCTGAGTAAAGTCCTAAAAAAGAACCATAAATTCATCTTTGATGACTTCCCAAAAGGTTCGCCGGGAATCCATCCGGCCCAGGTGCTTTGTTGTTTTCCATCTGAAAAATGGCTTTCTTAACTTCTACTTATGTCAAGGGAACTTTAAGAATGTCACTCTCCTTTGTGACTTGAGGAATATCCTGTAATCGACTCCATTGTAGAGAAGTTGTTCTTTTTGAAGCACTAAAAAAGCCTTTATATCAGTTAGTGATGCAATGTTTTAAGTTCTAATCACCTTCTATAAGGCCCTGATCTTGGTCAAGTTGAAAATTTCTTGTTCTTCAGTGTTTGCCATTTGCCACAAGGTGAAAATATTTGGTATTACAGTTATGTCGGGATAGTATACCCCGGGTACCTACGGATCAACTTCTACAACGCGGCCCACCTACAGTCCGCGACCCAACGGCCCACCAAGGATTTCGCAAAGGCGGCCCGGCCTCAACGGTCGGGAAGCCACGTCAAGGCCCAGAGACAGAGAAGTTATCGTTCCGACCCCCAGGGGTCGGGACCCGAGCTATCGGGATCCTAGCGGTCGGGACTCGCCCGCCGACCGCTGGGAAGCAGTCATCGGCCCAACAAACACGCTGATTCAGAATCCCCGGCAATGCGCAGTTACACGGAGGAGATAAGCATTCCGGAAGATTTCGCAACTACCCGGTCGAACGAAAAACAACCCTCCAGGCGATAAAGCTGAGCAATAAGCAACTCGGTTCCCTCTCAGTGAACAGGAGTACGAACGGGAGGCGCCGATCTTCTGGTCCGAACGCCAGGGAGCATGACTCTCTGGGAACCGTGGCCCCACCTGTCATGGGGTCATCCACTTCCGTAGGCGGCAAGATGCTTAAACCATGGTCCGGTCACCCCAACCATGGATCGGTCAAGACAACCCAGGTTCAGCCCTATATAAGAGACACCCGGGCAATGGAGTAAGGGATGGACATCGAGATATACAAGAAAAAAGGCATAAGACACATAGAGCAACAGTGATAAACACCGCTTGTAAACCACCCCCATCACGCGAGCTTGGGACTCTCGGATCCATCCGGAGCCCTTTCGCATTGTATCTTCGTGTTCTTGAGATTTATACGATCGATCTCTCGCCCCTGGACGTACGGTATTACGCCTCGAGGCAGCCCGAACCAGGTTAACCTTTAAGTTTCGCCTGTAGAATAGGCCATTCGATTCCGAAAACGCACGATCCCCCGTCCGATCATATAAATTTACTGTGCCGGTGTACGAAACACCGATAGTTGGCGCGCTAGGAAGGGGGCTTTTCGGTGCATTTTCTTTCGTTGTTTCAATGGCTTCGGTTTTTGCTCTAGTCGGAGGTTCTTCCATCTCTCGGCTGTTCTTTGGGGATTTTGCGGTTGCCATCGCTCGTGATGGTCGATCGTGGAGCATTCCCACTTTCGTTGCTGGCCAGGCTTTCCGCTTTGGAGCCTGGATTTCGTCGCCAACAACAGCGGCAAACTTCACCTTCAGATCTTGCGAAAACGACGTTCATCTAAACGTCGCTCGCCTCGACGCTGCCTTCTTCGTTCTTCGCCTCACGGCGTTTTGGATCACGATCCTTCCCGTGAGTGCTTCTTGTTGCCCGCCAAAGCCGCAGAGGAAGAACCCCCCGGCAAGACAGCACATGATGATCCCTCTCCACACCTTCAGGCTCTTACTGTGGTCGAGGACGCACTCCGGCGCAAACTTGCGACCGGGGGCGACCCGAAGGGTAAGGGCACTACCGTGACTAGTGGAGGTGCCCGAGCCCGAGCCCGAGCCCGCACTGCTTATCAACAGATCATGGACGGTGGCACGCCTGCCTTTGAGACACCATACGAGAACCTGGCGGTGGCGGCCTGTGTCCTTTACGAATCTCCCACACCCGGCGACCCCATCCTCAAGGAGACTTACGATTGTCTCCGCGTCTACCTTGATGGCGCTTTGCAACTACCTGAGCTATCTCTTCGTCAAGATTCTGAGGCACACAGTTCCTACCGGCCGAGTGCCAACCGTCGAAGCCCTGCTCCCGGTCATCACCGTGGACGGGCCGAGATGAGAAAGCCCGACCTCGCGGCCGGCAACATTCGCCGCCACTTGGGGGAGCATTGTGACGCCCGTCACACCATTGAAGCACGGAGGCAGGCCAGATGTGACCGCTACACTGACTCTGGCCGCGACCGATCCCTCGAGCGACGTCCTCGATGGCACAACTACGACGACGCTCGGAGCCTCAGCCCCGACGACATTGGACCCGAGCATTCGGGGCCCGCATCCGAAGAGCCGGCTTCCCCGACAAGTTCCGCGCTCCAACCAACATCATCCGGTACACAGGCGAGACAAATCCCACCCACTGGCTTGAGGACTATCGCCTTGCGTGCCGAGCCGGTGGCGCGGACGACCTCTTCGCCATCAAGTACCTGCCACTTTTCCTATCCGACTCGGCCAGAGGGTGGCTCGAACATCTTACGAGGGATAGCATCCACGACTGGGCCGACCTTCGTCACGCCTTCGTTGGCAAATTCCAGGGGACTTATACCCCCCGGGTAATTCCTGGGATCTGAAGAACTGCAAGTAGAAGCCCGGTGAGTCCCTCCGAGACTACATTCAGCGATTTTCGCGCAAGCAAAAGAAGCTGCCCGATGTCAGCGACGCCGACGTCATCAACGCCTTCACCTGTGGCACGACATCCAAGGCGATCATCCACAAACCAAGGTGTAAAAACCCTCGGACGGCGCGCGCCCTGCTCAACATCGCCACCACATTCGCCACAGGGGAGAAGGCTGTTCAAGCCAACTTCAACCGGGAACTGGCCAAGGACAAGGAGAGGTTCAAGGCCGATCGAAAGAAAGACGATCGTCTCGACCGGCGACCCGACCGCCGGGATGGGAGCGGGTCGAACAACAAGAAACAGAAGAATCGCCGGCAAGATGAAGAGTTCGTCGGCGTCGCCGACCGACCGCCTAGACCAACAAAGAAGCCGGCCAACCACGACAACCACTTCGAAAAGATGCTCGACAAAACCTGCACCTACCATGCGGCTCCCGTGACGCGCACTCTATGAGACTGCAACCTCATGAAGGCCTTCTTCAAGGGATACTTTTGCCCTGACACTCGTCATCAGCAGAAGAAGTCCGACCCTTCGACGAAGGAAGGGGAGGGTATCCCCGACAGTACTTTCCCGGAGCCAGAAAACTGTCTGATGATCATTGGCGGGTCGGTGGCCTACGAGTCGCGCCGCCATGAGAAGCAAACGTGGCGAGAGGTCAACGTGACCGCTCCCGCCATCCCTTCGTATCTTAAGTGGTCGGAGGCTGCGATCACCATCGAGAGGTCCGATCACCCCGACCATGTTCCTCAACCCGGGCGCCTGCCCTTGGTGCTCGATCCGATAATCGGCACCACCAAACTGTCCAAGGTCTTCATGGATGGAGGCGGCGCCCTCAACATCCTCTACATCGACACGTTCAAGGCCATGAAGCTCTCGAGGTCCGACCTCCTCCCGAGCAACGTTCCATTTCATGGCGTCATCCCAGGGGGTTGCGCCGTCCCCCTGGGTCGGATCACGTTGCCAGTCACCTTCGGCGACCGCGACAACTTCAGAACGGAGAAGCTCATCTTCGAGGTGGTCGATTTCTCTGGAGTATACCACGCCATCCTTGGACCCACCTACGCCAAGTTCATGGCGATCCCCAACTACGTCTACCTCAAGCTCAAGATGCCGGGGCCCAAAGGCATCATCACTGTGGCCTCTCGCTTCAAACATGCTCTCGCATGTGAGAAGGAGAGTTACAAGCTGGCTGTCACCCTCGCGGGGCGGGCCCAGCTAGAGGAGATACGCTAATCCCAGGTGTTCACTGCAATGCTCGACTCCAAGCTTGCCTCCTCCACTTCGTTCGACCCCGCCGACGACTCCAAGGAGATCGCCCTCGACAACTCCGACACCTCCAAGAAAGCCAGAATCGAGACTACGCTCTCCGATGCATAGGAAAGCGTGCTCGTCGACTTCCTCCGCCGGAATCGGAACGTCTTCGCCTAGGCACCATCCGATATGCCAGGCATCCCAAAGGAGGTCGCCGAGCACTCTCTGCACATCGCTCCCGGCTCCCGACCGGTGAAGCAACGACTTCGACGCTTCGACGACGAGAAGCGCCGCACCATCGGAGAAGAAATCACCAAGCTGCTCGATGCCAAGTTCGTCAAAGAGGTCTACCACCCAGAGTGGTTGGCCAATCCTGTAATGGTCAAAAAGAAAAATGGGAAATGGAGGATGTGTGTTGATTACACGAGTCTAAACAAAGCATGCCCAAAGGATCCGTTTCCTTTGCCGCACATAGATCAGGTGGTCGATTCCACCGCAGGGTGCGAAACCCTCAGCTTCCTCGATGCGTACTCTGGGTACCATCAAATATCCATGCGAGACTCCGACCAGTCGGCCACATCACTCATCACACCCTTCGGCTCGTTCTGCTATGTCACCATGCCTTTCGGCCTCAAGAACGCCGGCGCCACGTACCAGCGCTGTATGCAGAAATGCTTCCACAGTCAGCTTGGACGAAACCTGGAGGTCTACGTCGATGACATCGTCAAGATGGGACGAAACCTAGAGGTCTACGTCGACGACATCGTCATCAAGACTCGGCAGGTGGCCGACCTCATCAAAGACCTAGAAGAAACCTTCGTCAACCTCCGGCGGTTCCGCATCAAGCTTAATCCCGAGAAGTGTGTTTTCGGCGTCCCCACCGGCAAGCTCCACAGATTTGTCATCTCCGAGCGTGGCATCGAAGTCAATCCTGAAAAGATCGTCACCATCCGCAACCTCGGGCCCATCAACAACATCAAGGGTGTCCAGAAGCTAACTGGATGCCTGGCGGCTCTCAGCCACTTCATCTCCAGACTGGGTGAGAAGGCTATGCCTTTCTACCGAGTCCTCCGTAAGTCCGACCGCTTCTCCTGGACCCTGAAGCCCAGGAAGCCTTCAAACAATTGAAGATCATGCTATCTTCCCCGCCAGTCCTTACTTCACCAACCTCTGGCGAACCGTTACTACTCTACATCTCCGCCACCGCTAAGGTCGTCAGCACGACATTGGTCGTTGAGCGGTCGGAGGAGGGTCGGGCCTTGAAGGTCCAGCGACCCTCTACTTCATCAGCGAAGTTCTCGCCGACGCCAAGACCCGATATACCCAAGTGGAGAAGCTACTTATGTAATCTTCATCACGAGTCGTAAGCTTCGCCACTACTTCGACAGCCACTCTATCCGAGTGGTGACAAACTTTCTCCTCGAGGAAATCATCAACGGGAAGGACGTGGTTGGGCGCATCGCCACATGGGCGATGGAGCTCATGGGTCACGACATCACCTACGTACCTCGGCAACCCATCAAGTCCCAGACCCTCACCGACTTCATCGCTGAGTGGACCAAGGCACAAGAGCCATTTGACTCCATTGACCCCGAGCACTGAACCATGTTCTTCGATGGGTCATGCCGACTCAAGGGCTCGAGGGCTGGCGTCGTTCTCATCTCCCCCAAAGGAGATAAATTCCGGTACGTTTTGCAGATTCACTTCCTAGCCTCCAACAACGCCGCAGAATATGAGCCCTGCTGCATGGACTCCGCTTGGCCATCACGCTCGGAGTCCGACGGCTTTACGTCAAAGGCGATTCCGAACTCGTCATCAACCAAGTCATGAAGGTGTCAAGCTGCCGAGATTCGAAGATGGAGGCTTATTGCCAAGAGGTTCGCAAGCTCGAAGATAAGTTCGACGGGCTCGAGCTTCATCACGTCCCACGCCGCGACAACGAAGTAGCCGACACTCTCGCCCGGATGGCCTCGGGACGAGATCTAGTTCCCGACGATATCTTCCTCAAGGTCCTTGCCAAGCCGACGATTAAGCTCAAGGACGACGTCGCCGACCCCCACGCTGAGGCGGTGATCGAGGAGCAGGACCAGACCTCCGGGCCCGAAACCTTGGACATCATCCCTGATTGGTCCCTGGAGATTTACATGTATCTCCAAGACGGCACCTTGCCTTCCGACACCAACGAGGCCTGATGAATCATGCGTCGGGCGAAAGCCTACACTCTCAGCGACAACGAGCTCTACAAGCGTAGTCCCTTTGGCGTCATCCAACGCTGCATCCCTCAGACGGAGGGTCTACGTCTCCTCGACGACATTCACTCGGGAACCTGCGGACATCATGCTGCCCCGAGGACTCTCGTTGGCAAAGTTTTTCGTCAAGGCTTTTACTGGCCTACAACAGTCTCGAATGCGGAGAAGCTTGTACGGTCCTACAGGGGCTGCCAGTTCTACGCACGCCAGACGCATCTACCGGCCCAGGAACTTCAGACGATGCCGATAACATGGCCGTTTGCGGTCTGGGGGCTCGACGTTCTCGGGCCTTTTCGCAAAGCGCCTGAGGGCTTTACCCACCTCTTCGTCGCGGTTGATAAGTTCACCAAGTGGATCGAAGCGAAGCCGACCCCCTGCAACAGTTCGGGTCGGGCCGTCGAGTTCATCCGCGACATCATCTTTCGATTCGGGGTCCCGAACTGCATCATCACCGATAACGGGACTCATTTCACCGGAAACATTTTCCGGGAGTTCTGTGAAGAGCACCATATCAGGCTCGACTTCGCCTCTGTCGCCCACCCAAAGACCAATGGGCAAGTGGAACGAGCCAATGGCATGGTACTCCAGGGGCTGAAGCCTTGGATCTATGACTGGATCGAGCAGTCCGCCGAGCGGTGGGCCCAACAGCTCCCGTCCGTGTTGTGGCGCCTGCGAACTACCCCCAACAGAACCATAGGATTCACTCCTTTCTTCATGGTATTCAGAGCTGAAGCCGTTCTGCCAACCGACCTCGACTACAACTCCCCAAGGGTCAGAGCCTACGACGAGCAGAGGTCGGAAGAGGCACGACATGACTTCGACGCTTTGACGACGAGAAGCGCCGCGCCATCGGAGAAGAAATCACCAAGCTGCTGGATGCCAAGTTCGTCAAAGAGGTCTACCACCCAGAGTGGTTGGCCAATCCTGTAATGGTCAAAAAGAAAAATGGGAAATGGAGGATGTGTGTTGATTACACGAGTCTCAACAAAGCATGCCCAAAGGATCCGTTTCCTATGCCGCACATAGATCAGGTGGTCGATTCCACCGCAGGGTGCGAAACCCTCAGCTTCCTCGATGCGTACTCTGGGTACCATCAAATATCCATGCGAGACTCCGACCAGTCGGCCACATCACTCATCACACCCTTCGGCTCGTTCTGCTATGTTACCATGCCTTTCGGCCTCAAGAACGCCGGCGCCACGTACCAGCGCTGTATGCAGAAATGCTTCCACAGTCAGCTTGGACGAAACCTGGAGGTCTACGTCGATGACATCGTCAAGCTGGGACGAAACCTGGAGGTCTACGTCGACGACATCGTCATCAAGACTCGGCAGGTGGCCGACCTCATCATAGACCTGGAAGAAACCTTCGTCAACCTCCGGTGGTTCCGCATCAAGCTCAATCCGAGAAGTGTGTTTTCGGCGTCCCCACCGGCAAGCTCCTCGGACTCGTCATCTCCGAGCGTGGCATCGAAGTCAATCCTGAAAAGATCGTCGCCATCCGCAACCTCGGGCCCATCAACAACATCTAGGGTGTACAGAAGCTAACTGGATGCCTGGCGGCTCTCAGCCACTTCATCTCCAGACTGGGTGAGAAGGCTATGCCTTTCTACCGACTCCACCGTAAGTCCGACCGCTTCTCCTGAACCCTGATGCCCAGGAAGCCTTCAAACAATTGAAGACCGTGCTATCTTCCCCACCAGTCCTTACTTCACCAACCTCTGGCGAACCGTTACTACTCTACATCTCCGCCACCGCTAAGGTCGTCAGCACGGCATTGGTCGTTGAGCGGTCGGAGGAGGGTCGGGCCTTGAAGGTCCAGCGACCCGTCTACTTCATCAGCGAAGTTCTCGCCGATGCCAAGACCCGATATACCCAAGTGGAGAAGCTACTTTATGCAATCTTCATCACGAGTCGTAAGGTTCGCCACTACTTCGACAGCCACTCTATCCGAGTGGTGACAAACTTTCTCCTCGAGGAAATCATCAACGGGAAGGACGTGGTTGGGCGCATCGCCACATGGGCGATGGAGCTCATGGGTCACGACATCACCTACGTACCTCGGCAACCCATCAAGTCCCAGACCCTCACCGACTTCATCGCTGAGTGGACCAAGGCACAAGAGCCATTTGACTCCATTGACCCCGAGCACTGAACCATGTTCTTCGATGGGTCATGCCGACTCAAGGGCTCGAGGGCTGGCGTCGTTCTCATCTCCCCAAAGGAGATAAATTCCGGTACGTTTTGCAGATTCACTTCCTAGCCTCCAACAACGCCGCAGAATACGAGGCCCTGCTGCATGGCCTCCGCTTGGCCATCACGCTCGGAGTCCGACGGCTTTACGTCAAAGGCGATTCCGAACTCGTCATCAACCAAGTCATGAAGGTGTCAAGCTGCCGAGATTCGAAGATGGAGGCTTATTGCCAAGAGGTTTGCAAGCTCGAAGATAAGTTCGACGGGCTCGAGCTTCATCACGTCCCACGCCGCGACAACGAAGCAGTCGACACTCTTGCCCGGATGGCCTCGGGACGAGATCCAGTTCCCGACGATATCTTCCTCAAGGTCCTTGCCAAGCCAACGATCAAGCTCAAGGACGACGTCGCTGACCCCCACGCTGAGGCGGTGATCGAGGAGCAGGACCCGACCTCCGGGCCCGAAACCTTGGACATCATCCCTGATTGGTCCCTGGAGATTTACATGTATCTCCAAGACGGCACCTTGCCTTCCGACACCAACGAGGCCTGATGAATCATGCGTCGGGCGAAAGCCTACACTCTCAGCGACAACGAGCTCTACAAGCGCAGTCCCAGTGGCGTCATCCAACGCTGCATCCCTCAGACGGAGGGTCTACGTCTCCTCGACGACATTCACTCGGGAACCTGCGGACATCATGTTGCCCCGAGGACTCTCGTTGGCAAAGTTTTTCGTCAAGGCTTTTACTGGCCTACAGCAGTCTCGAATGCGGAGAAGCTTGTACGGTCCTGCAGGGGCTGCCAGTTCTACGCTCGCCAGACGCATCTACCGGCCCAGGAACTTCAGACGATGCCGATAACGTGGCCGTTTGCGGTCTGGGGGCTCGACGTTCTCGGGCCTTTTCGCAAAGCGCCCGAGGGCTTTACCCACCTCTTCGTCGCGGTTGATAAGTTCACCAAGTGGATCGAAGCGAAGCCGACCCCCTGCATCAGTTCGGGTCGGGCCGTTGAGTTCATCCGCGACATCATCTTTCGATTCGGGGTCCCGAACTACATCATCACCGATAACGGGACTCAATTCACCGGAAACATTTTCCGGGAGTTCTGTGAAGAGCACCATATCAGGCTCGACTTCGCCTCTGTCGCCCACCCAAAGACCAATGGGCAAGTGGAACGAGCCAATGGCATGGTACTCCAGGGGCTGAAGCCTCGGATCTACGACTACATCGAGCAGTCCGCCGAGCGGTGGGCCCAACAGCTCCCGTCCGTGTTGTGGCGCCTGCGAACTACCCCCAACAGAACCATAGGATTTACTCCTTTCTTCATGGTATTCAGAGCTGAAGCCGTTCTGCCGACCGACCTCGACTACAACTCCCCAAGGGTCAGAGCCTACGACGAGCAGAGGTCGGAAGAGGCACGGCATGACGCCCTGGATCAGCTGGATGAGGCGCGTGACGTGGCCATACTTCGGTCGGCCAAGTATCAATAAAGCCTTCGACGACTACACGCTCGGCGCGTCAAGGGTCGGACCCTCAGAGTCGGCGACCTTGTGCTCAAGAGAGTGCAAGACAGGCGAGATCACCACAAGCTATCTCCTCCATGGGAAGACCCGTACTTGATCAAGCGAGTTTTAAAGCCTGGCACATACAAACTGGCGACATAGGACGGCGTCGAGCTTGTTTACGCCTGGAATATTGAAAACTTGCGTCGTTTTTTACGCATAATAAAGTTGTTTGATCTCTATGCATCCTGATCATATCTCATCTACTAACTATGTCTTTGGCAGAGAAGCGCAGTCTGCTCGACTACACTCCCCTGCCCGAGGGCTATCTTCAGAATCCCACTCGAGGATCGGAACGACCGACCTAAGGATCCAAAGGCCCTGTGCCTCGTTAACATTAAACTAAGGCTCGACGCCTACCTCGTTTCTCGGAGGTCGACCCCCCGGCTCGTGACTCGCTGCACGAGTGACTCAGCCTAACTCTCGAGGACTATGAGCATTCTCATTCAGAGCAATCCTCGCGGCTAACGGTCCGACCCGGCGCCGGTGACGCTCTAAGGTCCGAGTCCGACACTCGACCCCAAGGGCTATACCCGACCCAGTCGCCTGACCAACGCCCAATGGAACGCAAAGAACAATGCGAAACGTTTGATGTTAGAAGGGAGGCAGAAACATTAAATTTCACATAACAAGTTTAAAGGTACCACAACAAGCTACAAGCCAAAACATCTAAAGGGGAGGCAGACGGCTGAAGCACTCCTTCATCAAGGTTGGTCAGAGGAAGCAGCTGATGATCTTCTGCACCTGAGGCTTGGAGTCCTCAAAAAGTTTCGCCGACGCTTCATCCGACGTCCCCGAGGCGAAACCCTCGGCAATACGCCCACGTCAGCGTCGGGGTAATGGGACCGCAGATGCGCCAACATCAACGATGCTCCATCCCGCAGTGTGACGAGCAACTCGGTGCGGATCAGCCCCGGCAGCATCTCCAGCACTAAAGACGCCCGGTCCGCCGACATGCTTAGATCTTGGGTGTCGTCGAACACGTGGTGCACCAGCGCCCGAACCGACCACAACAGTCTCCGGAGCTCCACGGACACGCCTACATCTCAAAAATTTCAGGGACCAGTTTCCCTAGCAAATTAACAAACTCACTTGTTACTTACTCTCATGACTTTTGTGCGCAGCCTCAGTGGCCGACCGCTCATTGGCCAGGTCCTGTTGAAGCTGAGCAGTCGATGCTTCTAGCGAAGCAGACAGTTTTTGCACCCTCGCCAGTTCTGCCATGTACTTCCTCACCACGGCCTCCAAAACGCCGTGGCGAGCCTCCGAAGTGTCACGGCTTTCCAGAGCGAGGCGGCACAGCTCCTCCGACCGCTCCAACGCGCCGTCGGCCGCCTCCTTGGCCTCCTCGGCCAAGCATGTCCGGTCCTTCAGCTCCCGGATCTCCCGGGCGCTACGGCCGGCCCCCTCCTGGAGTTATGCGTAGTCTAATGCATCAGCAAGCAACAACAGGATGAACATTCTTGTTGGACAGTGAGCCATAAAACTACTTACTTGCACAGGTCTGGCGTAGCATCCCGACCTCCTCGCCGAGGCTCCTTCTCTCGATCTGTAGCCGAGTGATCTCCATCTGGAGCTCCTGGCTACCTCTTTCGAAGCCCTCGGCGCGTCTTTCAGCATCCCCGAGGGCGAGGAGTCGGTCGGCGGCCAATCTTCTGGCCTCATCCCGCTCGTCGCGGGTCTGCGCAAGCTCGCGGCGCAACGCCTCGACCTCCGATCGGTCGAGACCTTGCGGAGGCTGGCGAAGGCCCTCTCAAGGGTTCCCTGCGAGACCCGCCAATCAGGTTCATGTATAATTCCAAAAATTTGAAATATTAAAACTTACCTACCAGAGCGCTCCATATGGATCGGCCATAGTCTCCTGGAACTCCTCCAAGCATTCCTTGATGCTTTGCATGTGGGTGAGCGCCGAGGAGACCCATTCGCCCCCCGCGCACACCTGGTCGTTCAGGAACCTCTAAGAGTCCCAGGCGGCCTAATTGGAGGTTGGAGGACCAGGTGCCGGATGGCGTCCTGTCGAAGTGGATGGAGAGGGATCTGGCTTCCGCCTCAAGATCCGAGGTCGCCCTGGGTCCACCCGCTGCGCAGAAGCCTGCGCCGCCACCACCAACGCCACCGAAGTGGCTCCCGTGGTCGGCGGCAGGACCGGCACTGCTGGCGTCGAAGGCTCCATCGGAGCCGACGGTGCGGTCTCTTCCCTCGTCCCCGCATCAGGGGATGGCCCGGCCTGCCTCTCCGTCAGAACGACGGCGCTCAGAGGCACCGTCGTCTGCTCCCCGATTTCCACGTCCCCGGTGACAGAACTCAGGGGCAGTGGAATGCCAACCCCGGCCCCAGCGGCCGTGGGTTGACCCTCATCTCTCCCGGCTTCCTCGCCCGGGAGTCCACCCTGGCCGCCCTAGCTTCGGCGCGAGGAAGCTGCGCTATCTCTTGCACTCGCTCCTCTGCGGCCTCGGCCGCGGATGCCATGCGAGGAGGCGGCGGCGAACAATACGACGTCAACCACACCGATCCCGCAGCGGGCAGCCTTTCCTCGGACACGGCCCCCGCCGCAAGGGCCCGCGGCGCGCCGAGAGAAGAAGGAGGCCTGCAAAACATGATCAAAATTCTGGTCACTTTACGACATCAGGTACAACGTCTAATTAAATTAAAATACAGAAACTTATCGGCGTGACACTCGCATGGAGAAAGGCAGGTTTCCTCCTGGCGAAGTTTGTCCGACCCTAGCGGCCAGAACGGTCGGGGTCGGGGTGAGGACAGAAGGACCAGATTCCTCCGTCCTTGGCTTTTTTGAAGGCGGCCCTGATACGTCTCCAACGTATCCATAATTTCTGCTGTTCCATGCTTATATTATACCATTTGCTACATGTTTTATATACACTTCGTATCACTTTTATGCATTTTCTGGGACTAACCTATTAACAAGATGCCACAGTGCCAGTTCCCTGTTTTCTGCTGTTTTTGGTTTCAAAAAGTTACTTCTGGAAATATTCTCGGAATTGCACGAAACAAAAGGCCACGTCCCTATTTTTCCAGCACCATCACGGAGTCCGAAGGAGAGACGAAGATGAGCCACGAGGTGGCCAAACCACCAGCAGGCGCGGCAGTGGGCCCAGCCGCGCCACCAGGTGGTTTGGGCCCCTCGGGGGTCCGCCGACATCGCCCCTTCGCCTATTTATTCCCCGAGACGCGAAAACCCTAAAACACCGAGCCTTTCATCCAGAACATATTCGCTGCCGCCGTCGTCGTCAACCCTAACTCGGGGGGTTTCTGAAGCTCTTCCCGGCACCCTGCCGGAGAGGGGAATCATCACCGGAGGGCTCTACATCCCCATGCCCGCCTCCGGAGTGATGCGTGAGTAGTTCATCCTTGGACTATGGGTCCATAGCAGTAGCTAGATGGTTGTCTTCTCCACTTGTGCCATCATGTTTAGATCTTGTGAGCTGCCTATCATGATCAAGATCATCTTATTGTAATGCTACATGTTGTGTTTGCTGGGATCTGACTTATATTGATACCTATGTGGAGCTGAATAATATATTATCATGTCTATGTCATTTGTAATCTTGCATGCTCTCCGTTACTTGTTGAAGCCTTGGCCACGTGAATACTTGTAACTCCAAGAGGGGGTATTTATGCATGATAGTTGGGTTCAACCTCTATTTAACCTGGGATAGTGACAGCAAGTTCTAAGGTTGTAGATGTGTTGTTGCCACTAGGGGTAAAACAGAAATGCTTTATTCAAGGATGAATGTATTGTTTACATTACGCACATTACTTAATGCAATTGTCTGTTGCTTGCAACTTAATACTGGAAGGGGTACGGATGTTAACCGGAAAGTGAACTATTTAGGCATAGATTCATGCTGGATAGCGGTCTATGTACTTTGTCGTAATGCCCAAATGAATCTCATAGTAGACACCACAGCTCACACATGCATGTTATATGCACTTATCAATTGTCAATTGCCCAGCTGTAATTTGTTTACCCAGCATGTTAGTTATCTTATTGGAGAGACACCACTAGTGAACTGTGGACCCCGGTCCATTCTTTTACATCTGAAATACAATCTACTACAATCATTGTTCTCTACTGTTTTATGCAAACAAACATCATTTTCCATTAGATACGTTTAACCCTTTGTTTTCAGCAAGCCGGTGAGATTGACAACCTCACTGTTAAGTTGGGGCAAAGTAATTTGGTTGTGTTGTGCAGGTTCCACGTTGGCACCGGAATCCCTGGTGTTGCGCCGCACTACACTCCTTCACCAACACCTTCGAAGCAACGTCGTCCTCCTCCTGGATTGATAACCTTGATTTCATACTGAGGGAAAACTTACTGCTACACTCATCATACCTTCCTCTTGGGGTTCCCAACTGACGTGTGACGTACAAGCATTGTTTCTGGCACTATTAACTTAGAGCCACCAACACATTTTCTGGCGCCGTTGCCGGGGAGGAAACTGAATTGCTTCTGCAAGGGGAGTCTCTCACACCCAATCTCTTTACTTTGTTATTTGTCTTGCTTAGTTTATTTTTTATTTAGTCTTGTTTGCTCTCTTTATCAAAAACACACAAAAAAATTATTTACTTGTTTAATTTAGTTTGATCTTGTTTTTCAAAATGAGTACTCCTGAGAACACTAAGTTGTGTGACTTCACTAGCACAAACAACAATGATTTCATATGCACTCCTATTGCTCCACCTGCTTCTAAAGCAGAGTTTTATGAAATTAAACCTGCTCTATTAAATCTTGTTATGAAAGAGCAATTTTCTGGTGTTATTACTGATGATGCTGCTGCCCATCTTAATAACTTTGTTGAACTTTGTAAAATGCAAAAGTATAAGGATATGGATGGGGATATTATAAAACTGAAACTTTTTCCTTTCTCCTTGAGAGGAAGAGCTAAAGAATGGTTGCTTTCTTTGCCTAGAAATAGTATTGATTCTTGGACAAAATGCAAAGATGCTTTCATAGGGAAATATTATCCTCCTGCTAAGATTATATCCTTGAGAAGTAGCATTATGAATTTTAAACAACTTGATAATGAACATGTTGCTCAAGCTTGGGAAAGAATGAAATCTTTGGTGAAGAATTGTCCCACTCATGGACTGACTACTTGGATGATCATCCAAACCTTTTATGCAGGATTAAATTTTTGCTCAAGGAACTTATTGGATTCAGCCTCTAGAGAAACCTTTATGTCATCACTTTAGGTGCAGCAACAAAGCTACTTGATGATATGATGATTAACTATTCCGAATGGCACACCGAAAGAGCTCCTCAAGGTAAGAAGGTAAATTCTGTTGAAGAAACCTCCTCTTTGAGTGATAAGATTGATGCTATTATGTCTATGCTTGTGAATGGTAGATCTCATGTTGATCCTAATAATGTTCCTTTAGCTTCATTGGTTGCTCAAGAAGAGCATGTTGATGTGAACTTCATTAAAAACAACAACTTCAACAACAATGCTTATAGAAATAATTTTGCTAGCAACAATTATAAGCCTTATCCTTCAAATGGTTATGGTAATTTTTATGGTAATTCCTACAGCAACAATAGAAGTGTGTCCTCTGATCTTGAAGCTATGCTTAAAATATTTATTAGCACACAAAAAGGTTTCAATAAAACTGTTGAGAAAAAGTTTGAAAAAATTGATGATCTTGTCTCTAAAGTTGATAGTCTTGCTCATGATGTTGAAATTCTAAAACTGAAAGTTATGCCTAATGAAGTTAAAGATATTAAGTCATTTGCTACAGCAAATGCCATCCAAGTTCGAATCTATTATATATACTAAAAGCAAAATGAGTTAGTTAATAGAGCCACCACATTAATCCACATCATCTAAATTAATTATAGTGGTTAGATCTAAAATATATGGCTGGGATTTTTTTAATATATTAGATTACGCAACATGCGTGACACGACTCATGCTGAGAACGTGACCTCCCTTGACTCGCAAAAAAAACATGTGTACCTTAGTTTTTTTTTTCCGAATCATGTGTACCTTAGCTTTACCGTCATAGCTAAAGGAGATTTTTTTTTTTTACCTCCAACCGTCCAACGTGGTGGCAAAGGAGACGTGCACTAGCTAATTACGTGCCTCCACCAGATAATTAAATCGGTTTAAGACACCGGCCGCATGCGAGAGTAGCTAGCCTTGAAACGTGATGGAAAACGATAGTAATTGCTAAGATATGCACAACTCACAAATAATAGTCACTACTCCATTTACTCACAAATGATAGTAATTGGAGTAAGCATATTCTCTATTTACTTAGTCTGTGTTTGTGAGTTTACTTAAAATCAAATTTTGTAAAATAACAAAATATGTAGCAGCATTCATAATAACAAATTTATTTAATACAAATAAAACTTTTTATATTGAATCTAATACTAATGATTTTGAATTTCATACGTTGATGGTCAAACTTTATAAACTTTGATTTAGACTAAACACCAGAACACAAGTTAATTATTTATTGAGAGAGTATGATGTTTCTACGATTGAGTCCACATAATTGATAATTTATTTGACAATCATCAGACAAACGCACTAAAAACGCATGTAGAAGTTCGGATTCGTGGAATTTTAAAATTAACGAACTCACGATATTAGTTGCACTACATACATTGCTTCTATGATTGAGTACATATAGACGACAAATTAATTCGACTTTCATCAAACCAACAGTGTCACAAAATGCATGCGGGAGGTTGAAATTCTGAGTTGTCACATTTTAATATTAATGAATTAACGACATTAGTTGCATTATCGACAGGAACGCCCCTCACACTAAAAACTTACTGGCTTAATGAAACCCCCACATTTGCCCTCGCATTTGGTGATATATATTAACGTTATATATTACAAATCATCGATTTTCTTAAGATCAATTCATAGATTGATTTACAAACTACAATAATGTATAGAAAATTTTGATTAAAGATATTTACCGTGCAACAAATAACCACCAGGAAAACAATAGAACACAGTTATGCATGTGATATATTCTCCATAACCTTCCCTATAATTTGAATTTTCTATTAACACAATATTTTCAAAAGCATGTAAGAGAAGTGTATATAAAAACATTAACATATACCGTTCCAAATGAAAGAAAAAAATGAATCTAACCGTGCAAATGTGTGGGTCACCGTGCTAATTTACGAAAGATCAATAGCCTTTTAATCGCCTAATAATTGTCCCGCAAGTGTACTCCCCTAATGTATGGCGTGTGCGAAGAAAACGCGATCTGATAGTTTAAAAACGATGATTGTACTCACCTTTTCCTACCGTATCAAGACAAGACTTTTTCACTTCCATGTTTTCTTTGAAATTAAAAACAAATATGTAAACGAAACATGTTGCGCCCATTTAGAAAAAACAAAGTACATATACTAAAAAGACATCGTGATAAAAGTGTACTCATATGTATGTGTGCGTGACTGAGAATACGAAGTTAATCACAAGACAGTTACAATTTTTAGATACGTTGAGTATGATGTAAATATACTCACGAGCATACTACCACAATTTATATTCGTCGTCCATTCACGACTTAGGCCAAGATATTTTAGATTGACAAAGTTACAACTTCATGCTTGCTATCGACAGGAACATCGACTCATATTTAAAAGAGTAATCATGTTTAATTGTATACAATATGGCGCAAAACCCGAGGTTGGATTAAAATAATAGAAGATAAGCCAAAACAACCATTGGCTACATGGAGCACTGCCTGATAAGTGTGGAACCATGGAAAAACACCAAGAATTAGATGGAACTAATAGGTTTGTTCTGTGACACTGTCCCAATAAGTTATTGGCTAGAATTTCGTGGTCAATTAAAAAGATTACTTTTTAGATGGCTTGAAGTTAATTGGTGATTGATTTTTTTTTTAAACTATGTGCCATCCAATTATTTATCTACCATAATATTTAGGATAGTTATAGAATATATAATTTAGATTTCCGTCTTTACAGTATTCTAAGATACCTCTCATTTAATTCTTAGACATTATTAATACGCTAAAGACAATGCCCTCGCATTTGCGAGGGCCACCTTGCTAGTTGATAATAATATTAGGATGTTGGCTGAATTGCATGCTAGGTGAGAAAAAGAGGAAGAACTTGAAAAAGAGGATAGTATAGTTAGAGTTTGTACTATCACCACCACTAGTAATGCTAATGTTTCACATGCTAGTAAACCTCCTACTATTGATGGTAATGATATTGGTGTTGATAATGTCTCTACTACTTCTGCTAAGCGTTTGAAATTGCCTAAAACTGCTGAAACTTTTTCTGATAAAAGTGCTGAAATTTTTCAAACTATTGGAGACAATGGTTCCACCACCATTGACAATAATGATTTTGATTTGATGATTGTAACATCTCTGAAGTTATTATGTTCTTGCAAAAATTAGCTAGAAGTCCCAATGCTAGCACTATTAATTTGGCTTTTACAAAGCATATTACAAATGCTCTTTTGCAAGCTAGGGAGGAGAAGTTGAAACTTAAAGCTTCTATTCCTAGGAAATTAGAAGATGGTTGGGAACCCATCATTAAGGTAAAGGTGAATGATTTTTATTGCAATGCCTTGTGTGATCTTGGTGCAAGTGTTTTCAGTTTTGCCCAAGAAGCTTTATGATATTCTTGATTTGCACCTTTGGAACATTGTTATTTGGATGTTTTTCTCGCTGATAATGCTATGAAGAAACCTTTGGGGCGAGTTAATGATGTTTTTATTACGGTAAAAGATAACCTTGTCCCCGTTGATTTTATTGTTATGGATATTGAATGCAATGCATCTTGTCCTATTGTTTTGGGAAGACCTTTTCTTTGAACTGTTGGTGCCATCATTGATATGAAAGAAGGTAATATAAGGTACCAATTTCCTCTCAGAAAGGTATGGAACACTTCCCTAGGAAGAGAATGAAGTTACCTTTTGACTCTATTGTTAGAGCAAGTTATGATGTTGATGCTTCTTCTCTTGACAACACTTGATTTTCACTCTCTGCGCCTAGCTGAAAGGCGTTAAAGAAAAGCGCTTATGGGAGACAACCCATCGTTTTTATTTGTTGTTATTTTTGTTTTCTTTGAGTCAAGGAGTTTTTGTTACTTCTGTAGCAACTCCTTTGTATCTTTATTTTCTCACAATGTTGTGCCAAATAAAGTTCTATATTGAAAGTTGATGCAAGATTTGGATTTCTGCGCAGTGACAAATTTTTAGCTGTCACGGATTTGAGCTTATCTCCCTGTAGAAAATTCAAAAAATTCTGAGAAACATCACGCATATTCCTGAGATATGTACGCAACGTTCATTATTTTAGGCCAGATCCATCTGAGCAACTTAAGTGCCTCGAAAAATTCGTCATTCCAGACTGTTCTGTTTTTGACAGATTCTGCCTTTTGTTTTGCATTCGCTCTTTTACTGTGTTTGTGTGGATTTCTTTGCTCCACAAAGCATTGGTGGCTGTAGCTAATGTCCAGAAGCTTTGGGATTGATTGTATCATTACAGAATATGAGAATTTTTGATTATGCACTAACCCTCTAATGAGAACTGTCTTGAGTTTGGTGTGAAGGAAGTTTTAGCTCCTGTTTTTCATGCATCTCTTCGAGCTGTTAGCACTTGTTTATAAATACTCTCTTGCTGCATTATATTATCATTTGGAGAGTTTATGTTTAAATAAATTATTGGTGTTTGTTTGGAAGAAAGAAAATGCTACATGTAGTAGTTGGTATTGGAAAAGACATATGCATTCTTGTAGATCATTGTCTTGTTTTGATTTGATGCTTTGCAATTGTTTTGAGCTCTCAAGTAGATCATGTTTAAGCTCTTGCATCATGTAGTTAAAGCCTAGTAGTGGAGAACTACCGTAGAGCTTGTTGAGACTTGGGATGCATATTTGTTCTCTCTAAGGTCTAGATATTTTCTGGTAAAATGTTTGAGCAACAAGGAAGACAGTGTAGAGTCTTATAATACTTGCAATATGTTTTTATGTGATTCTTGCTGTACCGGTTTATACTTGTGTTTGCTTCAAACAACCTTGCTAGCCTAAACTCTGTACTGAGAGGGAATGCTTCTCGTGCATCCAAAACTTGAGCCAAAACCCATGCCATTTGTGTCCACCATACCTACCTACTATGTGGTATTTCCTGCCATTCCAAGTAAATATTTCATGTGCTACCTTTAAACTATTCAAAACTTTATTACTCCTTATTTGTGTCAATGTTTTATAGCTCATGAGGAAGTATGTGGTGTTTTATCTTTCAATCTTGTCATTTACTTCTGACAGACTTTCACCTGGACTAGTGGCATATACATCCGCTTATCCAATAATTTGCAAAAAGAGCTGGCAACGGGGTGCCCAGCCCCAATTAATTACAACTTTCATTAATAATTCTCTTCACATGTTTTGCCCTGATTTATCAGTAAGCAACTTAATTTTGCAATAGACACTCCTCCATGGTATGTGAATGTTGGAAGGCACCCGAGGATTCGGTTAGCCATGGCTTGTGTAAGCAAAAGGTTGGGAGGAGTGTCATCTATAAAGAAACTAAAATACATGTGTAAACAAAAGAGAAGAGGGATGATCTACCTTGCTGGTAGAGATAACGTCCTTCATGGGAGCCGCTCTTTGAAAGTCTGGTTGACAAGGGGGTTAGAGTGCCCACTACCATTCGTTGACAACAACAAACACCTCTCAAATACTTATTTTGTGCTCTCTATATGCTTTCGAAAACTTAAAAAGCTCTAGCACATGATTTAATCCCTGCTTCCCTCTGCGAAGGGCCTATCTTTTACTTTATGTTGAGTCAGTTTACCTACTCCTTTCTATCTTAGAAGCAAACACTTGTGTCAACTTTGTGTGCATTGATTCTTACATATTTACTTATTGCACTTGTTATATTGCTTTATGTTGACAACTATCCATGAGATATACATGTTACAAGTTGAAAGCAATGCTGAAACTTAATCATCCTTTGTGTTGCTTCAATGCCTTTTACTTTGAATCTATTGCTTTATGAGTTACCTCTTATGCAAAACTTTTTGATGCTTGTCTTGAAAGTACTATTCATGAAAAGTTTTTGCTTATATGATTCATTGTTTACTCTTTATCTATTTGTTAGCAAACTATAGATCATTGCTTTGAGTCACTTCATTCATGACATGAGCCTTGCAATATATTGATCAAGATTGTGTGAAAGCATGTCTCCTCAGAAATTATTTGTTGTTATCGTTTTACCTACTCGAGGACGAGTAGAACTAAGCTTGGGGATGCTTGATACGTCTCCAACGTATCCATAATTTCTGCTGTTCCATGCTTATATTATACCATTTGCTACATGTTTTATATACACTTCGTATCACTTTTATGCATTTTCTGGGACTAACCTATTAACAAGATGCCACAGTGCCAGTTCCCTGTTTTCTGCTGTTTTTGGTTTCAGAAAGTTACTTCTGGAAATATTCTCGGAATTGCACGAAACAAAAGGCCAGTCCCTATTTTTCCAGCACGTACACGGAGTCCGAAGGAGAGACGAAGAGAGCCACGAGGTGGCCAAACCACCAGGGCGCGGCAGTGGGCCCAGCCGCGCCCCGGTGGTTTGGGCCCCTCGGGGGTCCGCCGACATCGCCCCTTCGCCTATTTATTCCCCGAGACGCGAAAACCCTAAAACACCGAGCCTTTCATCCAGAACATATTCGCTGCCGCCGCCGTCGTCAACCCTAACTCGGGGGGTTCTGAAGCTCTTCCCGGCACCCTGCCGGAGAGGGGAATCATCACCGGAGGGCTCTACATCGCCATGCCCGCCTCCGGAGTGATGCGTGAGTAGTTCATCCTTGGACTATGGGTCCATAGCAGTAGCTAGATGGTTGTCTTCTCCACTTGTGCCATCATGTTTAGATCTTGTGAGCTGCCTATCATGATCAAGATCATCTTATTGTAATGCTACATGTTGTGTTTGCTGGGATCTGACTTATATTGATACCTATGTGGAGCTGAATATTATATTATCATGTCTATGTCATTTGTGATCTTGCATGCTCTCCGTTACTTGTTGAAGCCTTGGCCAGTGAATACTTGTAACTCCAAGAGGGGGTATTTATGCATGATAGTTGGGTTCAACCTCTATTTAACCTGGGATAGTGACAGCAAGTTCTAAGGTTGTAGATGTGTTGTTGCCACTAGGGGTAAAACAGCAATGCTTTATTCAAGGATGAATGTATTGTTTACATTACGCACATTACTTAATGCAATTGTCTGTTGCTTGCAACTTAATACTGGAAGGGGTACGGATGTTAACCGGAAAGTGGACTATTTAGGCATAGATGCATGCTGGATAGCGGTCTATGTACTTTGTCGTAATGCCCAAATGAATCTCATAGTAGACACCACAGCTCACACATGCATGTTATATGCACTTATCAATTGTCAATTGCCCAGCTGTAATTTGTTTACCCAGCATGTTAGTTATCTTATTGGAGAGACACCACTAGTGAACTGTGGACCCCGGTCCATTCTTTTACATCTGAAATACAATCTACTGCAATCATTGTTCTCTACTGTTTTATGCAAACAAACATCATTTCCATTCGATACGTTTAACCCTTTGTTTTCAGCAAGCCGGTGAGATTGACAACCTCACTGTTAAGTTGGGGCAAAGTAATTTGATTGTGTTGTGCAGGTTCCACGTTGGCACCGGAATCCCTGGTGTTGCGCCGCACTACACTCCTTCACCAACACCTTCGAAGCAAACCTCGTTTTCCTACTGGTTGATAAACCTTGGTTTCATACTGAGGGAAAACTTACTGCTGCACTCATCATACCTTCCTCTTGGGGTTCCCAACTGACGTGTGACGTACAAGCATTGTTTCTGGCACTATTAACTTAGAGCCACCAGGCCCCTCGGCGCCCTCCGCTTCCCTTGCCCGCTGGCGACGAAGATGCACTGTAAGCGGCACGTCGTCCGATGAGTCGGAGTCCGATGAGTCGGAGTCCGACAGAGCGACAGCCGAAGTTGCTCGTGCCAAGCTCAAAGCTGGCACTTTTCCCGACACGGCTGCGGCAAGGGACCGCCGGGCTGGGGGAGGTGACCAATCACCCCCGGTAGACGGAGACGACCAAGACTCGGAGGAAGAAACGTCCTGAACCAGTGCAACGGTCGGAGCTTTCGGTACCACGACCGACGCCACCGGAGTAGCGACGGCCACAGCCGGAGAAGTCGGTGTCGCGGCAGGAGTCGCAGACACTGGCCACGCCAAGGGCCCGGCGACGGCCGACTCGAGGTTGATCCCTCTGCCCGAAGACTCGGCACCCGGCACTGTTAGGATGCCGGCCTCCTCAGCCGGCACTAGCACGGGCGCCGACGAGTGCGATGGAGGAACGCCCTCCTGCAAAAACACAGTCAAGCGCCCTAGTTTTGCCAATACATTATTCACTAATAAGTGCAGGCAAAATGGTTTACCATTCGACCCTCGTGATGCTCGGCGTCCAGAGGGGTCGGTCCCTCGCTCGCACCGGCGAGAGCGTCGCCTTTCAGTAGGCGTGAGAGGCGTTGCCTGACGCCATCCTCCGACAGCTCCGACTGCAGGATCTCCCGCATCGTGTCGAACCGCCCGGTGTAGTCGCACATGAGCTGGGCGCGGAGACGGAGCGGTTGAGTGCAGCGGCGAACGAAGGTGTCCACCAGACGCGCCCCGGCCAGGCCCGCGTTGTCCAGCTCGGCCATTCGGACGAGCAGATCTTCGATGTCGACCTCCTGCGCGTCGCTGAGCCCGGCATTCCAAGAGTCCAAGACCGCCGGCGGTTCAAGGTCGAACGCCGGCAGTTCGGGGGCGGTGTTCTCGATGTAGAACCACCCCCGTGCCATCCCTTCAAGGAGTCCTTCAACGGTATGTTGAAGTACTCTGATGATTGTTCCAGAGACAAATCCCCGCGCCGCCAACAGCGCGGACCACGCCGCCTTCCTTCTGAGGCTGCACACGGAAGAAGTACCTCCACAAGTCGAAATGGGGATCGATCCCCAAGTAGGCCTCGCACAACATGACGAAGGCCGAGATCTGAAGGATGCTGTTGGGGTTAAGATGATGAAGACGCACGCCGTAGTACTCCAGCAAGCCGCAGAAGAAGTTCTACGACAGCAACATCAACCCGCGCTCGTGAAACTCGACGAAGCTGACAATCTCGTTGGCGTGAGGCGACGGAACGACCTCGCGGTACACCGAGCACCATCGCCCCATGTCCCTTGGAGGGAGCACTCCAAGCCCCACCGAGGCGGTGAGGATGCTCTCCGAGACCGTGGACGCTTTCCACTAGATGGCCATGAAGACGGAGGCGAAGTCGGAGACGAAGACGAGGAGGAAGGTGAAGAGCAAGCGCAAGGATGACGAAGGAGCACTACTCGAGGATTCGAAATCAAGATGACGAAGACCGGTGGACGAACCACCCTTCTTATAGACGCCAATGCGCCGGTTCGACGCAGCACCATCGTCGACGCCCCAAACCGACGTATCGACCCACACTCACTGGTGAGTGGGTCCGAAAGTGCTCCCAGTGGGCGCTTGAACCTAAGCATACGAAAGAGTCCCGTCACCCAGACGCCGACAGGCGGGCCCACGAGCCGCCCTCAAAATTTGAACCAACAGGAAGAGGGTAATGTGGCATTAACGTACAGTTAATGCTTGGCAACTGCACTCCTGGCGGGATGTGCGCGCCGTGAACCGTCGCACCTCGCTGGCCATGCGATGGGCAATCCAACCATCCAGAGCAACCGACGGTTACAATTTCAAGATGCTGCATCCGACGTCCACCTGGGGGCAGCGGAGCCGTCCGATCGTTGGAGTCGCAACCAACGAACCGTCAATAACGCCGTGAACCGATTCACGATCGGGACGGACGAGAAGTTGGGTGAACCCCCGACCGGTCCGACAGCTGCCAAGACCGCTGATGATGGGAAGATTGGTCAGACCAGTCCATCCTAGGCGTTATGCCGATCATGAGCAAAGACCGGCCAGACCGGTCCTATCTAGGCATTCTTCCTGGCATCACGCTAATGACGAAAATTAGCTTCCTACCGACCTCAACGGTCGGGAACTGCCTCCACGACGCTTCAGCCCACGACCGACCCTTCGGGTCACTCGGGGGCTCATGGCTACGCCCTACGGCGCGCTCGCGCGCCCCCGCAGGATCAACGCAGACTTCGAAGACGGACAGCCCATCACCGCCTCAACAGAGGTCGCAAGCGGCGCAGAACTCGGGGGCTATTGTCGGGATAGTATACCCCGGGTACCTACGGATCAACCTCTACAACGTGGCCCACTTACAGTCCGCGACCCAACGGCCCACCAAGGATTTCGCAAAGGCGGCCCGGCCTCAGCGGTCGGGAAGCCACGTCAAGGCCCAGAGACAGAGAAGTAATCATTCCGACCCCCAGGGGTCGGGACCCGAGCTATCGGGATCCTAGCGGCCGGGACTCGCCCGCCGAACGCTGGGAAGCAGTCATCCGCCCAACAAACACGCCGATTCAGAATCCCCGACAATGCGCAGTTACACGAATGAGATAAGCATTTTGGAAGATTCCGCAACTACCCGGTCGAACAAAAAACAACCCTCCAGGCGATAAAGCTGAGCAATAAAGCAACCCAGTTCCCTCTCAACGAACAGGAGTACGAACGGGAGGCGCCGATCGTCTGGCCCGAACGCCAAGGAGCGTGACTCTCTGGGAATCGTGGCCCCACCTGTCAAGGGGTCATCCGCTTCCGTAGGCGGCAAGATGCTTAAACCATGGTCCGGTCACCCCAACCATGGTTCGGTCAAGACAACTCAGGTTCGGCCCTATATAAGGGACACCCGGGCAATGGAGTAAGGGGATGGACATCGAGATATACAAGAAAAAAGGCATAAGACACATAGAGCAACAGTGATAAACACCGCCTGTAAACCACCCCCATCACGCGAGCTTGGGACTCTCGGATCCATCCGGAGCCCTTTCACATTGTATCTTCGTGTTATTGAGATTCATACGATCAATCTCTCGCCCCTGGACGTAGGGTATTACGCCTCGAAGCGGCCCGAACCAGGTTAACCTTTGAGTCTCGCCTGTAGACTAGGCCATTCGATTCCGAAAACGCACGATCCCCCGTCCGATCGTATAAATTTACTGTGCCGGTGTACGAAACACCGATAAGTTAACATGTTACAACTTAGTTGTGAAGTTGAAATTTTTTTGTTCTTCACTGTTTGCCATTTGCCACAATGTGAAAATATTTGGTATTACAGTCAACATGTTACAACTTTGTCATTTTGGCTCATTGATACCATTTAATCTCCTTCGCCCAAAGCAAATGTACAAGATGCTGATTTAGGCAATGTTTAAGGTCAAGCTTCAAAGCACTCATCAAATGTTTTTCAGTTTTTTATCTAGTTCATCTGCCTTCTTAATTAACTTAGTGTTTTCCTTCTTATATGCACCACTTATGTTTTTTGCCCACCCCTTAAGAAATTGTCAGAGCTTATGGATTTTAAACTGCCATCACTGTAAAGATGTGCCCACCCCCATTTTTCTTTTTCCCAGGTGTTCACCACCAACTCCAAGAAACCATCCTGAAGTAGCGCCTGAGTTCAAATTTGAACAAGGGTTACCTTGTTGGAATGTGTAACACTCCCAGTGTCCAAAACTAGAGTGGTATGATTCGAGATGTTCACAAGTTTGGATCTGTTGAATTTGCCCAAGTGAACTTACGATTAAATTAATAATTCCAGTTTCCTTAAATCCAAGCTATCTATGACAGCATTGAATAGGAATGACCATCTATTATCATATTTATTATTGGTCTTTTCATTTGGGTTTCTAATAATATTAAAATCACTACCGATAAGAAGAGGCAAATCCTCCTCAGAACATGTTTGCACAACTCCACAAAGAAGGCTTCATTGCATTCTATTTTGCCAGCCCTGTAAACTACCACTAGAACACAACAGAAACCATCCCCTTATTCTGAAGGTGAAATTTCACATAGTAGTCTCCTTCGATAAAACTGCCAAAGTGAAGACTTCCAAATTTATTCCTAGGAGAATTAATGCAACCTGACCTACCATGAGGTTTGGTCCAGTGCCAAATGAAGTCTTGTCCCGTAAAAATATTCTACAAGGTTGTTTGGCTGAAATCTTTTTTTACCAGTCTTAGAGCGATGAAGTCTAGCTTCCGCCTTCTACAATTATTTGAGAGGAATTTGTATTAAGCGAAGTCAGTAAGACCTCTGCTATTCCAAAAGATTCCTTTCATTGTATACATTTCTTTTGTTTCTTAACTGCTTTAACCTTGGCATTCTTCTTCCTTCTTGTGTATGTCATAGATTTATATGTTTTGAAGATAGTTTGGTAATCATGACTTAGGTGATCACTGTCGTCATTCAAAACCTCCTCCAATAAATAACCACATAAATGACCAAGAGAAAGGTTTTCTATGTCATCATCCTCAGTTTCATCAAAGGAATCTAAAGCTGTCTCACGAGCTTCTACTTTGTTAGCAGGACTACAAGCACATCTCTCAAGTTCTGTACGCTTCCAGGAGCAAATCTCTCCTAATATAAAAGTCTGTAGACATCGTCTATCTCACTTTTTTGGTGTCACAAATTCTATCTGTAATTTTGGTGTCACACATTCTATTTTTAAAATTCAATGGAAAGAAGACTAGATTCATCCATCTCCATCTATTTTGGAATTTGATTTCTGTTAGACTCCTCCCCATTGTCGTACCTCCGCACAGCGCTGCACAGTGACTCCAACTCTATAGCACTAGTAATCATGCACGTACAATGCACGTGTAGTCTAATGCTTAAAGTTATATCATAGATATTTAATAAATTATTAATCATTCAGTAGTCAACCTAATATAGCTTGTAGCTTGTTAAATAGGAGACTACAACATTTAACATACTTCCTCCGATCTGGTATAGGTGTCGCTAAAACGAACCGAACACGTACAGATTAACAGCAGGACTGACGACACTTTTTAGGACTGGAAAGAGCATTTGTTTTGCACTTTTGCTACCTAACATTACACACCAATCTTCTCATAGTTTAGTTTCTTAGTGAAAATTTGTGAATAAAAGCATGAATAAAAATATACGATATATCTATGTATTAATAAATAACCATTATTTGTGTCGTTGTCGAAAGAAGTATGCAATCTCATAGACTTTTAGATCTCCATATAAATGGTATGAAGATAAGCTATATGTAAGTTCATAATTAGGTGTCCAATCTAAAAACATAAATGCTTCTATCACATGTTTGGTTTAGTGAAGTGAAATTACATTACATCTGATGGAAGAAAACATAATGCCTGATGGAAGTCATTACATCTCAAGTCTAAAATTGAGATATCTTCTGCCAATGCAATTTTATATTAACTGGATTGTTCATTTAGAAGTTATTGATTTTCTGCCAGCTCAATTATGTGGAAATTACACAATAAGAAATGCCGATGCAAAGAAAAAGTTATCAACTGAACATCGAGGAAGCATAGTACCTTATTCATGCTCATGCAGAATGGCATTCCGGTAAATAACATTTCATATCCTCAGCTAATATAACTTGTCTGGTGTCTTTAGTAAGTTTCTGAGTAACCTCCAGAAGAATTTTCCTGAGAAAACAAGGCTTGAATCAATGAATACCACCTCATCCAAATTCCTGGTGCATGCATTTAATCGAGATATTGAACTTTGGAAACTCCTTGTTTCAAATCAAAAGCTCCAGGGTCATCCATGGTTCTACAGAAAATGCAAACCACATGGCTTCTGGGCTTCTTCTTTGATACCATTGACATGTCAAAAGTTGCATCAAAATCCTCGTACTACAGGGACTTCCATATGCTTCCTTACCTAATCATGCTCTTACAAATAGAAGCCTTGAGATTTTGATTGGCTGCCAAACAAATAATCCAAGGCGACAGCTTAGAGGTCAAAGATCTCACATAAATATTTGAATGGAAAGATATGACTGAAGTTCCCAACCGGTAAAAATAGACTATATCAGAAATGTACAATAGACTATTCTTAAGCTAAATAAGATGTTAGTGCAAGACCGCACGGGATGTCCTAAAACCATGAGAAGAAGATAACTCACTGAATGGTTCAACCAACTATTTATCTTCAACAGGACATTATTTAGGTAAACAATACTAAATCAGCAGGAAAATTCATTTTCTAATGTCGTGACTGAAGCTATACATATATATGTTGCACCACTACCAAATTCTGCAAGACAATTTATCTTTTCACAAATTTAAGAGGAAACATGCTGACCATGTACATAGAAAACCGATGATAGCTCTAAAACAACATATCAACCTTTATGGGCAAACAAATGCAAAATCTGATGTATCTTCACGTATAGACAAGCATTGAGATAAACTATCACTCCAATAATCTTAAACTGAATGAATCTACTCCTCAACTGACAGTCTGTGTTGTCTGCTGCATCCTGTGCCTCGACAACAACATTGGGGACACGACCTCCGGCAAGAAAGGGTGTCGGAGTCTTGGCGGCGGCGTCACCCGCGAGGATGTCGTCGGGCGCATCTGCAATAGGCGAGCAATGAGATCATACTCTAAGTGCCTCAAGATCCTAGGAGAAAGAGCAGGTCCAAGAGGGCAGTGCAACGCCAATGACATCGTCCAGATCCAGGAATCACCGTCGTTCGGTCGGACGCTGAAGGAGAAATTCAAAGTTTAAAGAAATAGAGGACAAAATCATTGTAGTGACTGGATAATAACCTTATTATATGTAGTATTTGGTTCGCGTTCCCATGATAATTATCTGAATACTCCATTAAATGTTTTTACGTGTATACTCCATTAATTAATTTACAGAGAAATTATCATACTGTAAGCCAGACAAGTGTGAAGGTTGTGAAGTGTGATCTATTTCTATGGACAACGTATCACAGTTTGAATCCCTGTAATGCTCTGAATCAAAAGCTTTGCATTACAATTTGGCTTTGACACCGGTGACGCAGGCCTTGCAATAATTTTTTTAATCAAGGTCAAATAACAAAACTCCACTAAAGTTTATCATCAAAACAGTTAAGACCTTAGTTTTAGTCAAGCTACTTCTACAAGTCAGTTCATGTATTTATTGGTGCTACAAATTCAGGTTTATGGCTTACCTTGTTCTTAGCGTAGAGACTGTCGTCTCCCATGGCTGCTCGCTTCTTTATTTTACCCTTTCTTCCTGTGTGCTCCTTTTCCTTATTCACTTCAGCATCTTGCTGCAGAGCAACCGAGTTTTAGGTGCACCGTACATCCCTATGCAAACACAATCTGGCAATCCTTCACAGGAGGAGAAGATCTTGCAGTAGTACCAGCTAAATAAAACGGCGACGTAAAAATATGAGAAAGACTGACGACATTGCAGGATATGTTGACCAAACGAAACCAATTGCAAGATACCAAACTCGAAAAGGGATAAAGAGTTCCGAGAGAAAGGTGAGCTCACTGGTCAGCTCCGTCGCTCTGTCGCGGCAAGGCAAAATCAAGATGGGACTCGCTGAACCTCGATTCGTCCAGGGCGGCGGCGGGGCAGTGCGGAGGCGGCGTCCTCTTGCAAGCAACGACCGGCGGCAGTGGCGTCTTCCTCCCGCCTGGGGACTGGGGAGGGATTGCAGTGCAGGCGCAGTAGTGCAGCCGTGCAGGACGCAGGCGGCAGGACGCGCCGTTGTCCGGTCAGGGGCGGCGTCTTCATCCGGCGTCGAGGGCAGCATGACTGCTGGGCGGCGACGCTGGCCGGACTGCGGCTGTAGGGCGTCGAGGGCGGCGACGGTGGCCGAACTACGGGCGAGGGCGCGTCGCTCAGGTGCGTGGGAGCAGGAGACCCGCGGCGTACCGAGGCAGCGGCGAGCTCGGAGGCAACGGGCGAGGGCTCGGAACCGCAGGAGAGGTCGTGGAGGGCGGCTGTGGCAGTGCGGGAGCGGCAGCGACGCGTGGGTTGATAGAGGGTTTCCTTTTTCAGGAGATTTTTTTTAAAGAAAAAGGTGCACAACATACAACATTGGATAAATCTGAGACGTTGAATCTGATGTGGTGGACGGTCCAGATCCTCCGGATCTGACAGACTCTGTCTTTTAATATTAGTGGAGATTGGCGCATCGCTGTCCCTGTCGAACTCATAACCTTCGCGCAGCGCTGAGCGGCGACTCCAACACCCGTAGTGGCGACTCAAACTGCTGTCATCCCTCTATCTTACGGTGTCACACTTCAATTAAATCTCTCTTACTATTAATTTGGTAAAGGTCGTCCGTACACTGTTTTCGTATCACGCGAAGGCAGTATCTGCAACCCCGCGCATCTCGCCCACTCGCCGCTATCCCGCCTCATCCGTGATCCGCGGTGTCGCACAAGTTTCCTCGATGGGAAGATCTGACTGAGTCCCCTATTCCGTACCCACCGCCGAAAAATCTGGCCGCATCCATGCTCAATCCCCAGTTTCAGGCTGCTGAGCATATCTAGCAGAGCCTGCAAAACTGGTCAAACCCGCAAAAATCCGGAGTTTGCAGTTTCTGTTGTAAAAAAACGCCCCGAACAGAGCCTGCAAAATTGGTGGAACCCTTAAACGTTTTGAGGGGGCCTGCAAATCCAACCCCCGACCCTTGTATCTACTGATTTGAGGCAAAAATATAAGGGTGCCTGCAAACCGGTCAACGCTACACGACAAAGAGAAATCGGTGGTGTGCTGCTTCGCCACCGGAACTCGCCGGAATTTCACCGGAATCGCCTGAAACTTGCCAGAATCTCATCGGAAGCTCGTGCAAAAGAACACTGGCAGCTGCTGCTTCGCCACCGGCCTTCCAAACGTCAAGGTCGACTGACGGTGGAGCTCGCAGGAGCACGCGAGGACCGTCGGCGCCAGCGCCGGCCAGGACCGCATCAGCGCCGGCTCTGGGCTCCGTCCGCCTCCGAGCACTGGCTCTGTACGCCGCCGAGCACGGACTCCGTCCGTTGCCGAGCACGGGCTCTGTCCGCCGCTGACCATCGCGCCGCCAACCGTCAGCTTCGTCCGCCGCCAAGCGCGGGCTCTGTCCGCGCCGAGCACGGGGCTGCCTGCCGAACTAGCTAGCTTGTGCTAGCTAGTACGTTCTCGATCGATCGATCGATAGGTGGTGGTAGCTAGTACCAGCGCAGCAGCGGCGGCGGTGATTTTGGGATTGGATTTGACGAAAAGACGAAGCAAGAAGAAAGAAGAATATTCTACCACATATTCTATTTTGCGGTTCTATTTTGCGGGTTCTGCTCCGCCGCGCCGTGTTTTGAGCCAAAAAACACGAGTTGCGCGACCTGCAAAACTGTTTTGCGGGTTCGCATTTTGCGGGTTCTGCTAGAGATGCTCTTAGGATATAAATGTGTGTAGACGCCGTCTATCTCACTTTTGGTGTCACACTTCAATTAAATCCTAATAATGAGAGAGACATTAGACGATACATGCTGCTTCAATACATTTATTTCTTGAACATATTTAAACACCACCTGTTACTGGCGCCGGCGAGGACCGCATCAGCGCTGGCTCTGGGCTCCGTCCGCCTCCGAGCACTGGCTCTGTACGCCGCCGAGCACGGACTCCGTCCGTTGCCGAGCACGGGCTCTGTCCGCCGCTGACCATCGCGCCGCCAACCGTCAGCTTCGTCCGCCGCCAAGCGCGGGCTCTGTCCGCGCCGAGCACGGGGCTGCCTGCCTGCCGAGCTAGCTAGCTTGTGCTAGCTAGTACGTTCTCGATCGATAGGTGGTGGTAGCTAGTACCAGCGTAGCAGCGGCGGCGGTGATTTTGGGATTGGATTTGACGAAAAGACGAAGCAAGAAGAAAGAAGAATATTCTACCACATATTCTATTTTGCGGTTCTATTTTGCGGGTTCTGCTCCGCCGCGCCGTGTTTTGAGCCAAAAAACACGAGTTGCGCGACCTGCAAAACTGTTTTGCGGGTTCGCATTTTGCGGGTTCTGCTAGAGATGCTCTTAGGATATAAATGTGTGTAGACGCCGTCTATCTCACTTTTGGTGTCACACTTCAATTAAATCCTAATAATGAGAGAGACATTAGAAGATACATGCTGCTTCAATACATTTATTTCTTGAACATATTTAAACACCACCTGTTACTTTTTGCCATCTCGGTACATCATCAGAATCTGTTTAGATACGAGCAGGCGACAAGCCCTTGTGATGCATATTGACTCATTTATTTATTCAGTTGAGATTAGTTTTAGTTTCGTTCAAGTCAAAAAGGCATTGTGCGTAGATTAAATTGGAGCAAGTATTATGTAATTTTTTTCTGTAGCTCAGCTTGTATTAATACAAATTTTCATACTTAGAAAGTATGTCATGTTTTTTGTCTATAGCGGAGCGAGAATTTGTCATATCGCTTTCCCATATGGAAAAAAAATTGCATTACATTGCTCTATCCGTAGCGTAACACGGACACTCGAACTAGTAGAATTTGTTTAGCTGAATTGCCCAATGCTACTCTTAAGTTGGTCATAGAAGAGAAAATAGGAAACGAAAGAAAGGAAAGATGCTTGCCTTCTGGTTCCATGTTTATACATGCTGCCGACATGGAAATCTGCTTATAAAAAAAAAAGACATGGAAATCTGAGCTTACGTCGCTTCTATGATGCCAGCCATAGCCTAGAACGCCGCTAACAAGTAGGCGTCTGTCCATTCTGCTGTTGATTGGTGGCAGTAACCAAGCTTCCCTCCACATTGCTTTCAGCCCCCGCGAGTTCTCACCGGTTTGATAACGGCACAAGGTGCGACTATTTTTTGACGGCTTTCGTGACCTCGAACCTGTTCCTCTGTAACAAACTAAATTATTAGCCGCTGCCATCCAGTCCTCACGATCAGGCTGCACATCCTCCGCTGTTCCATCTAATTGCTCCTCCTCCTCCGCGAGCACTTTGTCACAACAAAAATCTAAAGTACAATTCACTGCCATATCCAAGATTTCATCCGCCATCATCTGAATTATGCTTCCAAAACACCTAGATCATACTCACATGAATATAATTTTTTTAACATTAAATTTTCTCTTTAAAAAAAAAAATATTTAGTCTTAATGAGTCGAATACTTCAACAATAAGTTTCAATTGTTCCAGTAGTAAAATAAATTATTCAGATATAAAAGTCAATTTCTAGTGGTAAAGTGAAATGTTCTAGCGACAAAAATATTTTTAAAAAATATTTCATGGATCTATGCGTGAGCACTAGCCTTGTTCGTTGTTGTCAAAATGAATTTTCTTGGTATGCTCAGGTGGTAGCCGACCGCATATACATAAGGAAACTTCCCGAACATGGAGCAGCAGTCACATCACCTGAAAAGGCATAACTTCTTAATCCAAAGTCCGATTTTAGCGCACTTTTTTGTTGGAAAGATAACGATAAATTCTACACCATGAAAAACGAATTTTAAGGAGATCTCTTCCATTTCATTTTATACAAAAAAAACAAGGCTAGTATTTATCATGAGTCATTCGACGACCGTGTGTTATAGCGTCCGTTTAGTGCTCCAACGGCAGGCGTTGCATGACATATATTTTTGCTATTGCATCCGCTACTTGTATGGACTCTAGGGCACCTAGACTTGTCAATTGGGATTGAGAGAGTAGCTACTCTCGAGAAAATTCTCAGTATTCTTCACTCTTACACATGTTTTAGCGATTTTCATGCTCGTTGGTCACCGTTCGGGACATGAGGTATTCAAAAAATTACCGAAATGGCAATTTTTTTTGTTATGACGATTCGTTGTAGCCAAAATGAATTTTCATAGTATGCTCATGTGGTAGCGACCACATATACATAAGGAAACTTCCCGAACATGGGACCAGCAGTCACATCACCGGAAAAGGCATAACTTCTTCATCCGATTTTAGCGCACTTTTTTTTGTGGGAAAGATAACGACGTATTCTACACCATGAAAAACGAAAATAAGGAGATCTCTTCCATTTTAGTTTATACAAAAAAACAAGGCTAGTCTTTACCATGAGTCATTCGACGACCGTGCGTTATAGCATTCGTCTAGTGCTCCAACGGGAGGCGTTTATGACATATATTTTTGGTATTGCATCCACTACTTGTATGGACTCTAGGGCACCTAGACTTGTCAATTGGGATTGCGAGAGTAGCCACTCTCGAGAAAATTCTCAGTATTCCTCACTCTTACACATTTTTTAGCTATTTTTCATGCTCGTTGGTCACCGTTCGGGACCTGAGGTATCCAAAAAATTGCCGAAATGGCAATTTTTTGTCATTATGGTTCGTTGTTGCCAAAATGAATTTTCTTGGTATGCTCAGGTGGTAGCCGACCGCACATACATGAGGAAACTTCCCGAACATGGGACCAGCAGTCACATCATCTGAAAAGGCATAACTTCTTCATCCGAAGTCCGATTTTAGCGCACTTTTTTTGTTGGAAAGATAACGATGTATTCTACACCATGAAAAATGACTTTTAAGGAGATCTATTCCATTTCATTTTATACAAAAAAACAAGGCTAGTCTTTACCATGAGTCATTCGACGACCGTGTGTTATAGCGTTCGTTTAGTGCTCCAACGGCAGGCGTTGCATGACATATATTTTCCTATTGCATCCGCTACTTCTATGGACTCTAGGGCACCTAGACTTGTCAATTGGGATTGAGAGAGTAGCCAGTCTCGAGAAAATTCTCAGTATTCTACACCATGAAAAACGAATTTAAGGAGATATCTTCCATTTAATTTTATACAAAAAACAAGGCTAGTTTTTACCATGAGTCATTCGACGACCGTGTGTTATAGCGTTCGTTTAGTGCTCCAACGGCAGGCGTTGCATGACATATATTTTTGGTATTGCATCCACTACTTGGATGGACTCTAGGACACCTAGACTTGTCAATTGGGATTGAGAGAGTAGCCAGTCTCAAGAAAATTCTCAGTATTCCTCGCTCTTACACATGGTTTAGCGATTTTTCATGCTCGTTGGTCACCGTTCGGGACCTGAGATATCCAAAAAATTACCGAAATGACATTTTTTTTTGTCATTACGGTTCGCTGTTGCCAAAATGAATTTTCTTGGTATGCTCAGGTGGTAGCCGACCGCATATACATAAGGAAACTTTCCGAACATGGGACCAGCAGTCACATCACCTGAAAAGACATGACTTCTTCATCCGAAGTCCGATTTTAGCGCACTTTTTTTGTTGGAAAGATAACGATGTATTCTACACCATAAAAAACGAATTTAAGGAGATCTCTTCCATTTAATTTTATACAAAAAAACAAGGCTAGTCTTTACCATGAGTCATTCGACGGCCATGTGTTATAGCGTTCGTTTAGTGCTCCAACGGCAGGCGTTGCATGACATATATTTTTTCTATTGCATCCGCTACTTGTATGGACTCTAGGGCACCTAGACTTGTCAATTGGGATTGAGAGAGTAGCCAGTCTCGAGAAAATTCTCAGTATTCTACACCATGACAAACGAATTTAAGGAGATCTCTTCCATTTAATTTTATACAAAAAAAACAAGGCTAGTTTTTACCATGAGTCATTCGACGACCGTGTGTTATAGCGTTCGTTTAGTGCTCCAACGGCAGGCGTTGCATGACATATATTTTTGGTAGTGCATCCACTACTTGGATAGACTCTAGGGCACCTAGACTTGTCAATTGGGATTGAGAGAGTAGCCAGTCTCAAGAAAATTCTCAGTATTCCTCACTCTTACACATGGTTTAGCGATTTTTCATGCTCGTTGGTCACCATTCAGGACCTGAGGTATCCAAAACATTACCGAAATGGCAATTTTTTTGGTCATTACGGTTCGTTGTTGCCAAAATGAATTTTCTTGGTATACTCAGGTGGTAGCCAACCGCGTATACATAAGGAAACTTTTCGAACATTGGACCAGCAGTCACATCACCTGAAAAGGCATGACTTGTTCATCCGAAGTCCGATTTTAGCGCACTTTTTTTTGTTGGAAAGATAACGATGTATTCTACACCATGAAAAACGAATTTAAGGAGATCTCTTCCATTTAATTTTATACAAAAAAACAAGGCTAGTCTTTACCATGAGTCATTCGACGACCGTGTGTTATAGCGTTCGTTTAGTGCTCCAACGGCAGGCGTTGCATGACATATATTTTTGGTAGTGCATCCACTACTTGGATGGACTCTAGGGCACCTAGACTTGTCAATTGGGATTGAGAGAGTAGCCAGTCTCAAGAAAATTCTCAGTATTCCTCACTCTTACACATGGTTTAGCGATTTTTCATGCTCGTTGGTCACCATTCAGGACCTGAGGTATCCAAAAAATTACCGAAATGGCAATTTTTTGGTCATTACGGTTCGTTGTTGCCAAAATGAATTTTCTTGGTATACTCAGGTGGTAGCCGACCGCATATACATATGGAAACTTCCCGAACATGGGACCAGCAGTCACATCAGCTGAAAAGGCATAACTTCTTCATCTGAAGTCCGATTTTAGCGCACTTTTTTTGTTGGAAAGATAACGACGTATTCTACACCATGAAAAACGAATTTAAGGAGATCTCTTCCATTTAATTTTATACAAAAAAAAGGATAGTCTTTACCATGAGTCATTCGACGACCGTGTGTTATAGCGTTTGTTTAGCGCTCCAACGGCAGGCGGTGCATGACATATATTTTTGATATTGCATCCACTACTTGTATGGACTCTAGGGCACCTAGACTTGTCAATTGCTATTGAGAGAGTAGCCAGCCTCGAGAAAATTCTCAGTATTCCTCACTCTTACACATGTTTTAGCGATTTTTCATGCTCGTTGGTCACCGTTCGGGACCTGAGGTATCCAAAAAATTACCGAAATGGCAATTTTTTTGTCATTACGGTTCGTTGTTGCCAAAATGAATTTTCCTTGTATGCTCAGGTGGTAGCCGACCGCATATACATATGGAAACTTCCCGAACATGGGACCAACAGTCACATCACCAGAAAAGGCTTAACTTCTTCATCCGAAGTCCGATTTTAACGCACTTTTTTTTGTTGGAAAGATAACGATGTATTCTACACCATGAAAAACGAATTTAAGGAGATCTCTTCCATTTAATTTTATACAAAAAAAACAAGGATAGTCTTTACCATGAGTCATTCGACGACCAGCAGTCACATCACCTGAAAAGGCATAACTTCTTCATCCGAAGTCCGATTTTAGCGCACTTTTTTTGTTGGAAAGATAACGACGTATTCTACACCATGAAAAACGAATTTTAAGGAGATCTCTTCCATTTCATTTTATACAAAAAAAACATGGCTAATCTTTACCATGAGTCATTCGACGACCGTGTGTTATAGCGTTCGTATAGTGCTCCAACGGCAGGCGTTGCATGACATATATTTTTGCTATTGCATCCGCTACTTGTATGGACTCTAGGGCACCTAGACTTGTCAATTGGGATTGAGAGAGTAGCCACTCTCGAGAAAATTCTCAGTATTCCTCACTCTTACACATGTTTTAGCGATTTTTCATGCTCGTTGGCCACCGTTCGGGACCCGAGGTATCCAAAAAATTACCGAAATGGCAATTCTTTTTGTCATTGCGGTTCGTTGTTGCCAAAATGAATTTTCTTGGTATGCTCAGGTGGTAGCCTACCACATATACATAAGGAAACTTCCCGGACATGGGACCAGCAGTCACATCACCTGAAAAGGCATAACTTCTTCACCCGAATTCCGATTTTAGCGCACTTTTTTTTGTTGGAAAGATAACGACATATTCTACACCATGAAAAACGAATTTAAGGAGATCTCTTCCATTTAATTTTATACAAAAAAAAAGGCTAGTCTTTACCATGAGTCATTCAACGACCGTGTGTTATAGCATTTGTTTAGTGCTCCAACGGCAGGCGGTGCATGACATATATTTTTGGTATTGCATCCACTACTTGTATGGACTCTAGGGCACCTAGACTTGTCAATTGCTATTGAGAGAGTAGCCAGTCTCGAGAAAATTCTCAGTATTCCTCACTCTTACACATGTTTTAGCGATTTTTCATGCTTGTTGGTTACCGTTCGGGACCTGAGGTATCCAAAAAATTACCGAAATGACAATTTTTTTGTCATTACGGTTCGTTGTTGCCAAAATTAATTTTCTTGGTATGCTCAGGTGGTAGCTGACCGCATATACATAAGGAAACTTCCCGAACATGGGACCAACAGTCACATCAACTGAAAAGGCATAACTTCTTCATCCGAAGTCCGATTTTAGCGCACTTTTTTTGTTGGAAAGATAACGACGTATTCTACACCATGAAAAACGAATTTAAGGAGATCTCTTCCATTTAATTTTATTAAAAAAACAAGGATAGTCTTTACCATGAGTCATTCGACGACCGTGTGTTATAGCGTTTGTTTAGTGCTCCAACGGCAGGCGGTGCATGACATATATTTTCGGTATTGCATCCACTACTTGTATGGACTCTAGGGCACCTAGACTTGTCAATTGCTATTGAGAGAGTAGCCAGCCTCGAGAAAATTCTCAGTATTCCTCACTCTTACACATGTTTTAGCGATTTTCCATGCTCGTTGGTCACCGTTCGGGACCTGAGGTATCCAAAAAATTACCGAAATGACTTTTTTTGTCATTACGGTTCGTTGTTGACAAAATGAATTTTCTTTGTATGCTCAGGTGGTAGCCGACCGCATATACATATGGAAACTTCCCAAACATGGGACCAGCAGTCACATCACCTGAAAATGCATAACTTCTTCATCCGAAGTCCGATTTTAGCGCACTTTTTTTTGTTGGAAAGATAACGATGTATTCTACACCATGAAAAACGAATTTAAGGAGATCTCTTCCATTTAATTTTATACAAAAAAACAAGGATAGTCTTTACCATGAGTCATTCGACGACCAGCAGTCACATCACCTGAAAAGGCATAACTTCTTCATCCGAAGTCTGATTTTAGCGCACTTTTTTTTGTTGAAAAGATAACGACGTATTCTACACCATGAAAAACGAATTTTAAGGAGATCTCTTCCATTTCATTTTATACAAAAAAAACAAGGCTAGTCTTTACCATGAGTCATTCGACGACCGTGTGTTATACCGTTCGTTTAGTGCTCCAACGGCAGGCGTTGCATGACATATATTTTTGCTATTGCATCCGCTACTTGTATGGACTCTAGGGCATCTAGACTTGTCAATTGGGATTGAGATTGTAGCCACTCTCTAGAAAATTCTCAGTATTCCTCACTCTTACACATTTCTGCGGGTCCATGTTCCCCTGCGGCGAGTAGCCAGTCTCGAGAAAATTCTCAGTATTCCTCACTCTTACACATGTTTTAGCGATTTTTCATGCTCGTTGGTCACCGTTCGAGACCTGAGGTATCCAAAAAATTACCGAAATGGCAATTTTTTTGTCATTACGGTTCATGGTTGCCAAAATGAATTTTCCTGGTATGCTCAGGTGGTAGCCGACCGCATATACATAAGGAAACTGCCCGAACATGGGACCAGCAGTCACATCACCTGAAAAGGCATAACTTCTTCATCCGAAGTCCGATTTTAGCGCAAATTTTTTTGTTGGAAATATAACGACGTATTCTACACCACGAAAAACAAGGCTAGTCTTTACCATGAGTCATTCGACGACCGTGTGTTATAGCGTTCGTTTAGTGCTCCAACGGCAGGCGTTGTGTCGTGGGATTGTCACGGCAGATGTTACCATAGGGTAACTTGAGTTCGGGGCCTTAGAAGCACTGGCGTACAAGAGATGGTTTAGCTCCACGGGGACACACGATTTACCCAGGTTCAGCCTCTCCATTGGAGATAAAGACCTACTTCCTGCTTGCTTGTATTATATCGATCTCGTAGCCCGGAAAGCACAACTCGCCGGGTTACAAGTCTAGGGATACAAAGGTGTCTCGATCTCTCTCTCTTGTTTCCATGTTTCTGGTAAAGCTTAGCGATCTATGACCTAGGAACCGGGTTATATAGGCCACCGTGTTTCCTGGTCGTTTACAAGGCAAGTCCGGGTCACACTCGACCTCGGAGTCCTATTCTAACTCTTGTCTTTGATATCTTCCAGAACTTTCCTTCTATAGGCCGGGTCACAGACAAGCTCAGCGGCCCATTAGTACAACCCGGCCCATGGTGATGGATGTTGTCTTCACCGGGCCTCCTGCCTGGCGGGTCACACTTTCCCTCTTCATGGGCCTACCGGGTTATCATCCCCCCAACAGTAGCCCCCAGGATAACTTGGACGCTAGGTTGGCCTGCTTCACTTCGCATCTTCAAATTTTATCTCAGCTAAGGTGGCCATCCTCGCTGTCCAGGTTAACCTAAAAACAAGAAACAAACATACAAAAATATAAAGTTCCGGGTTACATTGCCTTTCTTTTGCTGGGCCGGCCTTTCTTTTGGCGGTCCGTATCATAAACCGGCCTTTTCTTTTCAACTCTGGAAAAACACTAGTCAACCCTTGTCAGGGAATATTCCTTTTTGTCTTATCTCTTTGTCGTTGACTTCTAATCACAGATCCAAATCTCACCTTATCCCTTCATTTTTTACCGCAGTACCCCTAGGGTTTTTACTATGCGGTTATAAATATCGGGCTAGGGTAACAGGGCCTTCTTTTCCCCATTCCCCTGCCTCTTTGAGTTCTTCGTCGCCAGAGCATCGTCGCAGCAATCCTGTGTCCAAACTCGTCCAATCGAGCCCAGCAAGACCACAATCGTAAGTTCTTCATCCAATTGCACTCGTGCGCTTTCAATTCCAACATAAATCAATCCAAACAACTCACTACATCTCTCCCGCACCTTAGGTCCCGATCCAGTTTATCTGTTCATCGCCATTGTTGCGAGCTCGAGCTCTTCTGCAACTTCAAAGATGACAAGGGACAAGGTTGGATCTAAGGGCCCCAAACATGCAAAGAAACTCTCAAAGAGGAAGGCTGAGGACGCATCAGGATCCGCCACCGCTCCGCCATCTGCGCTAGTGAACTGGACTAGATCCACAGTCACTGAGCTAATACTGCAAGAATTCGTCGACGGTGGAGAACTCCCTTCGAAGGAGATGATCCAATGGCGGGCTCCAGGAGAAGAAACACGCCCTAGCCCTAAGGAAGGTGAAATCGTTGTTCTATTAGATCATGTCCTGCGGGGTCTCCGCCCCCCGGGTTCCCTCTTTTTTCGCCGGGTCTTCCAGTACTTCGGTCTATCTCCCTTAGATGTAGCACCAAATAGCATCCTGAACGTTAGCATCTTCGTCGTTTTTTGTGAGGACTATCTTCAGATAGCTCCCTCTCTTGCTCTTTTCCTAGAGATCTTTTACTGTAACCCAGCCCGCAAAGACCAGCTAGGTCCATACGGGGGGGTTGCCATCCAGAGGCGCAAGGAGTGTGATTTCCCGGCCCTCACTCTTGCCAGCCACCCCAAGGGGTGGCAAAACTCATACTTCTATTGCAAAGACACTTCTCCCACCACTGATGACGCGCGTTACCCGGTTTTCCATAACACGCCTCTAGTTTACAATCCCAAAATGAATAGCTATGCTGAAGAAGCCAACCGGATCATGGTCCATGATATCTGTCGTCGGGCCAAGGCTCTTCTAGCCCACGGCCTCAAAGGAACAGATCTTGTTAAATGTTGGTTAGGCTGGCGCATCCAGCCTCTGAGCATCAGGACCCGGTTATTCCACGAATACACCAGTGAACCAAGCGATGACCTGCGCTACACTAAAGACACTGTTTCTGACGATCAAGTGCTGAAGGCCGCCAAGAGACTCCTTGGTGAGACCAAGACTGCTATCGCACTGACCGGGCTTGCCCCCTTCAGTGCTAAGAACAAACGTCCTGTGGTATAACTTTTTACCCTTTACTTTCACACTTTATAACTTGTCATATTTTCATTTCACTTACCGGGTTTACTCATGCTTTGAATCAGGACCCGGCATGGTGGACCGTGGATTTTGACTCTGTCCCCTCTACTGATAGCGAGGAGACAGAAACTACTGAAATTGAACCTGAATGTGAGCTTGAATCCTTAGGCCGGCTCTTCCTTACTCTCATCCAGAATGAATCTGCTCGAAAGGACTCCTCTGTTGATGGCCCGACAAAAATTACTTTAGGTACTTCTACCCTGGCGCCTGCTGACGCGCCGGCTCAACTGACTGAAGAAACCCCCACCAAGAAGAGAACCTGGCTCGCTGCCTTAAAGGTGCCATATTCTCGTCTTAGTGATTTTATGATGAACAGATCTCAACCCGAAGAATGCACACAGAAAAAAGACGCACAGGCCGCCAAGAAACGCAAGACCCGGTCCTCCACAAGCCAAGATTCCCTCAACGAAGGTATACCTCCAACTGGTTTGCCTCGCCGGGTTGAGAAACTGCGCAAAGAGCCCACTCCTTCACACCTTTGGCCGGGAAAATTCGTGTCTCTAAATCCACTTCTCTCTCAGTGTCTTCCTCAGGCAGCGTGAGCACGCCTGAGGATTTCCAGATAAATACCGGGTAATGCTTGCTTTCTTGTTCTTTCTATATCTTTTTCTCTATCTTTTTATCATCTCGTCACTACTAACTTATACCTTCTCTTTTTCTCAGAGCCAAGGCCATCCAAGAAGATAACCCGGATTCTCCTTTACCCGCTGCCTCTTCTCCTCCAGCTGCAACATCGCCTATTCCAGAGGCGCATACAAGCACGCCAACGAAGGAAGATGAGCCGGCCAAGGAGGATAAGCCGGCCGAGGTTCCAGAGAAGATTGTGTATCCAATGCCATCAGCTCTTGCATCCCCTCCGCCGGAACAAACACCTGCTCGAAGTTCTGGAACAAAGGTGGATGAAGTGGTTATTACCGGGTCTCGCCAGGTCCCTCCTGAAGAAATCACCACCATGGCCAAGGTCTCCACTCCTGAAGTTAAACTGGGTCCCTCTGCTCATGGCAAGAGCCCAGTAGTATACACTGAATTGCCATCTCTGGACTCCATGTCCATGCCGGCTCTTTGGGATGAATACCTGGCCCGGCTGGCCAATCATAAGGAGATAGAGCTAAACCTGGTCTCCACTATGCACAAGAAGCACGTGGTAAGTTTCTCAACTTTTCTTTTAACTTTTCTATGCATTTTTTCACTGTATATACATATACTGAGTAGCCCCCAAGCTCTAAGCTTATCACTTTGTTGATGAGCTTGGTGCTTAAAAACTGTAACCACATAGATAAAACCAAACCCCGTAGTCCCCAAGTGCCGGGTTTTCTGTCCTCAGCAACCTGGAACTTAGAACTTCTGCATGAGCTTCTTTGCTTTGCGCATAAACTGAAATTTCAAACACTGTAGTCCCCAAGTGCCAGGTTTGCTGTCCTCAGCAACCTGGAACTTTAAACTTCTGTATAATCTTCCGTTTCATTGATCATAGATTTGAAATTCGAATACTGTAGTCCCCAAGTGCCGGGTTAGCTGTCCACAGCAACCTGGGACTTTAAAATTTCTGTAATAATCTCTTTCTTTCACATACTCACTTAGATAACTTCAAATCCTGTAGTCCCCAAGTGCCGGGTTAGTTGTCCTCAGCAACTTGGGACTTACGTAGGAATTTTATCAAGTTAAACTTTAACTTGAGTAGCCCCCAAGTGCCGGGTTTGCTGTCCTCAGCAACCTGGGACTCTCAAAATATTCTTCTGTCAAAAAACTCAACTGTGTAGCCCCCAAGTGATGGGTTAGCTGTCCACCAGCAACTCGGGACTCACAAAATAAACTCATACTGCAACTGCAACTTTCTTTTCCCGGGTTTTACTTTCCTCAACAACTGAACTTTCAAATTTCAACATATTTCTTACTTGCTTGCTTTGACACCCACAGGAATACACTTCCAAGACTGAGCAGGAGATTTCCCGGCTCAGGGAAAATTTCGAGAAGGAATCTGAAGCCCGGGCCTTAGCCCAAGAAAAACTACGGGAACTGGAGCAGAACTTCGCCCAGTTGAAAGAAAAGAACACTACCCTGGAGCAAGACAAGAAGGACCTTGATGACATCTGGAAAAACAACACAAGACTGTTTGTGACAACTTGGAAGCCACTGAAGCTGAGCTCTCCAAGCTTAAGAAGATGATCAACGGCATGGTTACTTCCCTCGTTGGTAAATCACTTTTGCTCTTGCTTCAATAACTGTAAAACCCGGGTCTTCTCTTGCCCATACCTCTATACTGATTTTTTTAACTTGTAACTTTCAGGCGCACGAGATGCAGCACTTCGCAGAACTGCAACTGAGAAGGTCAAATTCATCTACACCGTGATGCGGCAACTATACTTTGGCAGCTGCGAAGTCATCAAATCTGCACGAGGCTGGCGTAACCCGCCCACCACACTGTATGATGTGCTTGGTCATCCCTCCACGATGCCTGAATGGCTTGAGTTGTGGAAGAAGTCAGCATGCAGAGCCGGCACCATGCGTTGCCTTGCCCTTGCCAAAGCTTATCACCCTACCCTGGACCCGGCACTTCTCGCAGGCGGCTTTCCAGAGTTCAACACTGATGGCAGCAAATTTGACAAGCGCTCCTATTCCCGGGTTATCAAGCAGACCCGGGTTGCAGCCACACAAATTGCCAACACTTTGAAACTGACCTCGCTCCAATACGGATATAATGAGCAGAATGAAGAAGTAGCGGACCCAAACCCGGAACGGTGTGATCTGCTCCAAAGTTACAGGGCCACCACTGCCAAGGACAAGAACGCTCCTTCGTCATCAACACCTCAGATTGTGCCTCCAGCACAAGCTCCAGTAGAAGATGATGATGAAGGGCAATTTGAGTCCCTCCAGCAAGTAACGTGGATCCCTTCTACAGAGACAACCCAAGCCCCCAAGACCCGGGAAGAAGTCCAAGGAACCACAGAAGAAGAGTCGGCCAAGGCGACAGAAGAAAACCTGGCCTCTGCTCAACTTCATAGCCCGGCTCCAGACGCCGAGGCTTAGCCTTGTCACTATGTGTCACTTCTGCAGCAAAAAACTTTATCTCTTTTGGCCCTTCAGGGTGGGTTATGTAATAACTTTAATACTATGCCTCATATTTTTTGATAGTGCGCCTGTGCACTTTGAAACAATGCATCATATGTAATGAACTTCAACTTTCGTTTCTAGTTCTTGCAAAGTTTTTAGTTGTGATGACTCTATTGATTTTTTATACTATGAGCCGGCTTTTCACATGGTTTCACTATTGCAAAATCTCTGTATAAATCAGTGTCAGGGAAGTCCCAGTAGGCTTCATATCTGATTGAAATACCAGGTTAGCAATTAGGCCATATTAATGCGTTAAACATCAAGCTCAGAGCAAAAAATCAAGAATAAATTGATGGCTCTAAATGTCCGGGTCATAGGATTGCAACTGTACCAATATTTGATAATCAGTCCCTATGACCAAATTGGCTTACTTGCCGGGTCTTGAATTTGTAACTGCACCTTTTCTTAAGTGTGCAGCCCCAAGACCTAAATTCATAACTTCAAATACCTCGGCGGGTCTCAAACTTTGAGATGCCGGGTTATAAATATAACAGAAACTGTAACTAAGCAATTTTAAACATAATTTATAACTAAGCAATATAAAACAATAAAGTAAAAACTTAAAGACAAAAGATGAAACTTTTCTATCAAATATCACTTTATTGATATGCTAGGTCAGCAAGCCGCCTCACTAAAAACCTTCCAGTCCCCTTAGGTACCCTGGTAAGGAAAAGAGCGCGTCTGAAACCTGCTGCCTCTTTTACATCGTGTATTACATTTGATAAACTTTCTCTTTGGCACTATGTATAATAAGGACGAAGCTGGGCTATGTTCCATGGCCTGTTTCTCTCTTCCAACTCTTTGGTAGTATGATCTGTATTGTTCAACGTTTCGCTATGTTCTCTGGCATCTACCAAATAATATGACCCATTGTGCAAATTCCGGCTTATGATGAAGGGCCCTTCCCATGGAGGTGACAACTTGTGCATCCCAACTTGTGACTGCACCAAACGTAGAACTAGGCCACCTTCTTGGAAAGTTCTGGTTCTGACCCGGCGGCTATGATAACGCCGCAAATCTTGCTGATAAATTGCTGATCTTTCCAGGGCTTCATCCCTTACTTCTTCTAACAAATCAATAGCATCTTGCCGGGTCAACTCATTTTCTGCCTCAACGTAAGCCGCCACTCGTGGTGAATCATGTATGATATCACTTGGTAAAACAACTTCTGCTCCATATACCATGAAGAACGGTGTAAGTTTTGTGGATCTATTTGGTGTTGTGTTGATGCCCCAAACGACAGAGGGCAATTCTTCAAGCAAAGCTCCTGCAGCTCTGATGCATGGAACCCGGAGTCTTGGTTTCAACCCTTTGAGTAGTTCTTGATTTGCACGCTCCACTTGACCATTGGCTTGGGGGTGAGACACCGAAGCAACATCAAGCCTGATATTATTGTTTCCACAAAACTTTGCCATCTCGCCAAGAGCCATATTTTTCCATTATTTGTGATGATACTATGGGGATATCCAAAACGATAGATGATGCGCTTCAAAAACTGTACTGCTGTAGCTGCTTCACAATTTGTAACTGGCATAACTTCAACCCACTTTGTAAATTTATCAACAGCAACTAAGAGGTGAGTTTTCTTGCAAGGGGACATCTGAAAAGGACCCACCATATCAAGACCCCAAACGGCAAAAGGCCATGTCAAAGGTATTGTTCTCAATTCCTGAGCCGGCATATGCCCTTGCCTAGCATATCTTTGACATCCATCACATTTCCGTACCAAACGTTCTGCATCTGCCAAAGCAGTAAGCCAGAAAAATCCGTGTCTGAAAGCTTTTGCAACCAAAGACCGGGTTGAAGCGTGATGACCACAATCTCCCTCATGAATCTCTTTAAGAATTTGCCGGCCCTCCTCTGGTGATACACAGCGTTGAAACACGCCAGAGGTGCTTCGCTTGAATAACTCGCCATTGATAACTGCATATGCCTTAACCCGGCGCACGATCTGCCGGTCCATAACCTCCTGACCCGGCAATTCTCCACGCAAAAGATACGCCAAATATGGTTTTGTCCACTCTCGAATTTCATGTACTGCTGCAACAAGTTCTCCCTCTGCCGGGTCTGGATAAGCAAGATCTTCCTCTGAAGGTATTTTGACTGATGGGTTCCACAGCTCTGCTAAGAAAACATTGGGTGGAACTTTTTCATGATGAGAACCGAGTCTGGACAAAGCATCTGCGGTCTCATTTTTCCTTCTATCAATGTGATCTACCTGGTAGCCTGAGAGAACCCGGCTACTTTATCCACCTCTCTTCTGTAAGCCGCCATCCTGGCATCCTTTCTATCCCATGTTCCAGAAACTTGCTGTGCCACAAGATCTGAGTCTCCATAACATAATATACGCTTGATGTTCATCTCCTTTGCCACACACAAACCATGTAGCAATGCCTCATACTCAGCCTCATTGTTAGAGCAATCAAAGTGTAATTGCAAAACATAACTTAGTTTATCTCCTTTGGGCGAAGTAAGCACAACGCCGGCTCCAGATCCCTCAAGTTGCTTAGACCCGTCAAAATGCATGATCCAAGACTTTGTACTAGGTGTAGCTGGAGGTACATTTGTCTCTGTCCAATCATTGACAAAATCTGCCAAGGCCTGTGATTTGATAGCATTGCGTGGCTCATAGTTGATATGATATGGTCCCAACTCTATTGCCCACTTGGCGATACGCCCAGTGGCTTCTGTATTTCTAATAATCTCTGAAAGTGGAACAGAGCTAACAACTGTAATTGGATGCTCCTGAAAATAATGCTTCAATTTCCTTGACGCCATGAAGACCCCAAAAACTAACTTCTGCCAATGTGGGTAACATTGCTTTGCTTCTGTGAAAACCTCGCTAACATAATAGACCGGCCTCTGGACCGGGTATTCTTTCCCTTCCTCTTTGCGCTCCACCACAACCACATCACTAACAGCCCGTGGCCCGGCAGCAACATACATCAACATGGGCTCCTTTGGCGCAGGAGCCGCCAGAACTGGTGCTTCAGACAATGTCTTCTTCAACAACTCAAACGCATCATCCGCCTCTTGATCCCACACAAACTTATCTGTTTTCTTCAAGAGCCGGTAAAGTGGTATTGCTTTCTCTCCGAGCCGGGCTATGAAACCGGCTCAAGGCTTCAATGCAACCTGTAAGTTTCTGTACGTCCTTCAATTCTTCTGGCTTCTTCAAACTCTGTATGGCCTTGATTTTTGCCGGGTTAGCCTCGATTCCACGCTCTGAAACAATGAAACCAAGGAGTTCCCTGCTGGAACCCCAAACACACACTTGGTGGGGTTAAGCTTCATCTTGGACCGCCTCAAATTTGCAAAAGTTTCTCTTAGATCATTAATGAGTGAATCCGCTTTCTTGGACTGGACAACAACATCATCCACATAAGCATGCACATTATGGCCAATTTGCTTCTCAAAACACTTATGGATACACCTCTGATAGGTTGCTCCAGCGTTCTTCAAACCAAAGGTCATGTTTTTGTAACAAAGAGCTCCAAAGGGGGTGATAAACGATGTTTTCTCCCAATCCTCCTCCTTGAGCCGGATCTGATTGTAACCTGAATATGCATCTAGAAAACACAAAAGTTCGCTGCCTGCAACAACATCTATTATCTGATCAATACGAGGTAAAGCAAAAGGATCTTTGGGACACACCTTATTGAAATTGGTGTAGTCAATGCACATACGCCACTGTCCATTTTTCTTCTCCACTAAAACCGGGTTAGCCAACCACTTGGGATGGAAAACCTCAACGATAAAACCGGCATCCAAAAGCTGGGCTACCTCTTCACCAATTATCTTGCGTCTTTCCTCATTCATTTTGCGTAGTCCTTGTTTCACGGGTCTGGCCTTTGGATCAACTTTTAAGCTGCGCTCAGCGAGTTCAGCAGGTACTCCAGGCATGTCACTAGGTGTCCATGCAAAGACGTCCTTGTTCTCACAGATGAACTCGATGAGCGCGCTTTCCTATTTATCAGTAAGGTTAACCCCCATGGCGAACTGCTTGGAAGAATCGCCGGGTGTGAAATCTACCATCTTTGTATCCTGAGCAGATTGAAATTTTGCTTTTTCCTCAGCTGTTGTCCTCTGTAACACTGTTCTGTCATCTGGGTTAACCTGGGATTTGTAAAATTTCAACTCTTCCTGTGCACAAGCCTGTTCAGCTAAGGCGACATCTCCATTATCGCACTCCGCAGCCATCTCCCGGCTTCCATGAACTGTGATGATCCCCTTGGGACCCGGTATTTTCATCTGTAGGTACACATAACACGGCCTGGCCATGAAGCTGGCAAAGACGGGTCTGCCAAAAAAAGCGTGATACGGGCTTGGCAACTTCACAACTTCAAACGTGAGCATCTCTGAACGGTAATGGTCCTTGGATTCACCAAGGCCACTTCCAATGTGATTTTTCCTTCTGGTCGTGCTGATTTGCCAGGAACAATACCATGAAAGATCGTAGATGTTGGCTGCAACTGTGATTCCTTAAGACCCATACGCAAGAAAGTTTCATAGTACAAGATATTGATACTGCTACCTCCATCCATGAGCACTTTGTGTAAAACATACCCTCCTACCTTTGGTGCCACCACCAGGGGTAGAAGACTCGGATGTTCCACAACTGGCGGGTGATCTTCCCTGCTCCAAGTGACAGGATATTCAGACCACTTCAAATACCTTGGAACTGCTGGTGTGACTACGTTAACTGCCCTCTTGATCGATTTCTATCCCTCTTTGATGCATTGATGGTGTGCACATGGTACTAACCGAGCTGCTTTGGGTTTTGCTGAAATCCACCCTGATTCTCATTATTCTGATTATTTCCTGCATTGCCGGGTCCTGGGTTCGCGTTGGGGGTGGCCTATTTGCCGGGTTACCACCCTAGCCGGGTCCTCCTCCACGACCACTGCCGTGCAACGCCTTCTGTATCTCCTCATTTTTCCACCTCTGCAAATCCACACACTGCTCCAAAGAGTGATTGGCGGGTTTCCCATCTTACTGTGACGTGGACACGGCATCCTGAAGGCCTCAAAATGACTGGTAGGACGAGGTGGACCTCTGAAGTTGTTATTGCTATTGAAGTTTCCATTGTTACCCTGATAATTTCCGTCCATCCTCTGTCTCTGAAACCCGTCATTGGTGCTAGCCACTAGGTCCGAATTCCCTTCACCGTACGATCTCTTGTGCTGATTTCCACCATTGTTGTTGTTATTGTTGTTGTTCTGTCCACCACCATTGTTATTCTTTCCTCCATTGTTCACGGTACCTTTACCCTTATCTTCCTCATCATCTCTAGTTTTATCTGTTGATGCGTGCTTGTTACATGCCTCCATTATTTCTCCCATAGTGATTTCTGAGACCCGGCCGCTATTTTTCATGCGGCCCAACTTTTGCACCAAAGGCTCGTACCTACACGTTTTCTCCATGGACTGCAAAGTACTCCTGGGATTGATATCAGTGGATGAGTGGAGGATCTCCGTGACCCAGCTCACCCACTTACGCGCAGACTCGCCCTTCTTCTGAACACACCGATCAAAATCCTCAAGTGTATAGACTTTCTCCATGAACGTTTGCAAGTTCCTTGGAAATTTCTAATAAAAGCTGCCTTCAACTCACTCCATGAGTTTATAGACTTTTCCGGTAGTGTATTAAACCACAATTTTGCTGCTCCATCTGTCATCATAAGATACATAAACTTGGCCTGAATATTTTCTGAAGCATTGCGAATGCACATTGCCATCTCATAACTACTCAACCACGCTTCTGGTTCCATACTAGGGTCATAATTTGAAATCTTGCTTGGCTCTTTGAACTTCTCCGGGTAAGGCTCCGCTCTAATATGATCTGATAAACACTTTGGGCTGGCTAAAACTACTGGGGGAGCAGTTTGACCCGGCCTTCCCAATGGTGCTGTTGAATATACTGCAGCTGCAACGACGGGCGCCGCGCCGGCTCCTCTGGCTCGTACCACAGAATTGGCTAGTCTCCTTGCTCTTGAACTGTCAACAATGGCTTGCGCAGCAGAGGTGGTGGGAGCGGCCTGTCTTGGCGGTGGTGGTTGTTGGTTTGCTACCCCGGCCCTCGGGCTCTCTCCCTGCCGGCTCCTGGTACGGCTATTGTAAGGTGTCCCGTGTAGACCACTCCTGTTATCTGGGTAATTTACTTGTTGAGCCACAGCTGTACGCAACATGTCAATGGCCCGCCGGGTCTCAACTTCCCTCGGTGAATCTCCCAATGGAATACAATCAAGTGCTAAAGTTGCTGCATACACATTATCTGTAGGATTGTTGTAGTGACCCGGCGGCGTGTGAAATCTAGGTGATGGTGGTGGCATAGCCCCCACGTTTCCTCTGGCTTGCCCCGTAGGCTGACCAACTGGCCCGACAACGTTGCCGGGTAACGCTCCTCCTGCATAACCCGGGCTGGCCCTAGGTGCTGGAACCTCTTGTACAGTTCTAATAGGCTGTCCATCAGGTGTAGTGAATAAAGCTGTTGGATTCAATTCCTCACCTGGAATGGGAAGCCGGCTTTGGTGTCTCCCCTGCTGCGTCCGGGCTACATTTTTCTGGCGATCCTCCCTGGCGCTCGTGTTGTGGCGAAGGCGATTTTCCTACTCATCCAACTGACGCTGCCGGGTTTCGATCTGCTCTTTGTCTGCTGCGAACTCTCGCCGCTGTTGCTCCAAGGCACGGCGTGCGATGTCCAGCTCTCTAGCCCGGGATGCTGCGTTGTCCGGGGTCACCACTGCTTCAAGTACCGTAGGGCCCAACACTAGGTTATTACTGAAAAGCGCCGGGTGAGGTTGCGCATTGGATGTTCCTTCTCCGTTTGATCTATTCAACAAAAACCCAAATTGATTCATGTGACGTGCTATGGCTTCGCTTTCTGTAGAAACTGATGCTCTTTCCCCATCGACCCGGGCCTGCGGCGGGTTGTAGATCATGAGTTGATTTTGCTGCTGATTCTGTTGATTCTGCGTCAATGCCTCTACAGTTGCCACCGCAGCCGCCATAATCGATGCCGGGTCAAAATTAGTCGCAGGTGCTGTGTAAACTCCAACCCGGCGAATCGGACCCGGTGATGACTCGTACTCTTCTTCCTCTATTCCGTATCCAAAGCGATCCTCGAACAGTTCCAAGATTGATTCCTCGTCCTCTTCGATCACCTTACGCGGCACCCGTGCCGGCTCCTCCAGCCGGGTCTCCGGCGTGGCGTCCAGAAGATCGATCTCTGCAGTACCCACAGATTCTTCTCCATCTGATTGAACCATGGTAGCAACTCCTGATACAGACTCGCACGCACTTTCCTCCATGCCGGGTCTCGAGGCGTGCACCATCCCTACGAAGACGTTGATCCGGCCTATGGGGATGACGTCGCCGGCCTCGATTTGTTCCAATTCCGGGCTCCACCCGAAATCGTCAACAACGCGTTCTCCTTCTGAGTTGATGGTGATCTCGCCGATGGCGAGCCTCTGCATACCTCGTAGATCTTCTCCTGTGATGTAAACACCTTTTGGCTTAGGCCCCACGGTGGGCGCCAACTGTCGTGGGATTGTCACGGCAGATGTTACCATAGGGTAACTTGAGTTCGGGGCCTTAGAAGCACTGGCGTACAAGAGATGGTTTAGCTCCACGGGGACACACGATTTACCCAGGTTCAGCCTCTCCATTGGAGATAAAGACCTACTTCCTGCTTGCTTGTATTATTTCGATCTCGTAGCCCGGAAAGCACAACTCGCCGGGTTCAAGTCTAGGGATACAAAGGTGTCTCGATCTCTCTCTCTTGTTTCCATGTTTCTGGTAAAGCTTAGCGATCTATGACCTAGGAACCGGGTTATATAGGCCACCGTGTTTCCTGGTCGTTTACAAGGCAAGTCCGGGTCACACTCGACCTCGGAGTCCTATTCTAACTCTTGTCTTTGATATCTTCCAGAACTTTCCTTCTATAGGCCGGGTCACAGACAAGCTAACCGGCCCATTAGTACAACCCGGCCCATGGTGATGGATGTTGCCTTCACCGGGCCTCCTGCCTGGTGGGTCACACTTTCCCTCTTCATGGACCTACCGGGTTATCATCCCCCCAACAGGTTGCATGACATATATTTTTGGTATTGCATCCACTACTTGTATGGACTCTAGGGCACCTAGACTTGTCAATTGGGATTGAGAGAGTAGCCGGTCTCAAGAAAATTCTCAGTATTCCTCACTCTTACAGATGGTTTAGCGAGTTTTCATGCTCGTTGGTCACCGTTCGGGACCTGAGGTATCCAAAAAATTACCGAAATGGCAATTTTTTTGTCATTACGGTTCGTTGTTGCCAAAATGAATTTTCTTTGTATGCTCAGGTGGTAGCTGACCGCATATACATATGGAAACTTCCCGAACATGGGACCAGCAGTCACATCACCTGAAAAGGCATAACTTCTTCATCCGAAGTCCGATTTTAGCGCACTTTTTTTTGTTGGAAAGATAACGATGTATTCTACACCATGAAAAATGAATTTAAGGAGATCTCTTCCATTTAATTTTATACAAAAAAACAAGGATAGTCTTTACCATGAGTCATTCGATGACCAACAGTCACATCACCTGAAAAGGCATAACTTCTTCATCCGAAGTCCGATTTTAGCGCACTTTTTTTGTTGGAAAGATAACGACGTATTCTACACCATGAGAAACGAATTTTAAGGAGATCTCTTCCATTTCATTTTGTGCAAAAAAACAAGGCTAGTCTTTACCATGAGTCATTCAACGACCGTGTGTTATAGCGTTCGTTTAGTGCTCCAACGGCAGGCGTTGCATGACATATATTTTTGCTATTGCATCCGCTACTTGTATGGACTCTAGGGCACCTAGACTTGTCAATTGGGATTGAGAGAGTAGCCACTCTCGAGAAAATTCTCAGTATTCCTCACTCTTACACATTTCTCTGGGTCCATGTTCCCCTGCAGCGAGTAGCCAGTCTCGAGAAAATTCTCAGTATTCCTCACTCTTACACATGTTTTAGCGATTTTTCATGCTCGTTCGTCACCGTTCGAGACCTGAGGTATCCAAAAAATTACCGAAATGGCAATTTTTTTGTCATTACGGTTCATGGTTGCCAAAATGAATTTTCTTGGTATGCTCAGGTGGTAGCCGACCGCATATACATAAGGAAACTTCCCGAACATGGGACCAGCAGTCACATCACCTGAAAAGGCATAACTTCTTCATCTGAAGTCCGATTTTAGCGCACTTTTTTTGTTGGAAAGATAACGACGTATTCTACACCATGAAAAACGAATTTTAGGAGATATTTTCCATTTAATTTTATAAAAAAAACAAGGCTAGTCTTTACCATGAGTCATTCGACGACCGTGTGTTATAGCGTTTGTTTAGTGCTCCAACGGCAGGCGGTGCATGACATATATTTTTGGTATTGCATCCACTACTTGTATGGACTCTAGGGCACCTAGACTTGTCAATTGCTATTGAGAGAGTTGCCAGTCTCGAGAAATTCTCAGTATTCCTCACTCTTACACATGTTTTAGCGATTTTTCAAGCTCGTTGGTCACCGTTCGGGACCTGAGGTATCCAAAAAATTATCGAAATGGCAATTTTTCTGTCATTACGGTTCGTTGTTGCCAAAATGAATTTTCTTTGTATGCTCAGGTGGTAGCCGACTGCATATACATATGGAAACTTCCCGAACATGGGACCAGCAGTCACATCACCTGAAAAGGCATAACTTCTTCATCCGAAGTCCGATTTTAGCGCACTTTTTTTTGTTGGAAAGATAACGATGTATTCTACACCATGAAAAATGAATTTAAGGAGATCTCTTCCATTTAATTTTATACAAAAAAACAAGGATAGTCTTTACCATGAGTCATTCGATGACCAACAGTCACATCACCTGAAAAGGCATAACTTCTTCATCCGAAGTCCTATTTTAGCGCACTTTTTTTTGATGGAAAGATAACGACATATTCTACACCATGAGAAACGAATTTTATGGAGATCTCTTCCATTTAATTTTGTACAAAAAAACAAGGCTAGTCTTTACCATGAGTCATTCGACGACCGTGTGTTATAGCGTTCGTTTAGTGCTCCAACGGCAGGCGTTGCATGACATATATTTTTGCTATTGCATCCGCTACTTGTATGGACTCTAGGGCACCTAGACTTGTCAATTGGGACTGAGAGAGTAGCCACTCTCGAGAAAATTCTCAGTATTTCTCACTCTTACACATTTCTCCGGGTCCATGTTCCCCGCGGCGAGTAGCCAGTCTCGAGAAAATTCTCAGTATTCCTCACTCTTACACATGTTTTAGCGATTTTTCATGCTCGTTCGTCACCGTTCGAGACCTGAGGTAACCAAAAAATTACCGAAATGGCAATTTTTTTTGTCATTAAGGTTCATGGTTGCCAAAATGAATTTTCTTGGTATGCTCAGGTGGTAGCCGACCGCATATACATAAGGAAACTTCCCGAACATGGGACCAGCAGTCACATCACCTGAAAAGGCATAACTTCTTCATCTGAAGTCCGATTTTAGCGCACTTTTTTTGTTGCAAAGATAACGACGTATTCTACACCATGAAAACGAATTTAAGGAGATATCTTCCATTTAATTTTATACAAAAAAAACAAGGCTAGTCTTTACCATGAGTCATTCGACGACCGTGTGTTATAGCGTTTGTTTAGTGCTCCAACGGCAGGCGGTGCATGACATATATTTTTAGTATTGCATCCACAACTTGTATGGACTCTAGGGCACCTAGACTTGTCAATTGCAATTGAGAGAGTTGCCATTCTTGAGAAAATTCTCAGTATTCCTCACTCTTACACATGTTTTAGCGATTTTTCAAGCTCGTTGGTCACCGTTCGGGACCTGAGGTATCCAAAAAATTATCGAAATGGCAATTTTTTTTTGTCATTACGGTTCGTTGTTGCCAAAATGAATTTTATTTGTATGCTCAGGTGGTAGCCGACCGCATATACATATGGAAACTTCCCGAACATGGGACTAGCAGTCACATCACCTGAAAAGGCATAACTTCTTCATCCGAAGTCCTATTTTAGCGCACTTTTTTTTGTTGGAAAGATAACGATGTATTCTACACCATGAAAAACGAATTTAAGGAGACCTCTTCCATTTAATTTTATACAAAAAAAACAAGGATAGTCTTTACCATGAGTCATTCGACGACCAGCAGTCACATCACCTAAAAAGGCATAACTTCTTCATCCGAAGTCCGATTTTAGCGCACTTTTTTTTGTTGGAAAGATAACGACGTATTCTACACCATGAAAAATGAATTTTAAGGAGATCTCTTCCATTTCATTTTATACAAAAAAAACAAGGCTAGTCTTTACCATGAGTCATTCGACGACCGTGTGTTATAGCGTTCGTTTAGTGGTCCAACGGCAGGCGTTGCATGACATATATTTTTGCTATTGCATCCGCTACTTGTATGGACTCTAGGGCACCTAGACTTGTCAATTGGGACTGAGAGAGTATCCACTCTCGAGAAAATTCGCAGTATTCCTCACTCTTACACATTTCTCCGGGTCCATGTTCCCCTGCGACGAGTAGCCAGTCTCGAGAAAATTCTCAGTATTCCTCACTCTTACACATGTTTTAGCGATTTTTCATGCCCGTTCGTCACCGTTCGAGACCTGAGGTATCCAAAAAATTACCGAAATGGCAATTTTTTTGTCATTATGGTTCATGGTTGCCAAAATGAATTTTCTTGGTATGCTCAGGTGGTAGCCGACCGCATATACATAAGGAAACTTCCCGAACATGGGACCAGCAGTCACATCACCTGAAAAGGCATAACTTCTTCATCCGAAGTCCGATTTTAGCGCACTTTTTTTTGTTGGAAAGATAACGACGTATTCTACACATGAAAAACGAATTTAAGGAGATATCTTCCATTTAATTTTATACAAAAAAACAAGGCTAGTCTTTACCATGAGTCATTCGACGACCGTGTGTGATACCGTTTGTTTAGTGCCCCAACGGCAGGCGGTGCATGACATATATTTTTGGTATTGCATCCATTACTTGTACGAACTCTAGGGCACCTAGACTTGTCAATTGCTATTGAGAGAGTTGCCAGTCTCGAGAAAATTCTCAGTATTCCTCACTCTTACACATGTTTTAGCGATTTTTCAAGCTCGTTGGTCACCTTTCGGGACCTGAGGTATCCAAAAAATTATCGAAATGGCAATTTTTTTGTCATTACGGTTCGTTGTTGCCAAAATGAATTTTCTTTGTATGCTCAGGTGGTAGCCGACCGCATATACATATGGAAACTTCCCGAACATGGGACCAGCAGTCACATCACCTGAAAAGGCATAACTTCTTCATCCAAAGTCCGATTTTAGCGCACTTTTTTTTGTTGGAAAGATAACGATGTACTCTACACCATGAAAAACGAATTTAAGGAGATCTCTTCCATTTAATTTTATACAAAAAAAACAAGGACAGTCTTTACCATGAGTCATTCGACGACCAGCAGTCACATCACCTGAAAAGGCATAACTTCTTCATCCGAAGTCCGATTTTAGCCTTTACCATGAGTCATTCGACGACCGTGTGTTATAGCGTTCGTTTAGTGCTCCAACGGCAGGCGGTGCATGACATATATTTTTGGTATTGCATCCACTACTTGTATGGACTCTAGGGCACCCCTAGACTTGTCAATTGCTATTGAGAGAGTAGCCAGTCTCGAGAAAATTCTCAGTATTCCTCACTCTTACACTTGTTTTAGCAATTTTTCATGCTCGTTGGTCACCGTTTGGGACCTGAGGTATCCAAAAAATTACCGAAATGGCAATTTGCGGTTCGTTGTTTCCAAAATGAATTTTCTTGGTATGCTCAGGTGGTAGCCGACCGGAAATACATAAGGAAACTTCCCGAACATGGGACCAGCAGTCACATCACCTGAAAAGGCATAACTTCTTCATCCGAATTCTGATTTTAGCGCACTTTTTTTTATTGGAAAGATAACGACGTATTCTACACCATGAAAAACGAATTTAAGGAGATATCTTCCATTTAATTTTATACAAAAAAACAAGGCTAGTCTTTACCATGAGTCATTCGACGACCGTGTGTTATAGCGTTTGTTTAGTGCTCCAACGGCAGGCGGTGCATGACATATATTTTTGGTATTGCATCCACTACTTGTATGGACTCTAGGGCACCTAGACTTGTCAATTGCTATTGAGAGAGTAGCCAGTCTCGAGAAAATTCCCAGTATTCCTCACTCTTACACATGTTTTAGCGATTTTTCATGCTCGTTGGTCACCGTTCGGGACCTGAGATATCCAAAATATTACCGAAATGGCAATTTTTTTGTCATTACGGTTCGTTGTTGCCAAAATGAATTTTCTTTCTATGCTCAGGTGGTAGCCGACCGCATATACATATGGAAACTTCCCGAACATGGGACCAGCAGTCACATCACCTGAAAAGGCATAACTTCTTCATCCGAAGTCCGATTTTAGCGCACTTTTTGTTGTTGGAAAGATAACGATGTATTCTACACCATGAAAACGAATTTAAGGAGATCTCTTCCATTTAATTATATACAAAAAAGCAAGGGTAGTCTTTACCATGAGTCATTCGACGACCATCAGTCACATCACCTGAAAAGGCATAACTTCTTCATCCGAAGTCTGATTTTAGCGCACTTTTTTTTGTTGGAAAGATAACGATGTATTCTACACCATGAAAAAACGAATTTTAAGGAGATCTCTTCAATTTGATTTTATACAAAAAAAAACAAGGCTAGTCTTTACCATGAGTCATTCGACGACCGTGTGTTATAGCGTTCGTTTAGTGCTCCAACGGCAGGCGTTGCATTACATATATTTTTGGTATTGCATCCACTACTTGTATGGACTCTAGGGCACCTGGACTTGTCAATTGGGATTGAGAGGGTAGCCACTCTCGAGAAAATTCTCAGTATTCCTCACTCTTACACATTTCTCCGGGTCCATGTTCCCTTGCGGCGAGTAGCCAGTCTCGAGAAAATTCTAAGTATTCCTCACTCTTACACATGTTTTAGCTATTATTCATGCTCGTTCGTCACCGTTCGAGACCTGAGGCATCCAAAAAATTACCGAAATGGCAATTTTTTTTGTCATTACGGTTCATGGTTGCCAAAATGAATTTTCTTGGTATGCTCAGGTGGTACCCGACCGCATATACATAAGGAAACTTCCCGAACATGGGACCAGCAGTCCCATCACCTGAAAAGGCATAACTTCTTCATCCGAAGTCCGATTTTAGCGCACTTTTTTTGTTGGAAAGATAACGATGTATTCTACACCATGAAAAACGAACTTAAGGAGATATCTTCCATTAATTTTATACAAAAAAAAGGCTAGTCTTTACCATGAGTCATTCGACGACCGTGTGTTATAGCATTTGTTTAGTGCTCCAACGGCAGGCGGTGCATGACATATATTTTTGGTATTGCATCCACTACTTGTATGGACTCTAGGGCACCTAGACTTGTCAATTGCTATTGAGAGAGTAGCCAGTCTCGAGAAAATTCTCAGTATTCCTCACTCTTATACCTGTTTTAGCGATTTTTCATGCTCGTTGGTCACCGTTCGGGGCCTGAGGTATCCAAAAAATTACCGAAATGGCAATTTTTTTGTCATTACGGTTCGTTGTTGCCAAAATCAATTTACTTTGTATGCTCAGGTGGTAGCCGACCGCATATACATATGGAAACTTCCCGAACATGGGACCAGCAGTCACATCACCTGAAAAGGCATAACTTCTTCATCCGAAGTCCGATTTTAGCGCACTTTTTTTGTTGGAAAGATAACGACGTATTCTACACCATGAAAAACGAACTTATGCAGATCTCTTCCATTTAATTTTATACAAAAAAAAACAAGGATAGTCTTTACCATGAGTCATTCGACGACCAGCAATCACATCACCTGAAAAGGCATAACTTCTTCATCCGAAGTCCGATTTTAGCGCACTTTTTTTTGTTGGAAAGATAACGACGTATTCTACACCATGAAAAACGAATTTTAAGGAGATCTCTTCCATTTCATTTTATACAAAAAAACAAGGCTAGTCTTTACCATGAGTCATTCGACGACTGTGTGTTATAGCGTTCGTTTAGTGCTCCAACGGCAGGCGTTGCATGACATATATTTTTGCTATTGCATCCGCTACTTGTATGGACTCTAGGGCACCTAGAATTGTCAATTGGGATTGAGAGAGGAGCCACTCTCGAGAAAATTCTCAGTATTCCTCACTCTTACACATTTCTCCGGGTCCATGTTCCCCTGCGGCGAGTAGCCAGTCTCGAGAAAATTCTCAGTATTCCTCACTCTTACACATGTTTTAGCGATTTTTCATGCTCGTTCGTCACCGTTCGAGACCTGAGGTATCCAAAAAATTACTGAAATGGCAATTTTTTTTGTCATTACGGTTCATGGTTGCCAAAATGAATTTTCTTGGTATGTTCAGGTGGTAGCCGACCGCATATACATAAGGAAACTTCCCGAACATGGGACCAGCAGTCACATCACCTGAAAAGGTATAACTTCTTCATCCGAAGTCCGATTTTAGCGCACTTTTTTTTGTTGGAAAGATAACGACGTATTCTACACCATGAAAACCGAATTTAAGGAGATATCTTCCATTTAATTTTATACAAAAAAAACAAGGCTAGTCTTTACCATGAGTCATTCGACGACCGTGTGTTATAGCGTTTGTTTAGTGCTCCAATGGCAGGCGGTGCATGACATATATTTTTGGTATTGCGTCCACTACTTGTATGGACTCTAGGGCACCTAGACTTGTCAATTGCTATTGAGAGAGTAGCCAGTCTCGAGAAAATTCTCAGTATTCCTCACTCTTACACCTGTTTTAGCGATTTATCATGCTCGTTGGTCACCGTTCGGGACCTGAGGTATCCAAAAAATTACCGAAATGGCAATTTTTTTGTCATTACGGTTCGTTGTTGCCAAAATGAATTTTCTTTGTATGCTCAGGTGGTAGCCGACCGCATATACATATGGAAACTTCCCGAACATGGGACCAGCAGTCACATCACCTGAAAAGGCATAACTTCTTCATCCGAAGTCCGAATTTTAGCGCACTTTTTTTTGTTGGAAAGATAACGATGTATTCTACACCATGAAAAACGAATTTAAGGAGATCTCTTCCATTTAATTTTATACAAAAAAAAGGCTAGTCTTTACCATGAGTCATTCGACGACCGTGTGTTATAGCGTTCGTTTAGTGCTCCAACGGCAGGCGGTGCATGACATATATTTTTGGTATTGCATCCACTACTTGTATGGACTCTAGGGCACCTAGACTTGTCAATTGCTATTGAGAGAGTAGCCAGTCTCGAGAAAATTCCCAGTATTCCTCACTCTTACACTTATTTAGCAATTTTTCATGCTCGTTGGTCACCGTTCGGGGCCTGAGGTATCCAAAAAATTACCGAAATGGCAATTTTTTTTGTCATTGCGGTTCGTTGTTGCCAAAATGAATTTTCTTGGTATGCTTAGGTGGTAGCCGACCGGAAATACATAAGGAAACTTCCCGAACATGGGACCAGCAGTCACATCACCTGAAAAGGCATAACTTCTTCATCCGAAGTCCGATTTTAGCGCACTTTTTTTTGTTGGAAAGATAACGATGTATTCTACACCATAAAAAACGAATTTAAGGTGATATCTTCCATTTAATTTTATACAAAAAAAACAAGGCTAGTCTTTACCATGAGTCATTCGACGACCGTGTGTTATAGCGTTTGTTTAGTGCTCCAACGGCAGGCGGTGCATGACATATATTTTGGTATTGCATCCACTACTTGTATGGACTCTAGGGCACCTAGACTTGTCAATTGCTATTGAGAGAGTAGCCAGTTTCGAGAAAATTCTCAGTATTCCTCACTCTTACACATGTTTTAGCGATTTTTCGTGCTCGTTTGTCACCTTTCGGGACCTGAGGTATCCAAAAAATACCGAAATGGCAATTTTTTTGTCATTACGGTTCGTTGTTGCCAAAATGAATTTTCTTTGTATGCTCAGGTGGTAGCCGACCGCATATACATATGGAAACTTCCCGAACATGGGACCAGCAGTCACATCACCTGAAAAGGCATAACTTCTTCATCCGAAGTCCGATTTTAGCGCACTTTTTTTTGTTGGAAAGATAACGATGTATTCTACACCATGAAAAACGAATTTAAGGAGATCTCTTCCATTTAATTTTATACAAAAAAAAAGGCTAGTCTTTACCATGAGTCATTCGACGACCGTGTGTTATAGCGTTCGTTTAGTGCTCCAACGGCAGGCGGTGCATGACATATATTTTTGGTATTGCATCCACTACTTGTATGGACTGTAGGGCACCTAGACTTGTCAATTGCTATTGAGAGAGTAGCCAGTCTCGAGAAAATTCCCAGTATTCCTCACTCTTACACTTGTTTTAGCAATTTTTCATGCTCGTTGGTCACCGTTCGGGGCCTGAGGTATCCAAAAAATTACCGAAATGGCAATTTTTTTTGTCATTGCGGTTCGTTGTTGCCAAAATGAATTTTCTTGGTATGCTTAGGTGGTAGCCGACCGGAAATACATAAGGAAACTTCCCGAACATGGGACCAGCAGTCACATCACTGAAAAGGCATAACTTCTTCATTCGAAGTCCGATTTTAGCGCACTTTTTTTTGTTGGAAAGATAACAACGTATTCTACACCATAAAAACGAATTTAAGGTGATATCTTCCATTTAATTTTATATAAAAAAACAAGGCTAGTCTTTACCATGAGTCATTCGACGACCGTGTGTTATAGCGTTTGTTTAGTGCTCCAACGGCAGGCGGTGCATGACATATATTTTTGGTATTGCATCCACTACTTGTATGGACTCTAGGGCACCTAGACTTGTTAATTGCTATTGAAAGAGTAGCCAGTCTCGAGAAAATTCTCAGTATTCCTCACTCTTACACCTGTTTTTAGCGATTTTTCAAGCTCGTTAGTCACCGTTCGGGGCCTGAGGTATCCAAAAAATTACCGAAATGGCAATTTTTTTTGTCATTACGGTTCGTTGTTGCCAAAATGAATTTCTTTGTATGCTCAGGCGGTAGCTGACCGCATATACACATGGAAACTTCCCGAACATGGGACCAGCAGTCACATCACCTGAAAAGGCATAACTTATTCATCCGAAGTCCGATTTTAGCGCACTTTTTTTGTTGGAAAGATAACGATGTATTCTACACCATGAAAAACGAATTTATGGAGATCTCTTCCATTTAATTTTATACAAAAAAAAACAAGGATATTCTTTACCATGAGTCATTCGACGACCAGCAGTCACATCACCTGAAAAGGCATAACTTCTTCATCCGAAGTTCGATTTTAGCGCACTTTTTTTTGTTGGAAAGATAACGACGTATTCTACACCATGAAAAATGAATTTTAAGGAGATCTCTTCCATTTCATTTTATACAAAAAAAAACAAGGCAAGTCTTTACCATGAGTCATTCGACGACCGTGTGTTATAGCGTTCGTTTAGTGCTCCAACGACAGGCGTTGCATGACATAATTTTTGCTATTGCATCCGCTACTTGTATGGACTCTAGGGCACCTAGAATTGTCAATTGGGATTGAGAGAGTAGCCACTCTCGAGAAAATTCTCAGTATTCCTCACTCTTACACATTTCTCCGGGTCCATGTTCCCCTGCGGCGAGTAGCCAGTCTCGAGAAAATTCTCAGTATTCCTCACTCTTACACATGTTTTAGCGATTTTTCATGCTCGTTCGTCACCGTTTGAGACCTGAGGTATCCAAAAAATTACCGAAATGGCAATTTTTTTTGTCATTACGGTTCATGGTTGCCAAAATGAATTTTCTTGGTATGCTCAGGTGGTAGCCGACCGCATATACATAAGGAAACTTCCCGAACATGGGACCAGCAGTCACATCACCTGAAAAGGCATAACTTCTTCATCCGAAGTCCGATTTTAGCGCACTTTTTTTTGTTGGAAAGATAACGACGTATTCTACACCATGAAAAACGAATTTAAGGAGATATCTTCCATTTAATTTTATACAAAAAAAACAAGGCTAGTCTTTACCATGAGTCATTCGACGACCGTGTGTTATAGCGTTTGTTTAGTGCTCCAACGGCAGGCAGTGCATGACATATATTTTTGGTATTGCATCCACTACTTGTATGGACTCTAGGGCACCTAGACTTGTCAATTGCTATTGAGAGAGTAGCCAGTCTCGAGAAAATTCTCAGTATTCCTCACTCTTACACCTGTTTTAGCGATTTTTCATGCTCGTTCGTCACCGTTCGAGACCTGAGGTATCCAAAAAATTTCTGAAATGGCAATTATTTTTGTCATTACTGTTCATGGTTGCCAAAATGAATTTTCTTGGTATGCTCAGGTGGTAGCCGACCGCATATACATAAGGAAACTTCCCGAACATGGGACCAGCAGTCACATCACCTGAAAAGGCATAACTTCTTCATCCGAAGTCCGATTTTAGCGCACTTTTTTTGTTGGAAAGATAACGACGTATTCTACACAATGAAAAACGAATTTAAGGAGATATCTTCCATTTAATTTTATACAAAAAAAACAAGGCTAGTCTTTACCATGAGTCATTCGACGACCGTGTGTTATAGCGTTTGTTTAGTGCTCCAACGGCAGGCGGTGCATGACATATATTTTTGGTATTGCATCCACTACTTGTATGGACTCTAGGGCACCTAGACTTGTCAATTGCTATTGCGAGAGTAGCCAGTCTCAAGAAAATTCTCAGTATTCCTCACTCTTACACCTGTTTTAGCGATTTTTCATGCTCGTTGGTCACCGTTCGGGACCTGAGGTATCCAGAAAATTACCGAAATGGCAATTTTTTTGTCATTACGGTTCGTTGTTGCCAAAATGAATTTTCTTTGTATGCTCAAGCGGTAGCCGACCGCATATACACATGGAAACTTCCCGAACATGGGACCAGCAGTCACATCACCTGAAAAGGCATAACATCTTCATCCGAAGTCCGATTTTAGCGCACTTTTTTGTTGGAAAGATAACGATGTATTCTACACCATGAAAAACGAATTTATGGAGATCTCTTCCATTTAATTTTATACAAAAAAAACAAGGATAGTCTTTACCATGAGTCATTCGACGACCAGCAGTCACATCACCTGAAAAGGCATAACTTCTTCATCCGATGTCCGATTTTAGCGCACTTTTTTTTGTTGGAAAGATAACGACGTATTCTACACCATGAAAAACGAATTTTAAGGAGATCTCTTCCATTTCATTTTATACAAAACAAAAGGCTAGTCTTTACCATGAGTCATTCGACGACCGTGTGTTATAGCGTTCGTTTAGTGCTCCAACGACAGGCGTTGCATGACATAATTTTTGCTATTGCATCCGCTACTTGTATGGACTCTAGGGCACCTAGAATTGTCAATTGGGATTGAGAGAGTAGCCACTCTCGAGAAAATTATCAGTATTCCTCACTCTTACACATTTCTCCGGGTCCATGTTCCCCTGCGGCGAGTAGCCAGTCTCGAGAAAATTCTAAGTATTCCTCACTCTTACACATGTTTTAGCGATTTTTCATGCTCGTTCGTCACCGTTCGAGACCTGAGGTATCCAAAAAATTTCTGAAATGGCAATTTTTTTTGTCATTACGGTTCATGGTTGCCAAAATGAATTTTTTGGTATGCTCAGGTGGTAGCCGACCGCATATACATAAGGAAACTTCCCGAACATGGGACCAGCAGTCACATCACCTGAAAAGGCATAACTTCTTCATCCGAAGTCCGATTTTAGCGCACTTTTTTTGTTGGAAAGATAATGACGTATTCTACACCATGAAAAACGAATTTAATGAGATATCTTCCATTTAATTTTATACAAAAAAACAAGGCTAGTCTTTACCATGAGTCATTCGACGACCGTGTGTTATAGCGTTTGTTTAGTGCTCCAACGGCAGGCGGTGCATGACATATATTTTTGGTATTGCATCCACTACTTGTATGGACTCTAGGGCACCTAGACTTGTCAATTGCTATTGCGAGAGTAGCCAGTCTCGAGAAAATTCTCAGTATTCCTCACTCTTACACCTGTTTTAGCGATTTTTCATGCTCGTTGGTCACCGTTCGGGACCTGAGGTATCCAGAAAATTACCGAAATGGCAATTTTTTTGTCATTACGGTTCGTTGTTGCCAAAATGAATTTTCTTTGTATGCTCAGGCGGTAGCCGACCGCATATACACATGGAAACTTCCCGAACATGGGACCAGCAGTCACATCACCTGAAAAGGCATAACTTCTTCATCCGACGTCTGATTTTAGCGCACTTTTTTTGTTGGAAAGAGAACGATGTATTCTACACCATGAAAAACGAATTTATGGAGATCTCTTCCATTTAATTTTATACAAAAAAAACAATGATAGTCTTTACCATGAGTCATTCGACGACCAGCAGTCACATCACCTGAAAAGGCATAACTTCTTCATCCGAAGTCCGATTTTAGCGCACTTTTTTTTGTTGGAAAGATAACGACGTATTCTACACCATGAAAAACGAATTTAAGGAGATATCTTCCATTTAATTTTATACAAAAAAAACAAGGCTAGTCTTTACCATGAGTCATTCGACGACCGTGTGTTATAGCGTTTGTTTAGTGCTCCAACGGCAGGCGGTGCATGACATATATTTTTGGTATTGCATCCACTACTTGTATGGACTCTAGGGCACCTAGACTTGTCAATTGCTATTGCGAGAGTAGCCAGTCTCGAGAAAATTCTCAGTATTCCTCACTCTTACACCTGTTTTAGCGATTTTTCATGCTCGTTGGTCACCGTTCGGGACCTGAGGTATCCAGAAAATTACCGAAATGGCAATTTTTTTGTCATTACGGTTCGTTGTTGCCAAAATGAATTTTCTTTGTATGCTCAGGCGGTAGCCGACCGCATATACACATGGAAACTTCCCGAACATGGGACCAGCAGTCACATCACCTGAAAAGGCATAACTTCTTCATCTGAAGTCCGATTTTAGCGCACTTTTTTTGTTGGAAAGATAACGATGTATTCTACACCATGAAAAACGAATTTATGGAGATCTCTTCCATTTAATTTTATACAAAAAAACAAGGATAGTCTTTACCATGAGTCATTCGACGACCAGCAGTCACATCACCTGAAAAGGCATAACTCTTCATCCGAAGTCCGATTTTAGCGCACTTTTTTTTGTTCGAAAGATAACGACGTATTCTACACCATGAAAAACGAATTTTAAGGAGATCTCTTCCATTTCATTTATACAAAAAAAACAAGGCTAGTCTTTACCATGAGTCATTCGACGACCGTGTGTTATAGCGTTCGTTTAGTGCTCCAACGACAGGCGTCGCATGACATATATTTTTGCTATTGCATCCGCTACTTGTATGGACTCTAGGGCACCTAGAATTATCAATTGGGATTGAGAGAGTAGCCACTCTCGAGAAAATTCTCAGTATTCCTCACTCTTACACATTTCTCCGGGTCCATGTTCCCCTGCGGCGAGTAGCCAGTCTCGAGAAAATTCTAAGTATTCCTCACTCTTACACATGTTTTAGCGATTTTTCATGCTCGTTCTTCACCGTTCGAGACCTGAGGTATCCAAAAAATTTCTGAAATGGCAATTTTTTTTGTCATTACGGTTCATGGTTGCCAAAATGAATTTTCTTGGTATGCTCAGGTGGTAGCCGACCGCATATACATAAGGAAACTTCCCGAACATGGGACCAGCAGTCACATCACCTGAAAAGGCATAACTTCTTCATCCGAAGTCCGATTTTAGCGCACTTTTTTTGTTGGAAAGATAACGACGTATTCTACACATGAAAAACGAATTTAAGGAGATATCTTCCATTTAATTTTATACAAAAAAACAAGGCTAGTCTTTACCATGAGTCATTCGACGACCGTGTGTTATAGCGTTTGTTTAGTGCTCCAACGGCAGGCGGTGCATGACATATATTTTTTGGTATTGCATCCACTACTTGTATGGACTCTAGGGCACCTAGACTTGTCAATTGCTATTGCGAGAGTAGCCAGTCTCAAGAAAATTCTCAGTATTCCTCACTCTTACACCTGTTTTTAGCGATTTTTCATGCTCGTTGGTCACCGTTCGGGACCTGAGGTATCCAGAAAATTACCGAAATGGCAATTTTTTTGTCATTACGGTTCGTTGTTGCCAAAATGAATTTTCTTTGTATGCTCAAGCGGTAGCCGACCGCATATACACATGGAAACTTCCCGAACATGGGACCAGCAGTCACATCACCTGAAAAGGCATAACATCTTCATCCGAAGTCCGATTTTAGCGCACTTTTTTTGTTGGAAGATAACGATGTATTCTACACCATGAAAAACGAATTTATGGAGATCTCTTCCATTTAATTTTACAAAAAAAACAAGGATAGTCTTTACCATGAGTCATTCGACGACCAGCAGTCACATCACCTGAAAAGGCATAACTTCTTCATCCGATGTCCGATTTTAGCGCACTTTTTTTTGTTGGAAAGATAACGACGTATTCTACACCATGAAAAACGAATTTTAAGGAGATCTCTTCCATTTCATTTTATACAAAACAAAAGGCTAGTCTTTACCATGAGTCATTCGACGACCGTGTGTTATAGCGTTCGTTTAGTGCTCCAACGACAGGCGTTGCATGACATATATTTTTGCTATTGCATCCGCTACTTGTATGGACTCTAGGGCACCTAGAATTGTCAATTGGGATTGAGAGAGTAGCCACTCTCGAGAAAATTATCAGTATTCCTCACTCTTACACATTTCTCCGGGTCCATGTTCCCCTGCGGCGAGTATCCAGAAAATTCGAAAAATTCTAAGTCATTACTTGTTTTGCAATGTTTTCATGCTCATCGTCACCGTTCGAGACCTGAGGTATCCAAAAAATTTCTGAAATGGCAATTTTTTTTGTCATTACGGTTCATGGTTGCCAAATGAATTTTCTTGGTATGCTCAGGTGGTAGCCGACCGCATATATACATAAGGAAACTTCCCGAACATGGGACCAGCAGTCACATCACCTGAAAAGGCATAACTTCTTCATCCGAAGTCCGATTTTAGCGCACTTTTTTTTGTTGGAAAGATAATGACGTATTCTACACCATGAAAAACGAATTTAATGAGATATCTTCCATTTAATTTTATACAAAAAAACAAGGCTAGTCTTTACCATGAGTCATTCGACGACCGTGTGTTATAGCGTTTGTTTAGTGCTCCAACGGCAGGCGGTGCATGACATATATTTTGCTATTGCATCCGCTACTTGTATGGACTCTAGGGCACCTAGAATTATCAATTGGGATTGAGAGAGTAGCCACTCTCGAGGTATTCCTCACTCTTACACATTTCTCGGGTCCATGTTCCCCTGCGGCGAGTAGCCAGTCTCGAGAAAATTCTAAGTATTCCTCACTCTTACACATGTTTTAGCGATTTTTCATGCTCGTTGGTCACCGTTCGAGACCTGAGGTATCCAAAAAATTTCTGAAATGGCAATTTTTTTTGTCATTACGGTTCATGGTTGCCAAAATGAATTTTCTTGGTATGCTCAGGTGGTAGCCGACCGCATATACATAAGGAAACTTCCCGAACATGGGACCAGCAGTCACATCACCTGAAAAGGCATAACTTCTTCATCCGAAGTCCGATTTTAGCGCACTTTTTTTGTTGGAAAGATAACGACGTATTCTACACCATGAAAACAAATTTAAGGAGATATCTTCCATTTAATTTTATACAAAAAAAACAAGGCTAGTCTTTACCATGAGTCATTCGACGACCGTGTGTTATAGCGTTTGTTTAGTGCTCCAACGGCAGGCGGTGCATGACATATATTTTTGGTATTGCATCCACTACTTGTATGGACTCTAGGGCACCTAGACTTGTCAATTGCTATTGCGAGAGTAGCCAGTCTCGAGAAAATTCTCAGATTCCTCACTCTTACACTGTTTTAGCGATTTTTCATGCTCGTTGGTCACCGTTCGGGACCTGAGGTATCCAGAAAAATTACCGAAATGGCAATTTTTTTGTCATTACGGTTCGTTGTTGCCAAAATGAATTTTCTTTGTATGCTCAGGTGGTAGCCGACTGCATATACACATGGAAACTTCCCGAACATGGGACCAGCAGTCACATCACCTGAAAAGGCATAACTTCTTCATCCGAAGTCCGATTTTAGCGCACTTTTTTTGATGGAAAGATAACGATGTATTCTACACCATGAAAAACGAATTTATGGAGATCTCTTCCATTTAATTTTATACAAAAAAAACAAGGATAGTCTTTACCATGAGTCATTCGACGACCAGCAGTCACATCACCTGAAAAGGCATAACTTCTTCATCCGAAGTACGATTTTAGCGCACTTTTTTTTGTTCGAAAGATAACGACGTATTCTACACCATGAAAAACGAATTTTAAGGAGATCTCTTCCATTTCATTTTATACAAAAAAAAACAAGGCTAGTCTTTACCATGAGTCATTCGACGACCGTGTGTTATAGCGTTCGTTTAGTGCTCCAACGACAGGCGTTGCATGACATATATTTTTGCTATTGCATCCGCTACTTGTATGGACTCTAGGGCACCTAGAATTATCAATTGGGATTGAGAGAGTAGCCACTCTCGAGAAAATTCTCAGTATTCCACTCTTACACATTTCTCCGGGTCCATGTTCCCCTGCGGCGAGTAGCCAGTCTCGAGAAAATTCTAAGTATTCCTCACTCTTACACATGTTTTAGCGATTTTTCATGCTCGTTCTTCACCGTTCGAGACCTGAGGTATCCAAAAAATTTCTGAAATGGCAATTTTTTTGTCATTACGGTTCATGGTTGCCAAAATGAATTTTCTTGGTATGCTCAGGTGGTAGCCGACCGCATATACATAAGGAAACTTCCCGAACATGGACCAGCAGTCACATCACCTGAAAAGGCATAACTTCTTCATCCGAACTCCGATTTTAGCGCACTTTTTTTTTGTTGGAAAGATAACGACGTATTCTACACCATGAAAAACGAATTTAAGGAGATATCTTCCATTTAATTTTATACAAAAAAAACAAGGCTAGTCTTTACCATGAGTCATTCGACGACCGTGTGTTATAGCGTTTGTTTAGTGCTCCAACGGCAGGCGGTGCATGACATATATTTTTGGTATTGCATCCACTACTTGTATGGACTCTAGGGCACCTAGACTTGTCAATTGCTATTGCGAGAGTAGCCAGTCTCGAGAAAATTCTCAGTATTCCTCACTGTTACACCTGTTTTAGCGATTTTTCATGATCGTTGGTCACCGTTCGGGACCTGAGGTATCCAGAAAATTACCGAAATGGCAATTTTTTTGTCTTTGCGGTCGGCTACCACCAGAGCATACCAAGAAAATTCATTTTGGCAACAATGAACCGTAATGACAAAAAAAATTGCCATTTCGGTAATTTTTTGGATACCTCATCCCGAACGGTGACCAACGAGCAAGAAAAATCGCTAAAACATGTGTAAGAGTGACTAATACTGAGAATTTTCTCTAGACTGGCTACTCTCTCAATCCCAATTGACAAGTCTAGGTGCCCTAGAGTCCATACAAGTAGTGGATGCAATACCAAAAATATATGTCATGCAAGGCCTGCCGTAGGAGCACTAAACGAACGCTACAACACACGGTCGTCGAATGACTCATGGTAAAGACTAGCCTTGTTTTTTTTATAAAATGAATTGGAAGAGATCTCCTTAAAATTCGTTTTTCATGGTGTAAAATACGTCGTTATCTTTCCAACAAAAAAAAGTGCGCTAAAATCGGACTTCGGATGAAGAAGCCTTTTCAGGTGATGTGACTGCTGGTCCCATGTTCGGGAAGTTTTCTTATGTATTTGTGGTCGGCTACCACCAGAGCATACCAAGAAAATTCATTTTGGCAACAACGAACCGTAATGATAAAAAAAATTGTCATTTCGGTAATTTTTTGGATACCTCAGGTCCCGAACGGTGACCAACGAGCATGAAAAATCGCTAAAACATGTGTAAGAGTGAGTAATACTGAGAATTTTCTCTAGACTGGCTACTCTCTCAATCCCAATTGACAAGTCTAGGTGCCCTAGAGTCCATACAAGTAGTGGATGCAATACCAAAAATATATGTCATGCAAGGCCTGCCGTTGGAGCACTAAACGAACGCTACAACACACGGTCGTCGAATGACTCATGGTAAAGACTAGCCTTGTTTTTTTGTATAAAATGAAATGGAAGAGATCTCCTTAAAATTCGTTTTTCATGGTGTAGAATACGTCGTTATCTTTCCAACAAAAAAAAGTGCGCTAAAATCGGACTTCGGATGAAGAAGTTATGCCTTTTCAGGTGATGTGACTGCTGGTCCCATGTTCGGGAAGTTTCCTTATGTATTTGCGGTCGGCTACCACCAGAGCATACCAAGAAAATTCATTTTGGCAACAACGAACCGTAATGACAAAAAAAATTGCCATTTCGGTAATTTTTTGGATACCTCAGGTCCCGAACGGTGACCAACGAGCATGAAAAATCGCTAAAACATGTGTAAGAGTGAGTAATACTGAGAATTTTCTCTAGACTGGCTACTCTCTCAATCCCAATTGACAAGTCTAGGTGCCCTAGAGTCCATACAAGTAGCGGATGCAATACCAAAAATATATGTCATGCAAGGCCTGCCGTTGGAGCACTAAACGAACGCTACAACACACGGTCGTCGAATGACTCATGGTAAAGACTAGCCTTGTTTTTTTGTATAAAATGAAATGGAAGAGATCTCCTTAAAATTCGTTTTTCATGGTGTAGAATACGTCGTTATCTTTCCAACAAAAAAAAGTGCGCTAAAATCGGACTTCGGATGAAGAAGTTATGCCTTTTCAGGTGATGTGACTGCTGGTCCCATGTTCGGGAAGTTTCCTTATGTATTTGCGGTCGGCTACCACCAGAGCATACCAAGAAAATTCATTTTGGCAACAACGAACCGTAATGACAAAAAAATTGCCATTTCGGTAATTTTTTGGATACCTCAGGTCCCGAACGGTGACCAACGAGCATGAAAAATCGCTAAAACATGTGTAAGAGTGAGTAATACTGAGAATTTTCTCTAGACTGGCTACTCTCTCAATCCCAATTGACAAGTCTAGGTGCCCTAGAGTCCATACAAGTAGTGGATGCAATACCAAAAATATATGTCATGCAAGGCCTGCCGTTGGAGCACTAAACGAACGCTACAACACACGGTCGTCGAATGACTCATGGTAAAGACTAGCCTTGTTTTTTTGTATAAAATGAAATGGAAGAGATCTCCTTAAAATTCGTTTTTCATGGTGTAGAATACGTCGTTATCTTTCCAACAAAAAAAAGTGCGCTAAAATCGGACTTCGGATGAAGAAGTTATGCCTTTTCAGGTGATGTGACTGCTGGTCCCATGTTCGGGAAGTTTCCTTATGTATTTGCGGTCGGCTACCACCAGAGCATACCAAGAAAATTCATTTTGGCAACAACGAACCGTAATGACAAAAAAAATTGCCATTTCGGTAATTTTTTGGATACCTCAGGTCCCGAACGGTGACCAACGAGCATGAAAAATCGCTAAAACATGTGTAAGAGTGAGTAATACTGAGAATTTTCTCTAGACTGGCTACTCTCTCAATCCCAATTGACAAGTCTAGGTGCCCTAGAGTCCATACAAGTAGCGGATGCAATACCAAAAATATATGTCATGCAAGGCCTGCCGTTGGAGCACTAAACGAACGCTACAACACACGGTCGTCGAATGACTCATGGTAAAGACTAGCCTTGTTTTTTTGTATAAAATGAAATGGAAGAGATCTCCTTAAAATTCGTTTTTCATGGTGTAGAATACGTCGTTATCTTTCCAACAAAAAAAAGTGCGCTAAAATCGGACTTCGGATGAAGAAGTTATGCCTTTTCAGGTGATGTGACTGCTGGTCCCATGTTCGGGAAGTTTCCTTATGTATTTGCGGTCGGCTACCACCAGAGCATACCAAGAAAATTCATTTTGGCAACAACGAACCGTAATGACAAAAAAATTGCCATTTCGGTAATTTTTTGGATACCTCAGGTCCCGAACGGTGACCAACGAGCATGAAAAATCGCTAAAACATGTGTAAGAGTGAGTAATACTGAGAATTTTCTCTAGACTGGCTACTCTCTCAATCCCAATTGACAAGTCTAGGTGCCCTAGAGTCCATACAAGTAGTGGATGCAATACCAAAAATATATGTCATGCAAGGCCTGCCGTTGGAGCACTAAACGAACGCTACAACACACGGTCGTCGAATGACTCATGGTAAAGACTAGCCTTGTTTTTTTGTATAAAATGAAATGGAAGAGATCTCCTTAAAATTCGTTTTTCATGGTGTAAAATACGTCGTTATCTTTCCAACAAAAAAAAGTGCGCTAAAATCGGACTTCGGATGAAGAAGTTATGCCTTTTCAGGTGATGTGACTGCTGGTCCCATGTTCGGGAAGTTTCCTTATGTATTTGCGGTCGGCTACCACCAGAGCATACCAAGAAAATTCATTTTGGCAACAACGAACCGTAATGACAAAAAAAATGCCATTTCGGTAATTTTTTGGATACCTCAGGTCCCGAACGGTGACCAACGAGCATGAAAAATCGCTAAAACATGTGTAAGAGTGAGTAATACTGAGAATTTTCTCTAGACTGGCTACTCTCTCAATCCCAATTGACAAGTCTAGGTGCCCTAGAGTCCATACAAGTAGTGGATGCAATACCAAAAATATATGTCATGCAAGGCCTGCCGTTGGAGCACTAAACGAACGCTACAACACACGGTCGTCGAATGACTCATGGTAAAGACTAGCCTTGTTTTTTTGTATAAAATGAAATGGAAGAGATCTCCTTAAAATTCGTTTTTCATGGTGTAGAATACGTCGTTATCTTTCCAACAAAAAAAGTGCGCTAAAATCGGACTTCGGATGAAGAAGTTATGCCTTTTCAGGTGATGTGACTGCTGGTCCCATGTTCGGGAAGTTTCCTTATGTATTTGCGGTCGGCTACCACCAGAGCATACCAAGAAAATTCATTTTGGCAACAACGAACCGTAATGAAAAAAAATTGCCATTTCGGTAATTTTTTGGATACCTCAGGTCCCGAACGGTGACCAACGAGCATGAAAAATCGCTAAAACATGTGTAAGAGTGAGTAATACTGAGAATTTTCTCTAGACTGGCTACTCTCTCAATCCCAATTGACAAGTCTAGGTGCCCTAGAGTCCATACAAGTAGTGGATGCAATACCAAAAATATATGTCATGCAAGGCCTGCCGTTGGAGCACTAAACGAACGCTACAACACACGGTCGTCGAATGACTCATGGTAAAGACTAGCCTTGTTTTTTTGTATAAAATGAAATGGAAGAGATCTCCTTAAAATTCGTTTTTCATGGTGTAGAATACGTCGTTATCTTTCCAACAAAAAAAAGTGCGCTAAAATCGGACTTCGGATGAAGAAGTTATGCCTTTTCAGGTGATGTGACTGCTGGTCCCATGTTCGGGAAGTTTCCTTATGTATTTGCGGTCGGCTACCACCAGAGCATACCAAGAAAATTCATTTTGGCAACAACGAACCGTAATGACAAAAAAATTGCCATTTCGGTAATTTTTTGGATACCTCAGGTCCCGAACGGTGACCAACGAGCATGAAAAATCGCTAAAACATGTGTAAGAGTGAGTAATACTGAGAATTTTCTCTAGACTGGCTACTCTCTCAATCCCAATTGACAAGTCTAGGTGCCCTAGAGTCCATACAAGTAGCGGATGCAATACCAAAAATATATGTCATGCAAGGCCTGCCGTTGGAGCACTAAACGAACGCTAACACACGGTCGTCGAATGACTCATGGTAAAGACTAGCCTTGTTTTTTTGTATAAAATGAAATGGAAGAGATCTCCTTAAAATTCGTTTTTCATGGTGTAGAATACGTCGTTATCTTTCCAACAAAAAAAAGTGCGCTAAAATCGGACTTCGGATGAAGAAGTTATGCCTTTTCAGGTGATGTGACTGCTGGTCCCATGTTCGGGAAGTTTCCTTATGTATTTGCGGTCGGCTACCACCAGAGCATACCAAGAAAATTCATTTTGGCAACAACGAACCGTAATGACAAAAAAAATTGCCATTTCGGTAATTTTTTGGATACCTCAGGTCCCGAACGGTGACCAACGAGCATGAAAAATCGCTAAAACATGTGTAAGAGTGAGTAATACTGAGAATTTTCTCTAGACTGGCTACTCTCTCAATCCCAATTGACAAGTCTAGGTGCCCTAGAGTCCATACAAGTAGTGGATGCAATACCAAAAATATATGTCATGCAAGGCCTGCCGTTGGAGCACTAAACGAACGCTACAACACACGGTCGTCGAATGACTCATGGTAAAGACTAGCCTTGTTTTTTTGTATAAAATGAAATGGAAGAGATCTCCTTAAAATTCGTTTTTCATGGTGTAGAATACGTCGTTATCTTTCCAACAAAAAAAAGTGCGCTAAAATCGGACTTCGGATGAAGAAGTTATGCCTTTTCAGGTGATGTGACTGCTGGTCCCATGTTCGGGAAGTTTCCTTATGTATTTGCGGTCGGCTACCACCAGAGCATACCAAGAAAATTCATTTTGGCAACAACGAACCGTAATGACAAAAAAAATTGCCATTTCGGTAATTTTTTGGATACCTCAGGTCCCGAACGGTGACCAACGAGCATGAAAAATCGCTAAAACATGTGTAAGAGTGAGTAATACTGAGAATTTTCTCTAGACTGGCTACTCTCTCAATCCCAATTGACAAGTCTAGGTGCCCTAGAGTCCATACAAGTAGTGGATGCAATACCAAAAATATATGTCATGCAAGGCCTGCCGTTGGAGCACTAAACGAACGCTACAACACACGGTCGTCGAATGACTCATGGTAAAGACTAGCCTTGTTTTTTTGTATAAAATGAAATGGAAGAGATCTCCTTAAAATTCGTTTTTCATGGTGTAGAATACGTCGTTATCTTTCCAACAAAAAAAAGTGCGCTAAAATCGGACTTCGGATGAAGAAGTTATGCCTTTTCAGGTGATGTGACTGCTGGTCCCATGTTCGGGAAGTTTCCTTATGTATTTGCGGTCGGCTACCACCAGAGCATACCAAGAAAATTCATTTTGGCAACAACGAACCGTAATGACAAAAAAAATTGCCATTTCGGTAATTTTTTGGATACCTCAGGTCCCGAACGGTGACCAACGAGCATGAAAAATCGCTAAAACATGTGTAAGAGTGAGTAATACTGAGAATTTTCTCTAGACTGGCTACTCTCTCAATCCCAATTGACAAGTCTAGGTGCCCTAGAGTCCATACAAGTAGTGGATGCAATACCAAAAATATATGTCATGCAAGGCCTGCCGTTGGAGCACTAAACGAACGCTACAACACACGGTCGTCGAATGACTCATGGTAAAGACTAGCCTTGTTTTTTTGTATAAAATGAAATGGAAGAGATCTCCTTAAAATTCGTTTTTCATGGTGTAGAATACGTCGTTATCTTTCCAACAAAAAAAAGTGCGCTAAAATCGGACTTCGGATGAAGAAGTTATGCCTTTTCAGGTGATGTGACTGCTGGTCCCATGTTCGGGAAGTTTCCTTATGTATTTGCGGTCGGCTACCACCAGAGCATACCAAGAAAATTCATTTTGGCAACAACGAACCGTAATGACAAAAAAATTGCCATTTCGGTAATTTTTTGGATACCTCAGGTCCCGAACGGTGACCAACGAGCATGAAAAATCGCTAAAACATGTGTAAGAGTGAGTAATACTGAGAATTTTCTCTAGACTGGCTACTCTCTCAATCCCAATTGACAAGTCTAGGTGCCCTAGAGTCCATACAAGTAGCGGATGCAATACCAAAAATATATGTCATGCAAGGCCTGCCGTTGGAGCACTAAACGAACGCTATAACACACGGTCGTCGAATGACTCATGGTAAAGACTAGCCTTGTTTTTTTGTATAAAATGAAATGGAAGAGATCTCCTTAAAATTCGTTTTTCATGGTGTAGAATACGTCGTTATCTTTCCAACAAAAAAAAGTGCGCTAAAATCGGACTTCGGATGAAGAAGTTATGCCTTTTCAGGTGATGTGACTGCTGGTCCCATGTTCGGGAAGTTTCCTTATGTATTTGCGGTCGGCTACCACCAGAGCATACCAAGAAAATTCATTTTGGCAACAACGAACCGTAATGACAAAAAAAATTGCCATTTCGGTAATTTTTTGGATACCTCAGGTCCCGAACGGTGACCAACGAGCATGAAAAATCGCTAAAACATGTGTAAGAGTGAGTAATACTGAGAATTTTCTCTAGACTGGCTACTCTCTCAATCCCAATTGACAAGTCTAGGTGCCCTAGAGTCCATACAAGTAGCGGATGCAATACCAAAAATATATGTCATGCAAGGCCTGCCGTTGGAGCACTAAACGAACGCTACAACACACGGTCGTCGAATGACTCATGGTAAAGACTAGCCTTGTTTTTTTGTATAAAATGAAATGGAAGAGATCTCCTTAAAATTCGTTTTTCATGGTGTAGAATACGTCGTTATCTTTCCAACAAAAAAAAGTGCGCTAAAATCGGACTTCGGATGAAGAAGTTATGCCTTTTCAGGTGATGTGACTGCTGGTCCCATGTTCGGGAAGTTTCCTTATGTATTTGCGGTCGGCTACCACCAGAGCATACCAAGAAAATTCATTTTGGCAACAACGAACCGTAATGACAAAAAAAATTGCCATTTCGGTAATTTTTTGGATACCTCAGGTCCCGAACGGTGACCAACGAGCATGAAAAATCGCTAAAACATGTGTAAGAGTGAGTAATACTGAGAATTTTCTCTAGACTGGCTACTCTCTCAATCCCAATTGACAAGTCTAGGTGCCCTAGAGTCCATACAAGTAGCGGATGCAATACCAAAAATATATGTCATGCAAGGCCTGCCGTTGGAGCACTAAACGAACGCTACAACACACGGTCGTCGAATGACTCATGGTAAAGACTAGCCTTGTTTTTTTGTATAAAATGAAATGGAAGAGATCTCCTTAAAATTCGTTTTTCATGGTGTAGAATACGTCGTTATCTTTCCAACAAAAAAAAGTGCGCTAAAATCGGACTTCGGATGAAGAAGTTATGCCTTTTCAGGTGATGTGACTGCTGGTCCCATGTTCGGGAAGTTTCCTTATGTATTTGCGGTCGGCTACCACCAGAGCATACCAAGAAAATTCATTTTGGCAACAACGAACCGTAATGACAAAAAAAATTGCCATTTCGGTAATTTTTTGGATACCTCAGGTCCCGAACGGTGACCAACGAGCATGAAAAATCGCTAAAACATGTGTAAGAGTGAGTAATACTGAGAATTTTCTCTAGACTGGCTACTCTCTCAATCCCAATTGACAAGTCTAGGTGCCCTAGAGTCCATACAAGTAGCGGATGCAATACCAAAAATATATGTCATGCAAGGCCTGCCGTTGGAGCACTAAACGAACGCTACAACACACGGTCGTCGAATGACTCATGGTAAAGACTAGCCTTGTTTTTTTGTATAAAATGAAATGGAAGAGATCTCCTTAAAATTCGTTTTTCATGGTGTAGAATACGTCGTTATCTTTCCAACAAAAAAAAGTGCGCTAAAATCGGACTTCGGATGAAGAAGTTATGCCTTTTCAGGTGATGTGACTGCTGGTCCCATGTTCGGGAAGTTTCCTTATGTATTTGCGGTCGGCTACCACCAGAGCATACCAAGAAAATTCATTTTGGCAACAACGAACCGTAATGACAAAAAAATTGCCATTTCGGTAATTTTTTGGATACCTCAGGTCCCGAACGGTGACCAACGAGCATGAAAAATCGCTAAAACATGTGTAAGAGTGAGTAATACTGAGAATTTTCTCTAGACTGGCTACTCTCTCAATCCCAATTGACAAGTCTAGGTGCCCTAGAGTCCATACAAGTAGTGGATGCAATACCAAAAATATATGTCATGCAAGGCCTGCCGTTGGAGCACTAAACGAACGCTACAACACACGGTCGTCGAATGACTCATGGTAAAGACTAGCCTTGTTTTTTTGTATAAAATGAAATGGAAGAGATCTCCTTAAAATTTGTTTTTCATGGTGTAAAATACGTCGTTATCTTTCCAACAAAAAAAAGTGCGCTAAAATCGGACTTCGGATGAAGAAGTTATGCCTTTTCAGGTGATGTGACTGCTGGTCCCATGTTCGGAAAGTTTCCTTATGTATTTATAATCGGCTACCACCAGAGCATACCAAGAAAATTCATTTTGGCAACAACGAATCGTAATGACAAAAAAAATTGCCATTTCGGTAATTTTTTGGATACCTCAGGTCCCGAACGGTGACCAACGAGCATGAAAAATCGCTAAAACATGTGTAAGAGTGAGTAATACTGAGAATTTTCTCTAGACTGGCTACTCTCTCAATCCCAATTGACAAGTCTGCGTGCCCTAGAGTCCATACAAGTAGTGGATGCAATACCAAAATATATGTCATGCAAGGCCTGCCGTTGGAGCACTAAACGAACGCTACAACACACGGTCGTCGAATGACTCATGGTAAAGGCTAGCCTTGTTTTTTTGTATAAAATGAAATGGAAGAGATCTCCTTAAAATTTGTTTTTCATGGTGTAAAATACGTCGTTATCTTTCCAACAAAAAAAAGTGCGCTAAAATCGGACTTCGGATGAAGAAGCTATGCCTTTTCAGGTGATGTGACTGCTGGTCCCATGTTCGGGAAGTTTCCTTATGTATTTTGCGGTCGGCTACCACCAGAGCATACCAAGAAAATTCATTTTGGCAACAACGAACCGTAATGACAAAAAAAATTGCCATTTCGGTAATTTTTTGGATACCTCAAGTCCCGAACGGTGACCAACGAGCATGAAAAATCGCTAAAACATGTGTAAGAGTGAGTAATACTGAGAATTTTCTCTAGACTGGCTACTCTCTCAATCCCAATTGACAAGTCTGCGTGCCCTAGAGTCCATACAAGTAGTGGATGCAATACCAAAAATATATATCATGCAAGGCCTGCCGTTGGAGCACTAAACGAACGCTACAACACACGGTCGTCGAATGACTCATGGTAAAGACTAGCCTTGTTTTTTTGTATAAAATGAAATGGAAGAGATCTCCTTAAAATTTGTTTTTCATGGTGTAAAATACGTCGTTATCTTTCCAACAAAAAAAAGTGCGCTAAAATCGGACTTCGGATGAAGAAGTTATGCCTTTTCAGGTGATGTGACTGCTGGTCCCATGTTCGGGAAGTTTCCTTATGTATTTGCGGTCGGCTACCACCAGAGCATACCAAGAAAATTCATTTTGGCAACAACGAACCGTAATGACAAAAAAAATTGCCATTTCGGTAATTTTTTGGATACCTCAGGTCCCGAACGGTGACCAACGAGCATGAAAAATCGCTAAAACATGTGTAAGAGTGAGTAATACTGAGAATATTCTCTAGACTGGCTACTCTCTCAATCCCAATTGACAAGTCTAGGTGCCCTAGAGTCCATACAAGTAGTGGATGCAATACGAAAAATATATGTCATGCACTACACCATGACACTACATCCCCAACAGCAAAATCGGTAGGGAAAACGGCCTTCCCCGACAGAAAGTCGGTCGGGAATCGGTATTGCCGACCGACCTTGTCGGTCACCGTAAGTCCAGTCGGGAAAGCCCTTTCCCGACCGACAATTTTTTCCCGACCAACAGTTCGACGGCGATGGCAAAACTTTCCCGACCGACATATTCTTTCCCGACAGGCATTTCTTTCCCGACTGACATTTTACTCCGACCGACTCATGGACAGCGTTTTGTTTGCCGACCAACATTTCGTTGGCCCTACAATGGACTTTTCCCGACCAACTGTCTGACAGTATTTTGTTTTGCCGACCAACAATCAGATGGTATTTTATCCTACGGGATCACATTTAATTTAGCATTTGCCTTGTTACCATGAGAATAGCATCCAATACAGTATTAATCAAGTTGCAATAACGAGCAAGACCAAACAATATAGATGCTCCATTAAACCAGATAGGTTTACATTATACTTAGAGTGACTAACACCAGTTACGTTTACACAATAATGGCTAAAAAGTGCGATGCTCCATTGCACTATCAAGTTGAAAGACAGTAGATAGGTTTACAGAACTATAGCTATAAGATGCACGGCTATTCATAGTTTGCTCCGATACACAAAATAGCCAGTTGTTGCAAATCGCAAGCTTCAGGTTCCTCGTCCTCTTGAATGTCTTTCCTACAAAGGGTAAACAAGTCCATTACTTTCATGCATTTATAGAGACATGAATACTTGACACTTATAGTTCATCAGGACATGCAACTGTAGTTGAACTATACTAGAATTTTCTGTCCATGCGTGCACTAGGAATAGATTGCTAGTATGCATGTTTTCCATGTAATATCACCTCTAGAAATTCACTGAAGTTACAACAAGATTAGAGTGAGACCATGTCCATCTTAACATTCTACGGAGTGATGGGGGAAATAAGCACATCCATAATTTTAATTTACAAACCACTTGTTGTGTTAACTTGAGAAGTAAATGAAAGAACATATTATGTGACAGAAATTATATATTACATAATTGCTGGCAAGTTTGTGCCTTTATCCCAACTAAGGCTATGAAAAAGCATCATCATCTCCCTGTGACCATAGCTAATACAAAAGCACCAAGCAAAAGTTCCAATACTAATGGCAAGTAAGCTGTTCTCTGCTAGTATTCTGACTGGAGTATAATAGATAATTACAAGCATGTCCGTGCCATGAAAATATTTTGAAGCATACAACCAAATACCTTACCAATATATTGAATATATCGTCCCAAAGAAGTTTTAATATCGGCAGCATGTAAAAATTGAAGAACATAGGTTTCAGTTACATACGGTGCTTCCATGTTTTAGGTTTTCATGTGTGTTTTTAAGACTGGATGGTAGCATTTTTTAACAAAGAAGGTGTCACTCTATGACAAAGGCCATGCCACGTACATAACGTACAAACATGAGTTTGAAAGGACATAAACTTAGAAGACATCAACTTACAAGGTAAGATATATAGGATGAAGACTTTTATGCAACAAAACGGATTGGGGGCATTGCTGCTTTCCATAGAAATATCAACTTAAGAGACTGACATGATCATTAGCAGTCCTACAATCATCGAAACGACAATTAGCTTGTGTACAAAAGAGCAAATAGCTGAACACAAAAGAGCAAAACACTGAAGCAATCAATTATTTGATTTTGGTTACTACTTTCTGCAGCGTAGATGGATTGAAGAATATGCTACAAAGCAGCACTGCCGTTAGGAGATAGGAGTGATCTCAAAAGAATTGGACAGTAAAATACCTATCTCATATATAAAGATAACTGAACTTGTTTCTAATGCACAACTAGATGACATAGTTAATGAACCATCCTGTTGAGATTGCAATTTACGTCATACAACTAACTCAGCAGAATGTTAGATCCATGTACCAACGTATTTGCAAAGTTACGTATAGTTAAAAAAAATTGCAAAGTTAAATGACATAGTTAATGTACCAACGTGTTTGCAAAGTTACATGCACAACTTGTTTCTAATCAGTTACGTATATTACATCCTACATATTTGCAACTAATATCTTCATAGAAAGCAGCATACTATATTACTGTATCTTCATGGATAGTTAAAAAAAAGTAAAGTTGCAAGTAAATATCATTATATAGAATAGTGGAGTACGTATTTGCAGAAGTTGACGAGCAGACTACGCAGAACAAGGGTGAGAAACATGCAGCATAGATTCAGCTGCCTAATAAGGTTGGACAAATAAACGCAGGTCATAGGGCTGTAACCAGGCTCAAATCTGCACTGCTTATGCATCTTTTAACTAAGCTGCAACTAAAAAACACTAGCTAGAATGACCGACATTTAGAGGGGCAATCCTACTTATTGTAAAATCATCTAGTCATGAAGTCATAATTATGTAAATAACTCTAGGTATGCATGTTCAACAACACACAGTAAGCATTTCGCCCCAGAAATTACGAACCTCAGAGCATGAAAACAAACCACATTGGCATGAAGAACTGTATTGCACAAGCAGTTGTATGCCATTGCTCGCAGCTACCATGTCAAATATAGAAGGAAACACATACTAGAGACTGGTCCCCCCAACAAATAGACGGCTCTCACACTCGGAACGTACTGCACTAAATTTCCAATCACAGCAATTTCACATATAAAAGCTACCAACGACAAACCGATCTCTGAATGCAATATACATTAAACAGTAAGGTTGAAGCTAGAGAGGAAGGGGACGCACCATGTCAGAGTTGCGCCTGCTGCTCCATATCATAGCAGGAACCTGCTCCATTGCCTGCTCAGTGCCCTCATCTGCTTCAACCGTCGACGCTCAGGAGCACCTCAGCAGCGCTGCCGACCTTCGGAAGACAGAGTGCCGAGTACAGCTGACCACCGCGCACGGAGAAACCACATCCTTGAGGAAGAGGCGCCTGATCCCTCTCAGCCCGTCACTGCTGCCGCGTTGTTGGAGCTTGGGGAAACCGAATCTGAGAGCCAGCGCGTGTAGCGCGAGGAGGCTGTGTCGGAGAGCCTGCGTAGGTGGAGCTCGGCTTGGCCACAGAACCGCCGGGTCGACAACTTGAAACCAGGAGCCACCGCCCAGATGCGCCAGCAAACGAGCGAGCCCTCTGAGAAGTCCTCGTCGATAGGGTTCGTCGCCGTAAGGGGCGGGGCAAAGGATGCCGATAAGAGAGAGAAAGGGAGGGGGAGGAGGTCGTTGGAGGTGTGTACCCAGGGCGGCTCGCCGGCGAAGTTGGCGGAGCAGGCAGATGGGCTATATTGGAGGAGATCAAGGGTTCGGCCGCCGCCGCCGCCGCTCGAGTGAGGGAAGGGTAGCGCCGCAGCGGATAAGAGGATTAGGGTTAGTAGTACTATATACCATCTGGGTTTGGTGGCTTCTTCGAGTGAATTCGCGGGCTGGGCCAAATTTTGGCGCTTCAAAGTTTCGGCCGCGCGCGCATATTTTCTGGCCCAGTTAGCGACCACTGGTTGGTCGGCGTTGTTTGCCGACCGACAGTTTGACGCGGATGGCTGTATTTCCGACCAACTGTTCGACGCCCTATTTTCCAACATTCCCGACCGACAATGGGTCGTTGTATGTAAGTTTTACCGACCAACTATCCGATAGAAGTTTTCCCGACCAACTTTTCGTTGGCGATAGTGACTATTCCCGACGGACGTCAGTAGGGAATACTGTGCTGTGGTGTAGTGATGCAAGGCCTGCCGTTGGAGCACTAAACGAACGCTACAACACACGGTCGTCGAATGACTCATGGTAAAGACTAGCCTTGTTTTTTTGTATAAAATGAAATGGAAGAGATCTCCTTAAAATTCATTTTTCATGGTGTAAAATACGTCGTTATCTTTCCAACAAAAAAAAGTGCGCTAAAATCGGACTTCGGATGAAGAAGTTATGCCTTTTCAGGTGATGTGACTGCTGGTCCCATGTTCGGGAAGTTTCCTTATGTATTTGCGGTCGGCTACCACCAGAGCATACCAAGAAAATTCATTTTGGCAACAACGAACCGTAATGACAAAAAAAATTGCCATTTCGGTAATTTTTTGCATACCTCAGGTCCCGAACGGTGACCAACCAGCATGAAAAATCGCTAAAACATGTGTAAGAGTGAGGAATACTGAGAATTTTCTCGAGACTGGCTACTCTCTCAATCCCAATTGACAAGTCTAGGTGCCCTAAAGTCCATACAAGTAGCGGATGCAATACCAAAAATATATGTCATGCAACGCCTGCCGTTGGAGCACTAAACAAACGCTATAACACACGGTCGTCGAATGACTCATGGTAAAGACTAGCCTTATTTTTTTGTATAAAATGAAATGGAAGAGATCTCCTTAAAATTCGTTTTTCATGGTGTAGAATACGTCGTTATCTTTCCAACAAAAAAAGTGCGCTAAAATCGGACTTCGGATGAAGAAGTTATGCCTTTTCAGATTATGTGACTGCTGGTCCCATGTTCGGAAAGTTTTCTTATGTATTTGTGGTCGGCTACCACCAGAGCATACCAAGAAAATTCATTTTGGCAACAACGAACCGTAATGATAAAAAAAATTGTCATTTCGGTAATTTTTTGGATACCTCAGGTCCCGAACGGTGACCAACCAGCATGAAAAATCGCTAAAACATGTGTAAGAGTGAGTAATACTGAGAATTTTCTCTAGACTGGCTACTCTCTCAATCCCAATTGACAAGTCTAGGTGCCCTAAAGTCCATACAAGTAGCGGATGCAATAGCAAAAATATATGTCATGCAAGGCCTGCCGTTGGAGCACTAAACAAACGCTATAACACACGGTCGTCGAATGACTCATGGTAAAGACTAGCCTTATTTTTTTTTATAAAATGAAATGGAAGAGATCTCCTTAAAATTCGTTTTTCATGGTGTAGAATACGTCGTTATCTTTCCAACAAAAAAAGTGCGCTAAAATCGGACTTCGGATGAAGAAGTTATGCCTTTTCAGATTATGTGACTGCTGGTCCCATGTTCGGAAAGATTTCTTATGTATTTGTGGTCGGCTACCACCAGAGCATACCAAGAAAATTCATTTTGGCAACAACGAACCGTAATGATAAAAAAAATTGTCATTTCGGTAATTTTTTGGATACCTCAGGTCCCGAACGGTGACCAACCAGCATGAAAAATCGCTAAAACATGTGTAAGAGTGAGTAATACTGAGAATTTTCTCTAGACTGGCTACTCTCTCAATCCCAATTGACAAGTCTAGGTGCCCTAAAGTCCATACAAGTAGCGGATGCAATAGCAAAAATATATGTCATGCAAGGCCTGCCGTTGGAGCACTAAACAAACGCTATAACACACGGTCGTCGAATGACTCATGGTAAAGACTAGCCTTATTTTTTTTTATAAAATGAAATGGAAGAGATCTCCTTAAAATTCGTTTTTCATGGTGTAGAATACGTCGTTATCTTTCCAACAAAAAAAGTGCGCTAAAATCGGACTTCGGATGAAGAAGTTATGCCTTTTCAGGTGATGTGACTGCTGGTCCCATGTTCGGGAATTTTTCTTATGTATTTGTGGTCGGCTACCACCAGAGCATACCAAGAAAATTTATTTTGGCAACAACGAACCGTAATGATAAAAAAAATTGTCATTTCGGTAATTTTTTGGATACCACAGGTCCCGAAAGGTGACCAACGAGCATGAAAAATCGCTAAAACATGTGTAAGAGTGAGTAATACTGAGAATTTTCTCTAGACTGGCTACTCTCTCAATCCCAATTGACAAGTCTAGGTGCCCTAGAGTCCATTCAAGTAGCGGATGCAATACCAAAAATATATGTCATGCAAGGCCTGCCGTTGGAGCACTAAACGAACGCTATAACACACGGTCGTCGAATGACTCATGGTAAAGACAAGCCTTGTTTTTTTGTATAAAATGAAATGGAAGAGATCTCCTTAAAATTCGTTTTTCATGGTGTAGAATACGTCGTTATCTTTCCAACAAAAAAAGTGCGCTAAACTCGGACTTCGGATGAAGAAGTTATGCCTTTTCAGGTGATGTGACTGCTGGTCCCATGTTCGGGAAGTTTCCTTATGTATTTGCGGTCGGCTACCACCAGAGCATACCAAGAAAATTCATTTTGGCAACAACGAACCGTAATGACAAAAAAATTGCCATTTCGGTAATTTTTTGGATACCTCAGGTCCCGAACGGTGACCAACGAGCATGAAAAATCGCTAAAACATGTGTAAGAGTGAGTAATACTGAGAATATCTCTAGACTGGCTACTCTCTCAATCCCAATTGACAAGTCTAGGTGCCCTAGAGTCCATACAAGTAGTGGATGCAATACCAAAAATATATGCCATGAAAGGCCTGCCGTTGGAGCACTAAACGAACACTACAACACACGGTCGTCGAATGACTCATGGTAAAGACTAGCCTTGTTTTTTTGTATCAAATGAAATGGAAGAGATCTCCTTAAAATTCATTTTTCATGGTGTAAAATACGTCGTTATCTTTCCAACAAAAAAAAGTGCGCTAAAATCGGACTTCGGATGAAGAAGTTATGCCTTTTCAGATTATGTGACTGCTGGTCCCATGTTCGGGAAGTTTTCTTATGTATTTGTGGTCGGCTACCACCAGAGCATACCAAGAAAATTATTTTGGCAACAACGAACCGTAATGATAAAAAAATTGTCATTTCGGTAATTTTTTGGATACCACAGGTCCCGAACGGTGACCAACGAGCATGAAAAATCGTAAAACATGTGTAAGAGTGAGTAATACTGAGAATTTTCTCTAGACTGGCTACTCTCTCAATCCCAATTGACAAGTCTAGGTGCCCTAGAGTCCATACAAGTAGCGGATGCAATAGCAAAAATATATGTCATGCAACGCCTGCCGTTGGAGCACTAAACGAACGCTATAACACACGGTCGTCGAATGACTCATGGTAAAGACAAGCCTTGTTTTTTTGTATAAAATGAAATGGAAGAGATCTCCTTAAAATTCGTTTTTCATGGTGTAGAATATGTCGTTATCTTTCCAACAAAAAAAAGTGCGCTAAAATCGGACTTCGGATGAAGAAGTTATGCCTTTTCAGGTGATGTGACTGCTGGTCCCATGTTTGGGAAGTTTCCTTATGTATTTGCGGTCGGCTACCACCAGAGCATACCAAGAAAATTCATTTGGCAACAACGAACCGTAATGACAAAAAAATTGCCATTTCGGTAATTTTTTGGATACCTCAGGTCCCGAACGGTGACCAACGAGCATGAAAAATCGCTAAAAAACATGTGTAAGAGTGAGTAATACTGAGAATATTCTCTAGACTGGCTACTCTCTCAATCCCAATTGACAAGTCTAGGTGCCCTAGAGTCCATACAAGTAGTGGATGCAATACCAAAAATATATGTCATGCAAGGCCTGCCGTTGGAGCACTAAACGAACGCTACAACACACGGTCGTCGAATGACTCATGGTAAAGACTAGCCTTGTTTTTTTGTATAAAATGAAATGGAAGAGATCTCCTTAAAATTCGTTTTTCATGTGTAGAATACGTCGTTATCTTTCCAACAAAAAAAAGTGCGCTAAAATCGGACTTCGGATGAAGAAGTTATGCCTTTTCAGGTGATGTGGCTGCTGGTCCCATGTTCGGGAAGTTTCCTTATGTATTTGCGGTCGGCTACCACCAGAGCATACCAAGAAAATTCATTTTGGCAACAACGAACCGTAATGACAAAAAAAATTGCCATTTCGGTAATTTTTTGGATACCTCAGGTCCCGAACGGTGACCAACGAGCATGAAAAATCGCTAAAACATGTGTAAGAGTGAGTAATACTGAGAATATTCTCTAGACTGGCTACTCTCTCAATCCCAATTGACAAGTCTAGGTGCCCTAGAGTCCATACAAGTAGTGGATGCAATACCAAAAATATATGCCATGCAAGGCCTGCCGTTGGAGCACTAAACGAACGCTACAACACACGGTCGTCGAATGACTCATGGTAAAGACTACCTTGTTTTTTTGTATAAATGAAATGGAAGAGATCTCCTTAAAATTCGTTTTCATGGTGTAGAATACGTCGTTATCTTTCCAACAAAAAAAGTGCGCTAAAATCGGACTTCGGATGAAGAAGTTATGCCTTTTCAGATTGTGACTGCTGGTCCCATGTTCGGGAAGTTTCTTCTTATGTATTGTGGTCGGCTACCACCAGAGCATACCAAGAAAATTATTTTGGCAACAACGAACCGTAATGATAAAAAAATTGCATTTCGGTAATTTTTTGGATACCTCAGGTCCCGAACGGTGACCAACAGCATGAAAATCGCTAAAACATGTGTAAGAGTGAGTAATACTGAAATATTCTCTAGACTGGCTACTCTCTCAATCCCAATTGACAAGTCTAGGTGCCTAGAGTCCATACAAGTAGCGGATGCAATAGCAAAAATATATGTCATGCAACGCCTGCCGTTGGAGCACTAAACGAACGCTATAACACACGGTCGTCGAATGACTCATGGTAAAGACAGCCTTGTTTTTTTGTATAAAATGAAATGGAAGAGATCTCCTTAAAATTCGTTTTTCATGGTGTAAATATGTCTATCTTTCCAACAAAAAAAGTGCGCTAAAATCGGACTTCGGATGAAGAAGTTATGCCTTTTCAGTGATGTGACTGCTGGTCCCATGTTCGGGAAGTTTCCTTATGTATTTGCGTCGGCTACCACCAGAGCATACCAAGAAAATTTTTTTGGCAACAACGAACCGTAATGACAAAAAAATTGCCATTTCGGTAATTTTTTGGATACCTCAGGTCCCGAACGGTGACCAACGAGCATGAAAAATCGCTAAAACATGTGTAAGAGTGAGTAATACTGAGAATTTTCTCTAGACTGGCTACTCTCTCAATCCCAATTGACAAGTCTAGGTGCCCTAGAGTCCATACAAGTGGATGCAATACCAAAAATATATGTCATGCAAGCCTGCCGTTGGAGCACTAAACAACGCTACAACACACGGTCGTCGAATGACTCATGGTAAAGACTAGCCTTGTTTTTTTGTATAAAATGAAATGGAAGAGATCTCCTTAAAATTCGTTTTTCATGGTGTAGAATACGTCGTTATCTTTCCAACAAAAAAAAGTGCGCTAAAATCGGACTTCGGATGAAGAAGTTATGCCTTTTCAGGTGATGTGGCTGCTGGTCCCATGTTCGGGAAGTTTCTTATGTATTTGCGGTCGGCTACCACCAGAGCATACCAAGAAAATTCATTTTGGCAACAACGAACCGTAATGACAAAAAAAATTGCCATTTCGGTAATTTTTTGGATACCTCAGGTCCCGAACGGTGACCAACGACATGAAAATCGCTAAAACATGTGTAAGAGTGAGTAATCTGAGAATATTCTCTAGACTGGCTACTCTCTCAATCCCAATTGACAAGTCTAGGTGCCCTAGAGTCCATACAAGTAGTGGATGCAATACCAAAAATATATGTCATGCAAGGCCTGCCGTTGGAGCACTAAACGAACGCTACAACACACGGTCGTCGAATGACTCATGGTAAAGACAAGCCTTGTTTTTTTTGTATAAAATGAAATGGAAGATCTCCTTAAAATTCGTTTTCATGGTGTAGAATATGTCGTTATCTTTCCAACAAAAAAAAGTGCGCTAAAATCGGACTTCGATGAAGAAGTTATGCCTTTTCAGGTGATGTGACTGCTGGTCCCATGTTGGGAAGTTTCCTTATGTATTTGCGGTCGGCTACCACCAGAGCATACCAAGAAAATTCATTTTGGCAACAACGAACCGTAATGACAAAAAAATTGCCATTTCGGTAATTTTTTGGATACCTCAGGTCCCGAACGGTGACCAACGAGCATGAAAAATCGCTAAAACATGTGTAAGAGTGAGTAATACTGAAATTCTCTTAGACTGGCTACTCTCTCATCCCAATTGACAAGTCTAGGTGCCCTAGAGTCCATACAAGTAGTGGATGCAATACCAAAAATATATTCATGCAAGGCCTGCCGTTGGAGCACTAAACGAACGCTACAACACACGGTCGTCGAATGACTCATGGTAAAGACTAGCCTTGTTTTTTTGTATAAATGAAATGGAAGAGATCTCCTTAAAATTCGTTTTTCATGGTGTAGAATACGTCGTTATCTTTCCAACAAAAAAAGTGCGCTAAAATCGGACTTCGGATGAAGAAGTTATGCCTTTCAGGTGATGTGGCTGCTGGTCCCATGTTCGGGAAGTTTCCTTATGTATTTGCGGTCGGCTACCACCAGAGCATACCAAGAAAATTCATTTTGGCAACAACGAACCGTAATGACAAAAAAATTGCATTTCGGTAATTTTTTGGATACCTCAGGTCCCGAACGGTGACCAACGAGCATGAAAAATCGCTAAAACATGTGTAAGAGTGAGTAATACTGAGAATTTCTCTAGACTGGCTACTCTCTCAATCCCAATTGACAAGTCTAGGTGCCCTAGAGTCCATACAAGTAGCGGATGCAATAGCAAAAATATATGTCATGCAACGCCTGCCGTTGGAGCACTAAACGAACGCTATAACAACACACGGTCGTCGAATGACTCATGGTAAAGACAGCCTTGTTTTTTGTATAAAATGAAATGGAAGAGATCTCCTTAAATTCGTTTTTCATGGTGTAGAATATGTCGTTATCTTTCCAACAAAAAAAGTGCGCTAAAATCGGACTTCGGATGAAGAAGTTATGCCTTTTCAGGTGATGTGACTGCTGTCCCATGTTTGGGAATTTCCTTATGTATTTGCGGTCGGCTACCACCAGAGCATACCAAGAAAATTCATTTTGGCAACAACGAACCGTAATGACAAAAAAATTGCCATTTCGGTAATTTTTTGGATACCTCAGGTCCCGAACGGTGACCAACGAGCATGAAAAATCGCTAAAACATGTGTAAGAGTGAGTAATACTGAGAATATTCTCTAGACTGGCTACTCTCTCAATCCCAATTGACAATTCTAGGTGCCCTAGAGTCCATACAAGTAGTGGATGCAATACCAAAAATATTGTCATGCAAGCCTGCCGTTGGAGCACTAAACGAACGCTATAACACACGGTCGTCGAATGACTCATGGTAAAGACTAGCCTTGTTTTTTTGTATAAAATGAAATGGAAGAGATCTCCTTAAAATTCGTTTTTCATGGTGTAAAATATGTCGTTATCTTTCCAACAAAAAAAAGTGCGCTAAAATCGGACTTCGGATGAAGAAGTTATGCCTTTTCAGGTGATGTGACTGCTGGTCCCATGTTTGGGAAGTTTCCTTATGTATTTGCGGGTCGGCTACCACCAGAGCATACACAAGAAATTCATTTTGGCAACAACGAACCGTAATGACAAAAAAATTGCCATTTCGGTAATTTTTTGGATACCTCAGGTCCCGAACGGTGACCAACGAGCATGAAAAATCGCTAAAACATGTGTAAGAGTGAGTAATACTGAGAAATTCTCTAGACTGGCTACTCTCTCAATCCCAATTGACAAGTCTAGGTGCCCTAGAGTCCATACAAGTAGTGGATGCAATACCAAAAATATAGTCATGCAAGGCTGCCGTTGGAGCACTAAACGAACGCTACAACACACGGTCGTCGAATGACTCATGGTAAAGACTACCTTGTTTTTTTGTATAAAATGAAATGGAAGAGATCTCCTTAAAATTCGTTTTTCATGGTGTAAAATACGTCGTTATCTTTCCAACAAAAAAAAGTGCGCTAAAATCGGACTTCGGATGAAGAAGTTATGCCTTTTCAGTGATGTGACTGCTGGTCCCATGTTCGGGAAGTTTCCTTATGTATTTGCGGTCGGCTACCACAGAGCATACCAAGAAAATTCATTTTGGCAACAACGAACCGTAATGACAAAAAATTGCCATTTCGGTAATTTTTTGCACCTCAGGTCCCGAACGGTGACCAACGAGCATGAAAAATCGCTAAAACATGTGTAAGAGTGAGGAATACTGAGAATTTTCTCGAGACTGGCTACTCTCTCAATCCCAATTGACAAGTCTAGGTGCCCTAGAGTCCATACAAGTGCGGATGCAATACCAAAAATATGTCATGCAAGCCTGCCGTTGGAGCACTAAACAACGCTATAACACACACACGTCGTCGAATGACTCATGGTAAAGACTAGCCTTGTTTTTTTGTATAAATGAAATGAAGAGATCTCCTTAAAATTCGTTTTTTCATGGTGTAGAATCGTCGTTATCTTTCCAACAAAAAAATGCGCTAAAATCGGACTTCGGATGAAGAAGTTTGCCTTTTCAGGTGATGCTGCTGTCCCATGTTCGGGAAGTTTCCTTATGTATTTGCGGTCGGCTACCACCAGAGCATACCAAGAAAATTCATTTTGGCAACAACGAACCGTAATGACAAAAAAAATTGCCATTTCGGTAATTTTTTGGATACCTCAGGTCCCGAACGGTGACCAACGAGCATGAAAAATCGCTAAAACATGT
>CAMZMU010000055.1:6607426-6723023 GCA_947311845.1 Poa pratensis
CCTGGCTGAGGGTGGCCCATGAGGTGGCGAGGCGGCGAGGCATGCTGTTGCTGTGGGCTACGGTGAGCGTCGGCGGTGGTGCGGTGAAATGGCAGCACGGCGTGGGCCTTTTTATGCCGTGGAGGCTCGAGGCGGGAAGCGATGGCGCTGGGCGGGAAGCGCCGGGTGGGTGAGCACATGTCGCGTTGGAGTTAATGGTGGCGACACGTTTCCGCCTCGACGGCGCTTGGGAAGCCGGGAAAGGCTGGGCGCTCAGCAGGCACCGTCGTAAATGCGACGCGTACGTCAGACGCATCGCCGTGCCGTCCCTTTGTCACCTGCCGAAACACGTCTGAAAAGGATCGGTATGACACCTAGAGGGGGGGTGAATAGTGCTACATGCTAACTACTCTTTTTATCTCTTTTTCAATTTAGGCTTGACACAAAAGGTAAATTCTCTAGATATGCAACTACGGTGAATTTACCTATATGACAAGCTAGCAACTAAGCACGATATAATAAGGCGGTAAACAAGGATAGAGGTAACCGAAGTCAAAGCACGCGGAGACACGGATGTAATCCCGAGTTCCTCCTTTTTAGGGGAGTACGTCTCGTTGGAGAGGTGTGAACCAACACAATGGTTCAACGGCCACAAAGGCCTCACCCTCTTCTCCGGTGAACCGCACCACAAAGGTTTGGTTCACTTCAACTATCGGAAACCTTCAAGGCGGAGTCCGGAGCCTTTACAACAACGATTTGGGGCACAACCCACAAAGGATTGGGGGCTCCCAAACAGCTACAATCTGTCACAAAGACAATCAAGTGAGTACAATAGGGGGCTAGGTTTTCCTAGTGGAAACCCTAGCAAATGGTCCCTCAAGTGAATGAGGGGGAAATGACAAACGGCTTGGTGAAGATGTAGATCCGGGCCTTCTCCTTCAATCCTCCAAAGATCGACGAGTTTGGGTGGAGGGATTGGGAGATCTAGTGATCCTTGTGTTTCTTGAGCTTGCAACAATGGTGTTTCTTCAGTTGTGGGCGAGCTCTTGTCCCAAGGTAGGTGGAGGGGCTTTTATAGCACTTGACGAAAAATGGCCGTTGCACACTGTTAGCCCGGTCTGCAGGCCGGTTTGGCCGTCCTGGGGGCCGGCCTGGCGTGCTGATGCTTGCCTGCAGGGAGGCCGGCATGGGGCCCGGCTGAACCGGCCTGGGAGCCGGTTAGCTGCCAGAACCAGCCGGCCTGTGGCCCGGCTCCAGCCGGCCTGGGAACCGGCAGCCCTGCCGAGCCACCCGGCCAGGAGCCCGGTTTGGCCGGCCTGGGAGCCGGCCACCCAGGGCGACGCGCTCCACTCCGATTTCCCGACAACTTTCTACTTTTTGATTATGGGGTGGAACCGGACGCTTTCTGAAAACACTTAGCAACATATTAATCCTTTACCGGTGTTGTTATCTAACACACAAAACATAGAGAGATCATAAATGCCCTTTCAATCTCCCCCTTTTTGGTGTTAGATGACAACACACGGATTTGCAATATAGACCACACTATATCATGCTTTTAAAACAAAGAAGTGGCTCCCCCTACTTGTGTGCATATAGTTTTGTTTGCCTTGGAATGCAAATTCACACATAAGGAGGGAAACATTCCTCAACAAGGTAATCGGCATGATATAGGAACAATATAATCGCACATAACCAACTAAGTTGAGAATGGAGATGATCATACCTTGTGCCAAGAGATGTAGACAATTTCATATCAATGCACAATATCATGAGATCTCAACTAGATAAATCCGAATACCGAAAACCATAGTCATACAATAATTTATCCATCTCATACAATAGTGATACCAAAGTTCCACAACATAGAGAGTTCCACGAGCATAAGACACATAAAGTTCAAGGTTCAACTAAAACAAGTGCGATGCAATAAAACGAAAGGCAAAAGGATGCATGAATGCAAATCCCCGGAAGTCTCTCCCCCTTTGGCATCAAGACACCAAAAAGGAGAAAGAAACATGAAAGTCCATGGATCACTCGTCGGCAAACCAATCAACAATATCATCTTCATTGCCGCCACCAACAGCTTGACCGGAACTTGATTCACCTTGGGTGCCCGGCCAATGGGGAGCAAGAGAGGAAGCATCGTCGCCAAACCAAAAAGTGTTCTTGGACTTGTAAGTGTTCTCCGAAACCTCGTCGGAGCTTGGGCAAGAAGGCTCGGGGAAGTTCAGCTGCTTCATAATCTCCCTTTGATTGCGGTTATACGACTTTTGCTTGTGATATATCTTGTAATCCTTATCTTGCTTTTCCGCAAAGAAGCAATTCATTCTCTTGAAAACATCCAATATGCCGTGCTTCTTGGCGGGCTCAGCTTGAGTTTCAGGGACTGCTGTGCTAGCACGCTGCTCTTGAGTAGGAATGACCGCATCCGGAGGACGAGATGGCAAGGAGTGCAAAACAGGAGTGTACAGTTGGGAGATAGGCATTGAGAGCAATCTGAGGCACCTTTCTGTCAAAAGCTGCTGAAGATAAGGGCCATAGATGGGAACCCTTTTGTCAAGAATCACGGTGTGCATCTCTTCCCACATATAGTCAAGAACATCAATTTTCTTCTCCCTCCAAAAGCTGGGCATAATGTGATAAAGGAGGTTGATCATGTATGCACGAGCCTCAGTCTTCTCCCCAAACTTGATAGCAATAGTGTTCCGGAGAATTGCATAAGTGGCTTGCCAAAACGGAGTCATATAAGTGCACTTGGGAACCTTACCAACAAGGCCCTGCCCGCGGGGATAGCAATGATGGATTGCGGGATCGGCTTTCATGAGGGTTTGCTGATGAATACGAACATAAGCCATGGGGCAATGAGGTAGCTCTCGATGCCAAAGAGAGCACCAAACTCAGCAAGAGAAGCTTCACACTTGACTCCGGCACTCATCCAAGTCATAGTTCTTGGTCCTTCCCGCGAGAAATACACTGTGGCATAGAACTCTTGGAGCAAATCAGGAGAATAAGGTGTATTCACTGCCATGAGATTAGAGATACCATGATAATCCATAACCGCCATCACCTCCGGCCATATGTCCCTTGCACTATCCACATTATAGCAATGAGTGGTGACATGAGAGTTCTTCCTATTGGTAATGATTTGATCATACACTCGTTGATGCATCTTGCAATAGAACCTCTTATCATTGGTGCAAGTGCTATGGGGCCAAGTATAGGGGTTGAACTCCAACCTATCATGCTCAAATTCATCACTAGGTACTTTGCCCCAAGATGTACGTACCGGTTCATCTGGATTGGGAGGAGGAGGACCCTTCTTGACAGTTTTCTTGATCTTCTTGGAGTTGGGGTTGATGTTGGATGCCCTAAGGTTGGCCTTGCCTTGGTACTTGGAGAGCGGGGAGGAAGATTCCTCAAGGTCCTCAAGCTCATCATACACCGGATCGTCAGCCATTGCCAAGAAATCCGAGCTTCTTCAAGAAATCCGCAACCACACCAACAATGGAGGAGAACTCCCCCAAATCTTCACCAAGGGATGAAACTCGTGGATGGGATTGAAGATCTGGAGGGGATCTATCAGATCTGTGGCAGTAGGGTTGGGGGAGCAGCTCGAATGGAGGAGGTGGTGGTGGAGGAGCATGGGGGGGCGGCCATGGAGGAGGAGGAGCACGGGTGGGGTGGGGGGCACGGGTGGAAGTGAGACAATGATCCAAAAACTGCCCCAAAAATCGATTTCATAAGCACACAGGCTGCCCGGCACGGGGGCCGGCTGGTCCGGCCTGGGAGCCGGGCTGGCACCCGAGGCCCGGCACGGGGGCCGGTTCCAACCGGGCAGGGAGCCGGGCTGGTACCCGAGGCGCCCGGCACGGGAGCCGGCTGGACCGGCCAGCAAACCGGCCAAGCAGTTTTTGCACTTCCTTTTTCCTTTTCTCTGCAAAATCTTCCCACAACCAACCATAGCAAAACATATTCACTTGAGAAACCTTGAATCTACCATACAATTGATAACTGCTAGCTGCTTCGGATAATCAACTTCAAGAGGAGCCATGGAGCAATAGAGTGACATGGGGAGATGCAAACATGAGACACAATGAAATCTTCACACTTCCAATGGATAAAACAAACCACAAACACCAAATAGCAACATTGGAAGTGATGAGACATGGAAGCAACAAATATGCAATGAATTCTCGAACAAGACTCAACTCTTCAAAAAGAAGGGCGATGGCCTAGGCCACCATGTAAGAGTGTACGTGGTGTGACACCGCGAAGATATATCTTGGGTTCACCGCCACTACTCGTCATTTAAGCTCACAATTCATAGAACGAAAATAGAGGCATAATGAGTTCTTACTATCGGCATAATGGGGGGAGGGATAGTCCAATGGATTAGGACCGCACTCCCCCTATGTCCATGCCTACACCTAAACCAAACATATAGCTAAGAAATAGGTGTGTATGCAAGATATTCAAGCGACGCTCCCCGAATCGATGATATTTAGCTCATGCCTCAAATAAGTGAACCTTGCTTCATCAAGTGGCTTCGTGAACATATCGGCAAGTTGGATCTTCGTGGGAATATAGCCAAGCTCAATGTCACCCCGGATGATGTGATCACGGATGAAGTGATAGCGAATCTCAATATGCTTCGTTCTTGAGTGCTCCACCGGGTTGTGTCCAATCTTGATAGCACTTTCATTGTCACATAAAAGAGGCACTTTGTCACAATGGACACCGTATTCCTTTAAAGTTTGCCTCATCCATAACAATTGAGTGCAACAACTAGCGGCCGCCACATACTCGGCTTCGGTGGTGGAGAGAGATATGCAATTTTGCTTCTTAGAGACCAACTCACCAAGGACCTACCAAGGAATTGGCAAGCCCCGGAAGTTGATTTCCTATCATCCTTGCAACCGGCCCAATCCGAATCCGTGTAACCGGCAAGAGAGAAGTTGAGCCTTTAGGATACCACAAACCAAACCTTGGGGTATGAACCAAATATCGAAAGATTCGAAGAACCGCCGTTTGGTGGCTTTCTTTGGGAGCCGCTTGGTACCTTGCACACACTCCTACACTCAACACAATATCGGGTCTAGATGCACAAAGATAAAGCAAAGAACCAATCATAGAACGATAGAGCTTTTGATCAACATCCTTATCACCCTTTGGATTAAGTTCAAGATGACACTTGGTGTCCATAGGAAACTTCTTCTCTTTAGCATTTTGCATCTTGAACCTCTTGAGCATGTCTTGGATATATTTGGCTTGAGAGATGAAGGTCCCTCCACTCAATTGCTTGATCTCAAAACCAAGGAAGTACTTCAACTCTCCCATCATGGACATCTCGAACCTATCGGTCATAAGCTTTGAAAATTCATCATTAAAAGCTTTGTTAGAAGAGCCAAATATGATATCATCAACATAAAGTTGGCATATGAAAAGCTCCCCTTTAACCCTCTTGGTAAAAAGAGTGGGATCGATTTGCCCCACTTCAAAGCCACGGTCTACTAATAGCTCTCTTAGGTGCTCATACCAAGCACGAGGTGCTTGTTTGAGACCATAGAGCGCCTTATCAAGTTTGTAGACATGGTTAGGGAAGTGTGGATCCTCAAATCCCGGAGGTTGCTTAACATATACCAACTCCTTTAAAGGACCATTAAGAAAGGCACTTTTACATCCATTTGTTGCAACTTGAAATTATGATGTGATGCATATGCAAGAAGGATACGGATGGACTCAAGGCGAGCCACGGGAGCATAGGTCTCTCCAAAATCAATGCCTTCAACTTGAGAGAACCCTTGTGCTACCAATCTTGCCTTGTTCCTCACAACCATTCCATGCTCATCTTGCTTATTCTTGAATATCCACTTGGTGCCTATAACATTGAGGCAATCTTTTGGCTTCTCCACTAGATTCCACACTTTGTTGCGCTTGAAGTTATTGAGTTCTTCATGCATGGCTTCCAACCAATCCGGATCTTCAAGAGCTTCAAAGACTTTCTTTGGTTCCACCATAGAGATGTGAGCTTGATGTTCATTGAAATTTGCCAATTGTTTTCTTGTGGTGACCTTGTTCTTGACATTAACAATGATATTCTAGATGAAGACTCTTTCTTCTCCAATCCTTTTTGACTCTTGCTATACGACGGGTTTCGATATCCTCATTGATGCGAGGAATTTCGGCTTGATCATCTTGATCATTTGAGTCCCCGTCTTGACCGGATGTTGACCTTGATCATCTTGAAGCTCATCTTCAACAAAGGAAGGAGAGGGTTGATCTTGGTCTTGACCTTGGCTAGTGTTGACAATAGGAGAACTTGGTTCTTGAATAGCCTCTTGGTCAACTTGAGGAGGGCCTTGAACTTGTTCTTGGATAGGTGCATCATTTGCTTCCATAGAAGGTGCAACTTCAACTTGTGATGATGGATTTCCACATGAGTGGAGCTAGGACTTGCTTGAGGAGGCTCATGACGGATTTCAATGGGGCGATGGAAACCAACCCCCATTCTTCTTATTGCTTCTTGAGGTTCCTCATTATCTACATCACAAACATGAAATTGCGCCACTTGGGAGCCGTCATTCTCATCGAACCTCACATCACAAGATTCTATGACTTTCCCAACGGTCTTGTCATAGACTCTATAGGTGTGAGATTCGGCACCGTAACCAACAAAAACACCCTCTAAAGCTTTAGATTCAAATTTAGACAAACGAACACTTTTGTTCTTATAGAAACACTTACAACCAAAAACTCGGTAGTAGGAGACATTGGGCTTGTTGCCGGTGAGCATCTCATAAGATGTAAACTTCTTGCCAACACGAAAGAATAACCGGTTAGATGAATGACACGCCGTGGAGATAGCCTCGGCCCATAAGAATAGCGGAGACTTAAACTCCGCCAACATAGACCTTGCCATATCCATGAGAGTCCGGTTCTTCCTTTCGGCTACACCATTTTGTTGAGGGGTATATGCAGCGGAATATTGATGACGAATCCCCTCTTCACTAAGAAACTCATTTAAGGTGTAGTTCTTGAACTCGGAGCCATTATCACTCCTAATGACCAAAATAGGGACATTGTATTGGCGTTGAACAATATTGGAAAAGTCGATGATGGTTTGTTGGGTTTCATCCTTCGTCTTGAAGAAATAAACCCAAGTAAATCTTGAATAGTCATCAACAATCACCAAACAATATTTCTTCCCACCAAGACTAGGTTGAGGCACGGCACCAAAGAGATCAACATGAAGAAGTTCCAAAATCCTCGTTGATGAAATAATGGTCTTGCCCGGATGGGGAGAATCATGCATCTTTCCTTCAACACAAGCCCTACAAAGACGATCTCTGGAAAAAGAAACATTGTCTTTTAGTCCAAGAATGTGGCCACCCTTGTGAAGACTTTGCAAAGTTCTCATGTTGACATGGGACAAGCGGCGATGCCACAACCACCCCACGTCGGCCTTTCCGAATAGGCATATTGCTTGAGTGTTGGTAGACCCCGAAAAGTCTACCACAAACAACTCATTTTCAACATACCCAACGAACATGACCTTTAGAGTCTTGCTCCTCAAGAGTACCACCATATCAATAGTAAAATGGACATCAAAGTTCATCTTATTAAGAGCACGAACGGACATAAGATTGTAACCTAGAGACTCACAAGCATGACATTTACAAGGGTGATATCCTTGCAACTACCACCTTGCCGAGACTCTTTACCTCAGCTTTTGAATTATCACCATAAGAGACGGTTATTGTATAATCTAGATTTGGTCTCAAGTCCGTCATAATCTCCTTGCTTCCGGTCATATGACTAGTGCATCCACTATCAACCACCCATTTCGATCCACCGGAAGCATAGTCCTACAAGAAATCATTGCTTGGATTTAGGTACCCATTTCTCAATGGGTCCTCTTTGGTTAGCAACAAGGGTCTTAGGAACCCAAATAGAGTAATCAATGTAACCATCATATGGACCAACATATTGAGCATAAACATCCCCATAATAATCAACATAAAGAATATAGTTGGGGTTGTTATGCCCCGCAAAGTCACTACGAGTGGTCTTGCCCCTTGTGGCACTACCACCCGCAATGGAAGTCTCGGCTTGTGCGGGCTTGGTCTTGATCTTCTTGTTGTTGCCCACTTTCTTCTTGGGCTCGGCTACATAACCAAGACCCTCCTTCCCTTTGTGTGGTTTTTGCTCAATAAGTAAGCAATACCCTTATCTTTACTTTTGGGAATAGAGGTCTTGGCACTAACATTTTCTTCAATAACATTTTCATGAACACGAGGAAGAATAGATATGCTAGTTGAGCTAGATTTAGAAAGTTGAGTTTGAAGTTGCTCATGAGACTTGACTAAAAGGGAGTGAGTTGTTTCCAAGGCCTTGTGAGCCTTGTCAAGCTTCTCCATACCTCAAGAAGTCTAGCATTAGCAACCCCAAGTTCAACTTTCTCCTTTTTAAGCACTTTATATTTAGCAACAACATGATCTCTATCCTTAATGATTTTATTAATGATATCATCATTTTTAGCATCAAGAGATCAAGTCTTTCCTCAAGAGAACATCTTTCTTCACTCTCTTCATCAAGAGAGGCATTCAAGGATGCTACGGAAGCATTCAAAGAGGCAATGGTGAGAGAATCCTCTCTCTCAATCTTACTCTTTTCTTGAAGAAGTTCTTCGGCCGCACATAGTTGTCTCATGAGAGACTCAACATGTTCCTTAGCTTCACCTTGCAAGTTAGTCATGAACGTATCGAAAGCAACAAGTTCTTTCTTAATCACAAGACTAGATTGATCACTCATTTCATGCATAGTCTTGGGAGAAGGAGATGATACCTCGGTGACATTAGCCATGAGGCAACGAGCATTGTTGGTGGAGAAGTTCTCATTGGGGGATTCAAAGAGAGAGATGATGAAGTTGATACAATAGCCAATGCGGCTACCTCTTTAGTAGGTGCATCTTCATCTTCGGAATCACTTGTGGCATATTCTTCTTGTGCCACCAACACAATTCTTGGTGCCTTCTTGAAGAAAGGCTTCCTTGGCTTGCGGGCTTCTTTTGGATCAACTTTGAATGGTCCTTGGGGATGAGCTTCCCACCATTTTGCTCTCGGTTCTCATAAGGACACTCTCTTATGTAGTGGTTCTTGTCATGACAATTGTAGCACGTCTTCCACTTTGAGGCTAGCTCTTTCTTCCCACTTGAGTTGTTCTCTTTATCAACCTTGGCTTTAGCTTTTGCCGGGTCTTGCCAAAACTCTCTTGTGGCAAGAGCTATATGACCATTTAGAGCCGGTTCAAGATCATTTGGAGCAATGTTGCTTGGGCACGCTTCAACCTCATCAAGACATACCACCTTGGCCTTCAAAGCAAGTGAGGGGCCTTGTTTCATCCCCATGGCCCTAGCACGGCTATCTTCGGCATTCTTGGTGGCAACCTTGGAGGCTTGCACTTCTTGCATAACTTCATTGGATGTCATTTCGTTGTAGTTGTGTCTTCCTTGAATGGCCTTCACCTCGATGGGCTCGGAAGGCAAGAGAGCATTCACATACTTCCTCTTGACATAAGCATCATCCACATAGGTTGCCCCCACATCAAAGAAGGCCTTTGCAAGAGTCTTGAGTCTTCCATACATGTCTTCATGAGTCTCATTGTCAAACATGTAGAATCCTTCGGCATCATTGCTCAAAGACTCATATCGGTTTCTCTTCATGCTTTCATTCCCAAGAAATGCAACCTCAAGACAATTCCAAGCTTCTTTGGCGGTGGAGGCATTGAGAACATAATGCTTGTCACTTTCACCCACTGAAAGTTCAATCATATGGAGTGCGGAGGCATTGAGTTGCTTTTCGGCAAATTCTCTTCTTGTCACATTGCTTGGATCCGCAACCTTGTACCCTTCTTCAATGATCCTCCAAAGCTCGATAGAGGCACTGTTAATATGAGATTTCATTGAGCGTTGCCAACTAGCAAAGGCTAATGCATTAAGCTTAGGTGGAGGACCAATGGGGTTTATGCGGGTGGTGATAGGTGGGTCGATAGGGTACCATCCCGGAACGTTATGGTACTCTTCCTTCCCATCTTCATGCTTGGTAGGAGGGAGGAGATGGTTTAGATCCGGAGGTGGTTTCCACCCCTTCTCATTTTTCTTTTTACCCTCCTCGGAATCACCTTCATCGGAGTTAGAGATGCCCTCTAGTGGGATGGTTTCCGAAACCTTGGCATTTGTGAGTTTCATGAGCATGTCACGCAACTCATCAAATTTGACATTCATGTCATTCATGGACGATGTCAATGTTGTTTCCAACGATTTGATATCGGCCATGGATGCCATGGTCTCCTTGGCCTTGGCAAGATCGGCCTCATCCTCACTTTGTGTCATACTTCTCTTAGGCGGTTAAACCCAAAACAAGAGAGCCTTGCTCTGATACCAATTGAAAGGATCGGTATGACACCTAGAGGGGGGGGGTGAATAGGTGCTACTCCAATTTTAGTCTTTTTCAATTTAGGCTTGACACAAAAGGTAAATTCTCTAGATATGCAACTACGGTGAATTTACCTATATGACAAGCTAGCAACTAAGCACGATATAATAAGGCGGTAAACAAGGATAGAGGTAACCGAAGTCAAAGCACGCGGAGACACGGATGTAATCCCGAGTTCCTCCTTTTTAGGGGAGTACGTCTCGTTGGAGAGGTGTGAACCAACACAATGGTTCAACGGCCACAAAGGCCTCACCCTCTTCTCCGGTGAACCGCACCACAAAGGTTTGGTTCACTTCAACTATCGGAAACCTTCAGGCGGAGTCCGGAGCCTTTACAACAACGATTTGGGGCACAACCCACAAAGGATTGGGGGCTCCCAAACAGCTACAATCTGTCACAAAGACAATCAAGTGAGTACAATAGGGGGCTAGGTTTTCCTAGTGGAAACCCTAGCAAATGGTCCCTCAAGTGAATGAGGGGGAAATGACAAACGGCTTGGTGAAGATGTAGATCGGGCCTTCTCCTTCAATCCTCCAAAGATCGACGAGTTTGGGTGGAGGGATTGGGAGATCTAGTGATCCTTGTGTTTCTTGAGCTTGCAACAATGGTGTTTCTTCAGTTGTGGGCGAGCTCTTGTCCCAAGGTAGGTGGAGGGGCTTTTATAGCACTTGACGAAAAATGGCCGTTGCACACTGTTAGCCCGGTCTGCAGGCCGGTTTGGCCGGCCTGGGGCCGGCCTGGCGTGCTGATGCTTGCCTGCAGGGAGGCCGGCATGGGGCCCGGCTGAACCGGCCTGGGAGCCGGTTAGCTGCCAGAACCAGCCGGCCTGTGGCCCGGCTCCAGCCGGCCTGGGAACCGGCAGCCCTGCCGAGCCACCCGGCCAGGAGCCCGGTTTGGCCGGCCTGGGAGCCGGCCACCCAGGGCGACGCGCTCCACTCCGATTTCCCGATAACTTTCTACTTTTTGATTATGGGGTGGAACCGGACGCTTTCTGAAAACACTTAGCAACATATTAATCCTTTACCGGTGTTGTTATCTAACACACAAAACATAGAGAGATCATAAATGCCCTTTCAACGTCTCCATTAGCGCGAGCGGAACGATATTCTGCACGGCGCCATTAACCTCCAGCTCCGGCGCCCTGTGTGTATGACGGGTGGGGGCGACCTGTCGACGCATGTCCGGGCAGTGTCTGGCACCCTCGAGAGGCCTCCAAAGCTCAGGGCGAGCAATTGGGGGTGCCGTTGGTGGCGTTATTTGGCGTCCGGACCCCCATGGGCCATTGGGGTCATTTGGAGGGTGTCGATGGAGATGCTCTTAGTATTGTTCAGATTTACAACCTGTCATGCAGCGCAAACCCACAACCGCTGGAAAGGATGAAGATACCAATGCTCAGTATCATTCAGATCTACAGCTATATAAGGGCGTCCCGATAGGGGTTAGCTGCGCACAACTTCCATATAACTAGAATCAACCTTGTATCCAGAAAGGTAGCTACTATACTATAGTTATACCTCACGCTGGTGATGGCGTCGAGCTCGAGCACCAGGGAGGAACCTCCAATCTTATCCACAGTGGCAAATGTGCCTCCATTGGTGAGCATGGAAGCAAAGATCATTGTGGCTACAGGCCATGCACATTGCCAGCAGTTGAGGGATATGCTGAGCAAGGACGATTCTTCGAGCATGGTAGTGGTGATGGCCTCTAGCAACCAGACTTCCACACCCAATCCTTTCTCCCCACCGCCGGTCATGGATCCCCGGCTGCTAGCAGTGGCCTGCTCTGGCTCGTGGAAGAAACTGCAATCGTTTCTCAATGGGGAACCCCGTCAAACCTCCTCCGACGGGGCCGTCAGAAGCTTGGCTATCCAGCCACCTTCTCGTGACGAAGAAGCGCTTGTCAGAGAGTCTTTCTTGGACGGGGTCACCATTGGAGGCGACACTTTCTTCATGTCATGGCCACCAATAGTGTCGGCGAGGATTTGATCGAAGATGGCCTTGGCCTCATCCACAGGAAGGCAGTACAAGTCCTCTTCGTGCGGAACAACAACGGAGATACACCCCTGCACTGTGCTGCGCGGGCGGCGAAATCCCAAATGGTTTCTTTTCTCGTTGATCTTGCTAGAGGCAACGATGCTAACACAGTGAAGGCACTGCTGGAAACAGAAAACAATAGTAGATGGACAGTCTTGCATGAGGCTGTCCGCGTTGGGAACAATGATATAGTCAAGTTGGTCATGAACGAGGACCCAGAGTTGGCTAGTTTTCCGATGGATGGTACTTCTCCGCTGTACCTAGCAATTTACTGGAATATAAAATCATCGCAGAAACACTCCACGAGGAAAGCGGCGGGGTTCTTTCATACTCCGGACCAAATGGACAAAATGCATTGCATGCTTGCTGTCTTCCGAGGCAAAGGTACTACTTCCTTTTCATCTTCTTTTTTTGAGTTTTCTTTTCATCTTTTAAACAAGATAGTATATACCATTTTTTGTATATATCTTTTGGTAGATACCACTCCATGTCATATATAGACAATGCAATAGACGATATATACAACAGTTTATCTATAAGTTATCTATTTTTAGCCATGCCTAAATATGTACAAGTTACAGAGCGGCGATTTGGAGGGCGAGCTATATGTAGCTCGGTTTTAAAAAAAAAATGAATCTAAATTTTGTTTTTCAAAAAAAATCCAAAAACAATCCTAGATGTAGCTAAAGTCGAGATCTACCACTGTGTAAAGATTCAAGGAAAAATTCTTTTTATTCAGGGCTACACGAAAATGACAAATCTGGTAAAATTTTGAATTTTCTGACCGTGCACTGTACATCGATCCAGTTTGTGTATTTTTCTTTTTTGCCCAGGTCAAAATACAACAAGTTTTTCGTTAAAATTTTGCACGGTGATAGATCTGGATATTATCTACACCTAAGATTTTTTTTTAATCTTTTGAAACAAAAAATGCAGATTCAGTTTTTTTTGGAGAACCGAGCTACATATAGCTCGCCCTCCATTTGGAGTTTCCGTACAAGTTACAAACATCATTCATATAACAACAAAATTGGATTCCCTAAGTTGCCTATAAGAATCCTATAGACTGTCTAAAACTTTAGAGACATGTCACTCTCTCCCCTCATTTTATTTCCTCCACATTAGTAAAACATTTTTTAGAACACTGACTGTAGGGCATAGCCCCACAGTATTTTATTGAAATTTAGAAGGTAGCAGGGAGGATATACAAGTAATTACAAGGTTAATGAGGGAGGGAGAATATACAAAGGGAACTATGCTACATTAGTAAAACATTTTATAACCATCCTACATGCCCTAAAAGCAGTGGCGTAGCCACACTAGAGCTGTGTAGTTATACAAGCAGATTTAACGTAAAAAATAACAATAAATAATATAAATACGTGTATTTGACTACAAAGTTGAAGTTCCGGCTCCGGCACTGCCTAAAAACCGATCCATCGAGAACATGCAGGTGTAGCCATGCAGAACCGTTTCACATGAAGCCATTTTTCTTGCACCGAATTCTAGCGGGTTAAATTGGAGACGAGGGGAGACCCCACTTCTAATCCCTGGGCTTACTAACCACGTCCTAAACTGACGGATTAACTGGTATTCGTAAGGCGCCCAATACACCTAGACGGCGGGAGTAGTGCGTACGTCAATGCACATCTCTTTGACTTCTTATATTGTCGCACGTACAAATTGGTTTGGCATTCTTTTATCGTACTACCCCGATCCATAAAAGTGTCGTAATTTTGAACTGACCCCGGTTTTAAAACTACAACACTTATTTTGGATCGAAGAGAGTAATGGTTTTTGCTTTTGTTTTTTCTGTAATAATGTTGATTGGTGTAGCTAATAGACACGAGACTTGCAGGTCTTACAAACAAGTTGTTGGAATGGAACAACGACCTGACGATACAACGAGATGAAAAGGGAAATACACCTCTTCACTATGCCGCATCATGCTAGGACAAAGAGACCAACGACTAGTACTTTACGTCTACTGCAAACCAATCAAGATGCATTGTATCAACCGGATCACAATGGATCTTTCCCCATTCACGTGGCTGCATCCGTCGATTACAATATTGCCATCAGTGATTATATTGACAATTCACCCTATTGCGCTGGTTTGCGTGATGGTAGGGGTAGGACATTTCTTCATGTTGCGGCTTATAAAAAGCATATTAGGACAATCAGATATGCTTGTAGATATCAAAATCGATTATCATGGATTATGAATATGCAAGACAACGATGGGAACACGGGCACTGCACCTAGTTGTTCAGGCAGGGAGTCTTAAGCATTTTGTGATATGCTGGCGAGTAGACATGTAAACATCAATTTAACAAATGAGAAAGGTGAAACTCCACGAGACATAGCACAGTACAGTGCACCGAAGTTTTCTTATAGCCAGGTAATAATAATAATATACACATATGATCATATTATTTCTAAGCACGATCTTAGGGTCATGAAAATAACTGAGCTTTGCATTTGACTTTCCAGAATAGCGAAGTAATAATACACAAAGCACTCAGAATATGTGGTGCTAGAAAGGGTATTTGTCGTCGGATTACTTTGAAGAAAACGATGTTCTCCAAACAAGGCATGATGAAATACGTCAAATGGAGATGGTGAAAGACTCAACACAAAATCTATGCATTGCTACAATCCTAATTGCAACCGTAGCGTTTGGTGCAACATTCGCCATGCCTGGAGGTTATAGAGCAGATGATCACACTAATGGAGGCACACCAACACTTGCTGGAAGGTATTCCTTTGATACATACACATTGGCCAACACACTTGCTTTTAGTTTCTCCGCGATGGCTACCTTTTCTCTCATGTGTTCTGGATCTCCCGTGGTACATCTTCGGAGTCGGTTGATACACTTAAGGATAGCCTACTATCTCATGATGATTTCTGTTAAATGCTTGGTTGTTTCCTTTGCAATTGGGGCCTATATGATTCTAGCTCCAGTTTCTCACAATACTGCCATTGCAGCATGTGTCCTGAGTTCTCTCGTATTGCTCTATCAAAATCTGGAATTGATAATCAAGAATATTGTTCTGATAGCACCATTTTGCATAAGAAAGGGGAAAATTTACACACATCGGACGGATAGTGGTCTTTATTGTGGCAAATATTCTATTTGATATTGGCCCATAGTAGTAATATTTTGCTCAACCCTAGGAAACTACCACGCTGGAAATGTGGAACCAGTGGTACAGCCGTTGATACCGTCACCTTGAAAAGTGCTACAGCAAAAGGATATTATCCTCAGAATTGTTATTCGTTTGTGAAACTTTAATGATATGTGTGTATGTGTTTCTGCTGTGATTGTTCAAGAGTTAATGTGCTTGTAACAATGTAAGCGATGGTTACTGTATTTGCATGCAACTGATTTGCTTTACTGTATTTGCTTGCAGCTCTTTCTTTACTGTATTGCCTGCAATTGCATTTTATTGTTCATCCAATATATTTTTTAAACAAGAAAAAAGCTTTGCATATTCCATTGTTTACAAAGAGAAAAGTTGCTCGGTTAATTAACGGAAAACTGGGAAAAAACCGATATAGCCGGGCCGAGCCCACCCATACACTAGAACAAATAGGGCCATGCCCAAATACCACCCTGCTAAGACTGGACGACCTCCCACCAAAGTCGAAGAGGAAACACCATGATTGCTATGGGAGGAGAACAGAGAAGGCACCGGACGTTCCAATGAAGGAGAAGAAGCCAATTGTTCAAGTGTAAAAGACTACATTAAAGATGAAAAATAAATAATGTTGCTCATGATTCCCTGATTCAACCTAAAATACTATGACTCTCTATTACATTGCACTTAACTACGTACGTATTTCCCTTGATGTTTTTTTTTTGAAACATGTTTCCCTTGATGTTGGTATGAAGCTAATGCCTAAGCAAGGTATGATGAACATTATCTGACTGTACCGCTAATGTAAATAACAAACTTTATGGTGCCATATAGTTGTATCTTATTCACTATAAATAGTTAAGAATCTCGTGTGAGTGGGGTCCTTATGGTTATTTAAAAAAATATGTAGGAAATAAAAAATGGAAATTCTAGATGTCATTTCATTTAGTTGATAGTATACACTCACGCATGTACTTGTGGATATATTAACCACATTTATACGTAGGACAACTCCTTGCTGTTTCAAAACTCCTACAGAAATCTACTACTCGTATTTTAACCTATATCATATTTATGTTTTACTTAGAAAATACTTCTGATGTACTTAGAAAATTAATTGAGGCTTACTTAAGTAATAAATTAACATTAAAACATTTTCCCCTCAAAAGGAGCAGCAGCAAGACAACAACAATAATCTATTATTTCGCGACACATTAATTTTGTGAGACTATTTTAGCTAGAATAACAAAACTTATAAAGAGAAACAATGTTTGTTCCTAATCCTGGCAACCTCTTGGTTCAACAATCACTGACCTTGTAAACCTGGATACGTAAAATGAATACATGAGTCAACAATGAAACAGCAAAATTCTGGCAGATGAGGCAAAAACGATAACATGGATATTACCCCCAAAATAATGCCACCAAATATTTGCTAGGTAAGCCTTACGCCATCTGTAGCAATAAAAGACTAGTATTATAAATCATATGCTTCCTAAATTCTAAATAGTTCCTTTCTATGGAAGGGGAAACTTACTACGCCAGTCCCATATGAACCCCAACGCAAAATTTCTCAAGCTTTGCCCTCCAAAAACAGTGATGGTAATCGTGGTAATATGCTCCTCCATATATTAGATCGTTCTTTGTCATTCTGAATGAAAAAAATCAAAGCTGCAAATGACACGATAAAGTTCACCAAATTTCTTGGGAGTTTTCATGGACATCATTACTACCACTGCCTCACTGGTAACTAATAATTCAATAGGAAACAACATGAAAACAACACTTTCAATCTGAAAGAGCATGGTGTTTTAGTGCACACAAGTAATAGGGGAGCTTCACTGTTTTTTTTTGAAATGGGGAGAAGCTCCGGCCTCTGCATCGAGTGATGCACACAGCCATTTATTACGGAGTTCACGAATATTCAAGTTTTACATCTCAAAAAATCACAAAGAGATTGAGACAAGCCTCAACTGGCAGCAACAAAACTTGAAGTAACTACAAAAGGGCGTTGTGAGTCGATGAAGAAGCTTGCCGTCGGCGAAGCCATTGCCGATGTGAAGCATCGACCGGGGATCATCCCCATCCTCCTCAAATCGCGGAGCCGCCATCTGCCATCGACATTGTCGAGGCCGAGCACCAGATCCGCCACCATCAATCCGCATGCCCAAATCTGGAATCACCATTTTCACTCGCCTGCCGATGACGCCACATGGGACAACAACCACTGGCCGAACACCTACAACAACTGAGCCCATCCTCGACGCTGCCATGGGCGACGTCGAGATAGGACTGGAGCCAGGGCTTTATTCGTGGACGCAGCGCTGCCGTCACCGCCAAAAACAGCACCACTCCACACACAAGACTTGCCGTCCATGAAGAATGGCGAGGACACAAATCCGCAAGCCCCTCGGAGTTGCCACAAAGGATGTGTCCAAGATGGAGCTAGACATGGGAATTTTTTTTTTTGGCTCGACGCTGCTGACTCCATTGATGCAACGCCGCTAGACCAACCTATCCTAAAACTATCTACACGCCTGACGCTGAGATCCGGGGCTCCTCAATCCTCACGTCACCGGAGAGGCGGTCGAAGGATGAAGGAGCCCGCGGCCTCGCCGGTGGTCGACGGCGGGATTGGGTGCGCCATCTTTTCGCCTTTGGGAACCATCGAGGGAAGGGAAACGGTTCGTGCGTTTGAAGCACGCTGCAGTCGATTTGTGACCAAGACCAACACAACACGTTTGGGCCGGATTCCTTCATTGTTGGTTGTTTCTAGGGTGCTATAGGAAATAGTGGCGACCTCCTCCAGATGCTATACAAGTTATAGCATGCTAATAGCGTGCTATGTTTCAAATAGTGTTTTGAAAAATAATACTCTCTCCATTCCTGAATGTAGGGTGTATAGTTTTCTGCACGAATATTAAGACATGTGTATTTGCATAGAGTGGACTAAAAAAAATCTGGAAAAAATCGCGAGAGATGAGTTCTTTATAGGCACAAAATAAATACAATCCGTTAATCCGTCTGTTGAGACTAGGTCTCACTTTTTGATGGTCAAATTGTCCATATTAACAAATATACCTTATATTATGGATTTTTCTTCAAAAAACTATACACCTTACATCAAGAAATAGAGGAGTAATATGTATAGCTCAGAAATAAAGAATTTCAAAAAAAATACTCCAAAAATGTTGTAATAATATATGCATAACCACATATAAAAATTGTTTACCTATTTTTAGAAGCCTAAGATCAACATCCCACAAAGAAACACCATAGTATAATATTATTTATTCAGAATCTGTACATTAACGATGTCATCTTTCGATTTAGAAGATGATCTAACAGATTATGGTTTATCACCACTACAAATAGGTAGCAACTTCTTCTTTTTCTAAGTGGAAAAATCGATCTTTTGAGCCGATAGGCTAGAAAATAATAGCGTGCTATAACGCTATGACCTTTTAGCGTAATATAGCGTGCTATTTCGTGAATAGCGCCATAGCGAGCAAAAGTTGTAAAATATAACGTGGACTCTCCTGATATGCTATAGCGTGCTATTCACCGAAATAGCGTCCTAGTTTTTTTCCATGGTTTCTCCTCATTCTTTTCTTTTTGTTGGACTGGCTTCGTTCGTTCGTTGTTGGCCGGATTCCAAACTCATGCAGATTCGTAAAAAAAACAACTCGTATGTATAGACACTCCCCACGAGAGTAAAAAAAAACAACTCATATGTATAGACAATTAGGCCCACTGTACTTGGAGGTTGCACTGATGGGCCTTTACGGCCCAACTTCGAGTCCGATCCGTTTTCCCTGTGCCCGTGCGCTCATAAACGTAGCCGCGCCTCGATCGCTAGTTCACGCGAGTGTTTTCCGATCGCTACCGTCTAGACTCTGCGTACAGATAGGGCGGCGCCGGCGGCTGCCATGGGAGCGGTATTGCCACCGTGGCCGCATGCGGCGGTGGAAACGGAGACCCGCGTCCGTATCTGCGAGAAAGAGACCATCAGCGGCATCAAGAAGCCGAGCGGCCAGAACCGCTCCGTGCGCATCCACGGCAATCTGATCCTGTCACACGGGACGCGCAGGTCGGGCAACGGAGCTCTTCGGTGGACGTGACCCACTAGATCGCCGTGGAGCTCGACCACCGGGCGGAGGCCGAGGACGTCCGCCCCGACGCCTTCACGTGCATCGAGAGCTGCAGCGATCTCATCCACGACATGCTCGCCAAGGCACCGGCGACGAGATAGTACGACCTCGCGGCCGCCGGAAACTGGGTGGATTCGACCCGTACGCCCCTTGACATAGCCATGGCGATTGTTCAGCACGTCGGGCACGAGTACGACGACGTCCCTGCAGATCTTGAGGTTGACGTCCACCTGCCGGAACTCCGGGTGGCCTTGGCCTACAGCGAGCCCAAGGCGCTGCTCCTCGCGTGCAAGGAGGCCGCCGCCAAGGAGACCGAGGCTACCGGAGTTCTGGCACGTGGACGGAAGCGCCGCCGTGAGCCCGCCGGCGAGGTATGCCCCATCTGTTTGTTGGGCGTGGAGACTCAAGAGGAGGATACCGTCAGACTGCCATGCTCACATCCCTTCCATGATAAGTGCATCACGATGTGGTTCCACAGCGCCTCCACATGCCCGTCTTGCCGGCGTGATATCATGGAGTGCTTTAGCCATGTCAGAGCCGCGCCTCCCAAGATCAATTATGACTTGAGACGCCCTACCGTAGAATATGTCCCCCACGTAGATGTCTCTATGATGTTGAGCTTGTTTGGTGACGAATCTGAAGATGAACCTGACATAGCCGAAGGTGAGCAATCCATATCCGTGCGAGACGTGTGTGGTGATGAAAATGAGATGGCCACCTTGTGGGATAATGAACCTGAAGATGAGGTAGCAAATGAGATAGCCACCTTGTTTGATATTGAACCTGAAGATGAGGTAGCCGAAGAAGATGTCCACCACGTTGATGTGTCGTCGATACGGAGCTTGTTTGGTGACGAATCTGAAGAAGAACCTTTTTTTTAGGCCGAACGCGAGCAATCCATAGGTTGTGAAATAAGTTTCTTTAGTGACGAATCTGGAGATGAAGCGCTGCTAGTTGATGTAGCGGAAGGTGAACAATCCATAGCTTCTGAATCACCATTATCCGATAATGAATCTGGAGATGAAACTACCCTAGATGATGTAGCCGAAGGTAAACAACCCATGGCTTTCGAGGTACAATTGTTTGGTGACGAATCTGAACATAGACATTTCCTAGATGACGTAGCCGAAGGTGAACAGTCCATAGCTTCTGAACTCCAATTGTTTGCCGACGAATTTGGAGGTGAATTGTTCCCGGATGACGTAGTCGAAGGTGAACAATCCATAGCTTCGGAATTTCAATTGTCTGTTGACGAATCAGAAGTTGAAGTATTTCCACTTGATGTAGATGAAGGTGAACAATTCATAACTTCTGAATTACAATTGCCTGGTGACAAATCTGAAGATGAAGCCCAAGCAGAACAATCCATAGCTTCTGTACAACTGTCTAGTGGTCTATTGAAGATGAAAGTTCCTATATGACATAGCCAAAGGTAATCAATAATCTTCCGAAGTACAACTGTTTGGTGACAAACCGAAGATGAATCGTTCCAAGATTATGCTAACCGAACAAGATGAGTGCCACGTGGATTTCCTAGCCCAAGATGAGCAGTTTATAGTTCTCTATATCCCAAGATCATTATTTCATTCATTCGGTTGTTGGTCACACAACCGAAGATGATAGACTAAAGCTGGGGTTTTCATGAAATTTGGGTGAAGACAGTTAATTTAAAAATTTAGTTTGCAAATTGAGAGGAGAGTGTGCCCTGCTTCTTGGTGATATGAATTTTGGTTTGTTTCGTCTTCCCATTCCTCCATTACCAACATGGTTGCTTTCATTTATATTTTTATTGATAAAAATATTAATTTACACTAATTAATTGGAAAATGCAAAAAAAATAGTGGTGAATAGAGCAGCAAGTCAAAAATCCGAAATGTTTTGTGTCTTGGTCAGAAAAAATAAGACACTGAGCATAGAATTAAATCTATGTTGAGACCGGATACAAGTATCTCCACCAAACCTATGGTTGGTTCTGCCATTGTTCCAAAATGAGATTGAAGAGTGTTGATTACAAATTTACAATAGTTCAACACACACAATGTATAATCTAGATAATCATAAATATATTTTGAGAGCTATGTCTGACTATTATGTTGGATGATTGATGGATTATGTTGGATGATTTATGGGCAAATACACCCCACCCAACTGGGTCGGACACCCCACCCAACTGGGTCGATCCGTCCTTCACGCCACATGACATAGCCATGGCGATCGTTCGTTTGTTGGCCACGAGATCGACGAGATCATCACGGCTCTCTCGAGCGTATATAAGAAACGTTCATGGCATTATTCATGAAGGAATCACATCAAACGTATATAGACTGTCACCCAGACAACATCTGTGCCTAAAGACTCCAATTCGGTAGTGCTTCCATGCTTGCCTTTTTATGTATTAAGTTGAAAACAACAGAGTATTGGCTTAAGCTTAGTATATGATGTAAACGTTTGATTGGTTAGCAACCATTATTTTCTCCTTATGGTAACAACACAGTACCCCCTACTTGCAAGTTTCTATCGGCTGGACGCCGAGTAAGTATGGTTGAACCCACTATAAACACATAACCCCCTCTTAGGGATTTAACCATTAAGTTAGGCAAAGTCTAACCGTTAAATCGGAAAGCATGTAGAATAGTAAATAACCAATTAAGTTAGCCAAAATCTACCATTAAGTTACCCCCTCTTGACACCCGGATCGTGAAGGCAGCTTTGGAATAGTGTACCGTGGCATGCTTCACGATGGCCGTGAAGCGCATGAATAACATGTTGTCCAGCAATTTTCTGGAGTGCTATCGCGAGGACTGAGATCCGCATCCTATCACAGCTACGACACAAACACATCATACGCCTCCTTGGATCGTGTGTGTGACTGTGAGTAAGGACGACAAGCGCCTGCAAGCCAACACCCCAAAGAAGAAAAAGGGCCTGTTAACAAGGCGGAGTAAGGAGCCGAAAGAGTCAGAGAGGCTGATCGTGTACGAGTACATGCTCGAGGTTTTGACAGGGAAAATGGCATATTTGCAATGGCAGACATTTGGAGCTAATTTCCCAATCGTGCCGAATAATCTGGACAGGCGACCACTACTGGAGCCAACACCATGGCAGCTGCAGGCGCTGAAGCGTGTGGAATGGACTGCACGAGGCTGTGTGAAGTTGGATGCGAGGGACCGACGTTGTTGCCAACCTCGAGATGGCACATATTGAATGGAAGATAGCAAGATAAGATGCATGTACTTCAGGGGCGAAATATAAGTAACCCTAAATAAATTCAGAGATTGCAGTTTAGAATATAACATATCAAGACATGGATATGAACTATTTGAGAAAGAGAGTGCATCATGTCATGTAGTATTTGAGAAAGCTGCTAAAGAATACAACACATAACACATTGTTCGAGTAGATGTTTTTATAGCGACAAGAGACAACACAACACTATGTGTTGGAATTAATGGGCCTTTAACTGAATTGGGCCCAAAAGAATTTCAGAAAAATTGGAGAGAAGTCAAGGGGGTGGACAGCACGTTGGGACTTTAGTCCCATACTGCTAAGGGAGCAAGTTTTTCACCAGCTTATAAGGAGGCCTTGCATGGAGAAGACTAGAAAGAGCGATGCTAAGTGTACTCCACACGCGCTCGCTCGCTCGCATTTATTCGCGTTTAATTACTTGTGATCTTGGCGAGCGCGACCGTGGACTAATAAACTGCATCTCTTTTTTATGTTTTTGTTAAGCGGTGTTTTAATCTTATCCACCCACGACTGCCTCACGCACGACCCAAAGAAAGAGTTGCACGTTTCCGTGTCGTTGCAAGTCGTTCGTGATGGAGATATGCCAGGGGCGGATCCTGGAATATAGGCAGTACGTGCTAAGTGGGGGTTATCGATCTGGTCCTATAAGAGGGAGACGTCCCTCTCGATAGAAACTACGAGCAACACAAACCCTAAATAGTTCTCCTCTGAGCCGCCACCACCGATCTTCGCCGATCCTTTCCCTGCCGTGCAGCAGGGCGAGGAAAGCAGTGGTCTCCGGACTTTCCCCGGCGCTTGGAGTCCTGCACGAGGGAGCCGGGCGATAAAGTTTCTGGGTAGTGCTTCGCACGGCTGCTTCTTCATCTTCTTCCTTGACTACATCTCGCCGCTTCGCTTCATCAACTCTCCGTCAACATCTTCGACCAACCGCTGTAAGAATTCAATCTCGTTTTGATCTAACTACAAGGAGGTTTTAGGTCCATGTCGTTTCCATATGCCTTGCTAGGCTTCGTCTTTGTGATCGCATGTATGAATCTGCTAGATCTATCTGTGTCATCTAGTTTGTCATACAAATTCGGAAATTTTAATAGTAGGCCATGCTTTATTTCCAACACTATGCACTGGCTAGACTATAATAAGTATGCACAACAAATGGCCCTGATAACAATATGCATATGAGAAAATAAAATTAAGCAAGTGAACTCGGAGTGAAGCAAATCTGAGACATACAAACCTATGTTTGTCTTGCAAGACTAATTCCACGAAATGCTCATTGCTGCTGGTTTTGGTTGCATTGTTGGATCTTTCCCCTTCACATACCTGTTGCTGCCGATGGGGACTACTAGACCTCGAATGACTGATTTGATGCCTTTAGTTACAAAACTAGAGAGGAAACTCACTGCTAGTTCTATGTTCCTTGCATATGGTGGTTGGCTGCAGCTTATCGGTTCATGTCTTTCCTCCATGTCTATATATTTCCTTTGCTCTTTGGAAATTCCCCTGGAATAGAATCATCAGACACTGTTTATGGAGAGGAAATAATCCAGATTCCAAGAAGCAGTCCTTGGCTTCTTTGGAGATGATCTGTAGGCCCAACATAGTTATCGAGATACCCCAACTATGGGTGTCCTTGGTCTACACCGGGCCCAAGGCGCTGCTCCTCACGTGCAAAGAGCCCGCCGCCGAGACCATGGCTGCCAGAGTGTCGGCACGCAGAAGGAAGCGCGACTTGAGCCCACCGGCTAGTTGTGTGCAATCTGTTTGTTGTACTTGTTGGAGGCTGAAGAGGAGGAGGCCATTAAGCTGTCGTGCTCCCATCCTTTCCACAGTGTGTGCATCGAGCCGTGGTTCCACCGGGCGTCGACGTGCCCCACCTGCCGGCGTGACATTATTCAGTACATCAGCTTTGTCACATGAAGCGTAAACGAAGATGAGACACTACTAAGTATGAAAAGTGCGTAGATATCTTAGCCCAAGACGAACAATTTCTAAATCCTTTGATGAAAATGAGCAAGCACGTCATTGGATACACTAGCTAGACGGAACATTTCATGAAATTTGAGTGGGTGAATCCACTTGCAAATTCAAACAACAAAAGTGTTTATATATCAGCCAAGATACAATCTATCTAGGGAAATTGAGTGAGGGCATGTGAAGCTCGCTGTCCTTAGCCGTATGATGGCATAGACATGGAAAGAGACAATTTTGAGGCGCACACAAACGGGATGAACTGACTATACAAGTTTCTTTTTTCTTTTGAGATGAACTGACTAACAAGCTGGAACACAACATGTGGCCAACTTCTAGGGATTACTGAGATTCAGAAACTTCCTTGATTCAAACTCGCTGGAAATGTAGAAGGATCTGAGAAATTTGACTAAGAACCCATGCACCATACAGGTAGAAGCATTATGCAAGATTCATCAACACATGATCCCAAAACAGCGAGTGTGATCCAAATCTGCAGTCACATCCTAATTCTATCATTAAAGCTCAGAGAGGAACATCTGCAGAAGATGAATCATCGTCATTGTTTAGCATGCATATCATCTTGCCACCAACGAATTGCCGATTGTTTTATTCATCTAATATATTACCTTGCAGCATATTATACAAAAAGAACCAATTCTTTTTACAATGTAGCTAGAGCTTACCCCCGAATACAGAAGCAACAGGGGACAGCATCAAGAATGACATCTCTGGTGCCTAGCTACCTTTCTAAACAAACTACCTTTGCAGTATATTTCTATGTCGGCATCGCATGATTTGTTCTCTAGCGATAAAGAATGTACCAGCGCCTAGGATAACGCACACACATCAATGTCAGCAAAGGTGTGCGATCAGACGATAACAAGTCGCATCTTCCCATCTTCTGTGGTGTGGGGGGTGTGATGAACGACCATATGGTTAGAACCGCAGGGTAAGGACCCTTGCCCAATTCTGATCGAGGGAAGAAATCAAGGCACTTAACTTCCGCAATCTGATCCGTCAAGTCTCTGTCCACAGTTTCGATACGCAACGGGATGCCAAGTGCATACGTTAGAGCCTTATTGCTAGCGTCGAGGCTTGAGCATCCATGGGACGAACCTCGTTGCAGCAATACTGTCACCAAAACCATCAACACACAACAGTGAGCATAATATGTTAATGGTAAATTTGGTATTGCTTAACTTATTTTGTCATGATCATCTTATTACAAGTCATAAGGAATTGTTCAGCGCCATAATTCATACTTGGGTTTACACGTTTATGCAGAGAAAATTCTCTTCATACTAAAGTAATTTTAACAGCATAAAGGACAGATACGACAATAGTTTACTCTATCAAGAATAGTACAACTACTAGGGTTAAGAAACTAACCGGAATGGCATCAAAATTTTCAGGATAAAGTGATTTGTATTCTTCTCCTCTTTGTACGGATGTCAGTCTCTGCCAGCAATCTTAGCAAAACAATAACTGACAGAAAAATGTGTTATACAGAGAACAAGTAAACAAACAACATATCCCAGCAGGTATGTATACTCACTGGTGGGTTTGCTCATCGCCTTTAAACAGCTCTTGAACCGCTCATCGGAACTCGGACTAGAAAATATAAAATAACATATTCTTAAAACAAATGGGATTTTGAAACTTATCATCATATTATTCAACAAATAATATCATTATTCACCCAAAACATCAAGTGAAAAAACACATACCCATTTGCATCTAAGTTAACCAAATCATTGAACTCCTGAAAGAACATGAAGAAAGTTGGTTACATATACTCCCTCCATTCCAAATTAATTGACTTCTATTTGCCCACATGTAGATGTATCTATACATGTAACATGTCTAGATACATCCATATGTGGATAAATGAAAGTCAATTAATTTGGAACGGAGGGAGTAGAATATAAGATATACTATGATGAGAAAATCAATTAATTTAGCATAAGGCCATCGCAATTATGTATTAATAAACCATCTCAGTGAAAAATGTTGCTGACTGATCCTAATTATTTACTATTTTTGCTGTGGATATTATTTCAGGAATCCGTACTTGAGCTGCAAGACAGCGCCCATAAAATAGCCAGAATAAAACACTGATATATTTGAAGGAAAGAAAACACTTAAGTAGAGGGTTTAGTCAAATGGAAAATGATGGTATATTATATGCATGTAGTATTATTGAGGAGCTATTAAGTATGTCTGGTCCAGTACCATATCATATACTCTTAAATACCCGGCTAAATCTTTACAGGCATGAAACCGCACACAATATTGAATACATTCCATGAGCACAACTATGACCGCCATTCTAATAGCAGCAATAGCTCCACTACGCTACATGTGCCCAAACCATTCTTCTTGCATACAACATATGATATCCTTAATTACAACTAATTTGGAAGCGAGATAGTAGTAAGAAATAATACTCTCCTACAAAAAAACCGTCACCTAAACTTACATGTTAATATTTTACATAATATGCATGGCAGCTCCCTGAGTGTTCAATAGGGTATTCCGAGCCTGTACATTTTGTACTTCTCTAAACTTTCTACAGTTCTTTTGATAAATAAGAGTAGATTGGTTCAGGCTGGCTCAAGGCTCGCTGTTGTGCAGTCAAAGAATGTATATACGGCCAAATGCAAAATCAAAACTTATTATATATCTCACTGAAATATATTCATATTTGTTATAGTAAACAGAGATATATTTAATATAAAAAATAGAGTGTGGCATAGCTTTCGCGATAGCCCACTATAGTCATGACAAATTTTTCCTCTTAATGCAACAGACCATAAAACCACTGTTTGACACCTTGCGTCTACCCACTATTTACTTAAAGGGGTAGTTCCCTCTGTTTGTTAGGTATGCTAGGTTATTACGAAAAATAAGTGCAGTGACAACCAGAACAACCGACTGGGACTCCAACGAATAAGATCAACACTGTTTTAGCAAGAAAATATATAATCAACAAGTACAACAGGGAAAATTGGTATCCAACTCTGAAGGAAGATCCTTCACAATCTTCTCTAAGTCAACACAATTGGACATTAACTCACGGAAATGGACTGAGAACTCGCAGCATAGGAACACAAAGTCTCACCTTATCATTCCCATCTTCCCATAAATCAGGTCCTTCATCCTAGAAAATGGCAGAACGTTTGCATGTAAAACATACTTTCCCAAACAAATGCTGTGAATAGGAAAAACAAAAGGAAAAATGTACAGACTAGAGATGGAAATCTAACACTGATGAAACATCCTTCTCTAGGTTTTCTTGACATGAATATCCCCTTCAGGTTACCAAGTCGGCCGATTTTACCAAGAACTAGCAGACCACAACTTGGTGTTATCACTAATTCTTCATTAGGAGGGCTTAAACAATTCTGATTGCAAGTAGAACACCTAAGGATCTTAACAGAGGGATTAGGGATTGCTTACAAACTGTTGAAGAAGACGTGACTGCCTGCTTGATGCAGGTAGTACTTGTGGTGGAAGGAGTGGTCGAGGTAGTCGTCGCCGGAGCGCCGTAGTCGTGGAGCAGTCCCATGAACGCCGGCAGCACAAAACCCTCCTGGTGGCTGACGGTGGAGATCGGTCTTCGGCTCCCTTTAGCGCTACTTTAGGATCGGTAGTTTCTTTTGGGGTTGAACCTTAACGTGTCTATCGTTGGATAATACATGAGGGGTCCTTTTCTTATATATATTAAGCGCCTGGGAGCCGGGACCGAGTCCAATAGTTGGTTAGCACCCCCGATTAAAGTGCGTGTTGTGGGAGTCAAGGTCCCCTACTTTTTCTCTTGGTTTGTTTAAACCGGAGATCAACTCCAACATTCTCCCCCTTGATCGAAAGGTAAACAAACATCATAAGCCCACTCGCAATAGAAAAACATACCAAAGTAAGGTGTTTACAGTGATCCATGAAATGTCACTGAACCTCAGTACTTATAGTGTATCATTCTATCTTGAAATGGAAAACATATTACTTTTATGGGAGTTGGATTATTTGACGGTCCTTATTCCAGAATCAAAAAGGCTTTCCAGCAACCATGCTAGCAACTTAATCTTAATATTGGGTGGTAAGCCTTCAGCACCGGATCCATAAAAACATATAAAACTTATTTATATGCTTAACATCAATAGCTTGATTCTAGATTCTATCTTTCACAACGTTAAAATATATTGTCAGTGGTTTTGGCAACACCATTGACTTGTTGTTACTCGCATAGAAAACTGCGTGTTCATATTGCAGTAGGTGGTTTAAAAAATGCTGTCTACCACCATAATTTTGGATAGAAACTTCTTGACATACAACCTGCTCTTTCACCTCTTAACATGCCACATGATAAATTGCATCATATTACTGATGCCAATAAAATCGTTCTGGAGCTTTTCCACGATATAGCTCCATATGCGAGGGTGAGGATGTAACTTAACGTGGAAACTTTAATATCCACACATCTCGCAGAAACTGTGTCTGAATAACCAACGATAACGAGGTTACCAGACTTCTTATTAGTGAGCATGTAAACTTTATTGCCTTGCATATTTGCAAGGCGTTTAGCGGCCTTTTAAGTGGTCCACTTATGGACTTTCTTGAATATTTACCAATTATCCCGAACAAAATAGGGCTTGTTTATACTTGAATACTGACATTTCTTCTGACAGCCGAAGCATAAGAACTGACATTATCTGATCAGCTCATAATGGTTCCTTGGACACTAAAATGTCCACCTTTATTGCCCTTAACTTAATTAGCAGGTGCGACAGAGTACTGGTGCATAATATTTTCTTTCGTACTCTATCGGCGTATGTCGTCATAATAGAACGTATACTCCTTTTGGAGTTGTATCTTGGGAATCTCAGTACAAACAAAGTACTGGGCATCACCAAGATCCTTTGTCTTATATAGTCGATAGAAATTTCTTGACTAACCAAAAATATTCCATCTTTATAAGGTAGTAAACTTACTCCCACTCATCCTATGTATGAGTGTCATAACGCTCGTCTTATTTCATAATTGAAACTCTTTAGGCAACATACCTTATGTTAACTTCAACTGTATGACAAAACTTTATGGTTGAGTCATACATACGCTCTTAATTTAGTCACACAACAACATGTTATAATAATAACACAAGCGACATAACAATTCACTGAGGAAACTCTATTGAGTTCAATGCATCATTAGAGACAGAAGCCCTCTAAGACGATCATTAACACACATTATTAATCACAAGGAAATTGTTGATTATCAACACTAAGTGTTGCATTAGGTATTTATTCTCAACTTACCTGATGCATATGAACAAAGATCTAATGGAGTTATCCTTAAGATTCATGTTCATACGCTTCAGGTTCCCTCTAATCACTTTATTTAGAAGATGGAAAATATTTCCAAAATCTTGATAACAATCAATTTAGTTCATAACCACACCACCGTTGGGCAGAAGATGGAAAAGAACTTCACGACTGCGACACATGATCATAAAACGACGTTGGTCAGGAATATAACCATGAGCCACATGATACTGACAAATTTGCCACTTGACTGAAGTGTGTGACAAATGATTATAAACGACGTTAGTCAGAAATATAATCATGAGCCACATCAACATTAGATTAGCAAGCTCATCACTTAAACATTCATGTGTGCTTCATAATACTCAAGGGAATAAATCCACATTAACTCGATAAAACAAGTCAAAACATTCTTCACTATAAACATTCATTCTCCAAAATAAGACTTCTCGTTGGTTCCATCCTACTTGGAGAATTATTACATTCAATTTTTTTTCTCATATTTAATGAGACATTCCATTATCATTCATTCTCCAAAATAAGACTTCTCGTTGGTTCCATCCTACTGGGAGAATTAATACATTCAACTTATCCCATATTAATGAGACAATTCCATTCTCCCACTCGAATTGTGGTAAATATGACCACAAATTCGACGAGGTTTCATTATTCACTTTCATCTTGAGAGTGCCATGGCACATATCAATACTCAATTCATTCATCGAGGACATAAATATTCTCAACACATGGTAAGACAACATCAAAAGGTTTCATTACAAAGAACAAAAGGTTTATATAAATAAACAAAATGTCTTCTAATGCTTTATTCTTTATTGTCCTCCTAGCATAACCCCTTAAACCCCATTTGAAATGGGTAATACATCCTTAAAATATTCCTCAATAGAGGCCAAATACTCTTTGGCATATACTGAGTCGAGAATTGCATTCTTTATCTCAGAGGAGATGGTATGCTTCATCATAAGGAGTGAAACATCGTTCGACTTATTCCACTCAACTACCTTTTGGTCATACTTTTCCTTCTCCTCAGCAGAATTCGCAATCGAACTCTGGGAGCCTCTTCATATAGTGCAATGTGAAGGTCAAATATATACCAGGAAGAGTGTCCTTTCCTTCCATTTTTGAAGATCAGCACCAGTGTTCAAATGAATGAACCCTGTTTCATGGTCCATTGTTGTAACAAGGACACATCTTTATGAGCATCAATAAAAACATCAAACTTGAATTGATCTAAAACAAGACAAGCTAATCGTGCTCTATCTGTATCACCGTTGGGCTGAAAACGGAAAAGAGCACTCAAACAAAATGGGACATGGCAGTAATCAACGTTGGTCGGAATACTGTCATATACCATAAAACGTATGCTCATAATGGAAACTCAAATCAAAATTTCTCTTTTGACCATAGAGACTTAAAACACATAATGATCAGAAAACTATTTTGCTAAATTAATAGCCATAACTAACGTAAAACACCAATATATATGGTGCAATCCAAAATGTTACTATAAAGTAGACACGTGGATTCATAATTATCACTGATCATTTTCCATCAAACCTTGACACCATAATTTCAATAACGTAAATAAAACATGTCAAAGATAATCATTAAACTTTCAATGATATGATAACAAAAGTATCATTCATTTTAAACATCATGACATCTCACTGAGTAATCAATAGATTCACATCCTCACTGGAAATGACATTATAAACATTCTCCAAATAAAATTTGGATATTACATCATGATCTCACTGAATAATAAACTTTTAATAGTCTAAATGACAACTTCTGACCATGATATCACAATAGAATTCTCTAAATGTCATTGTTGAGAGAATCATCATGCTAAGCCTCCGTCACCTTCTGTCAGTGCATGTCAAAAGACATTAATGCATCTGACATAATACTTTAGCATTATGGCTCATCATTATAGGCTGCATAGTGCGCTGCGGAAAAACGAACCACACAACCATTAAATCTTTCCTTAAGGTGGCCTCAGCCCATTAGATGATCACATCATTAATAAACACCATAAACATGGCATCAACTTAAACTTAATCTCAATAAAATCTTCGAACAAAATATCGATAAACTTTAGAGAGATACTCATAATTGTGCTCAAAAGAACATCATCTCATAAACATTACTCAACATCAAAATGCTATAAAAGAAATGGCTTACATTAATCTTATAGCACTATATTCCCTTATAAAAATAAGGCGTTTCTGGTGTAAACAGTGCATAAAAGCTTATTTGAAAACTTCTAAACTCAATAAATGCACTAAAAACTAGAAAATCCCAAGGAAACTTCATCTTATAAAATTGCCATATCATTCTCAAATTAAATATCAATTTAACAACATTAAATCTCAACATTCATTGATATTTAAAATGATGCTCAAAGTTTAAAACCTTATTCTAGGCAATTATTTTCTGTATTTAAAAACAGTGCATAAAAACTTAATCAGGAAACTTAAAATGCACTGAGATGGGAAACAGATTTTTTTTTCATTTCTATAATTCCGTCCAGAAAAGGAATAGAAGCTCACTGGAAATTGGCCCAGTAAAAAAACATAATTAACAATACGGGCCATTTCCAACCTGGACTGCAGCCTCTTCCTAAATATGGCCCAACTAACCCCGAAGCCCATCTGCCTCCCGCGGCGAGCTAAGCCGTTGGATCAGATCCAGCGGCTGATCCAACGGCTGTCCTTGCTCGGCGGTGGAACAAAACCAGCATCGCTGCAAACCCTAACTTCATTTCTCACCTCCTCCCCGCGTTTCACGCACCCGACGAGAGAGAGCGACGCCGACGGCTATGCTCTACTCCCCGGCGAAACTGGCCGTCACGGTGGCGACGCTCGACGGAGCAGCGTGCAGGGACACTGTCCCCGCGCTCCTCCGACGAACGCTACCACTCGTGTCGTTTCCCATATGGCGGCGGAGCTTTATGTGTGCGGCACGGCGGCCGCCGGCGCACCTTTCTGGTGATGAAGACGGCGGGCGTAGAAGCACACTACCCGCCGGGATCCATTCCGTGCCTCACGACACGTCTATCCACGCGTCCTCATCCGTCGGGAGGGAACGGCGGCGCGACGTCCTCCTCCTCGCGCAACAGTGGTTGCTGCACGGGCCCCCGGAGGGAAAGGCGACGGCGCGGTGGCGTATTGAGGTTAGTATCTTCATCCACATGAGGGGATTTGTGTGCAATATTGCATTCTAGGTTCGTCAACAATTTGGGGATTTCTGGCAGGGTTAGGGTTTCGGGATAACAAAAATTTGGGGATTTTTCTCTTCTGGTCAAATTCGTGCTCCCTATTTCCAATATCACTGAAATTTTGGTGCCATTCCCCTCCTTCTAATTGCTAATGAATCGGAACAGTAATAATCCTTGAGCATTTAATTAAGCACAAAGAAAAATAAACATTATCTTAGGCTAATTACTTTGTTGAACATGATTATTAGCACTGCTCCGTAGCAAAAAGAATAATTAACATTATAATCAGGAATGCACATTGAATTTGGCCGAGGCTTAAAAACTTTCCCTAATCATACTTAGGGTTCTAAAGCAATCAGATCAGGCTCTGATACCAATGTTATCACTAATTCTTCATTAGGAGGGCTTAAACAATTCTGATTGCAAGTAGAACACCTAATAGGATCTTAACAGAGGGATTAGGGATTGCTTACAAACTGTTGAAGAAGACGTGACTGCCTGCTTGATGCAGGTAGTACTTGTGGTGGAAGGAGTGGTCGAGGTAGTCGTCGCCGGAGCGCCGTAGTCGTGGAGCAGTCCCATGAACGCCGGCAGCAACAAACCCTCCTGGTGGCTGACGGTGGAGATCGTCTTCGGCTCCCTTTAGCGCTACTTTAGGATCGTAGTTTCTTTTTGGGTTGAACCTTAACGTGTCTATCGTTGGATAACACACGAGGAGTCCTTTTCTTATATAGGTTAAGCGCCTGGGAGCCGGACCGAGTCCAATAGTTGGTTAGCACCCCCGATTAAAGTGCGTGTTGTGGGAGTCAAGGTCCCCTACTTTTTCTCTTGTTTGTTTAAACCGGAGATCAACTCCAACACTTGGGACAAGTTGGAAAATCCCACCCATTTCCCCCTCTACAACGAAATTCAGAAACTACACGAGGTAGGAGTGTCAAACCAATCCGTCCATAAATTACACTGACTCAGAATATACAACTGCGCCCAATTCTGTAGCAAAGAAATTAACAATTAAGCTAGGGCCGCGCAAGATCCTGCAGCCAAGAACGCACCCCCACGAACTGGGCACGAGGAAGACTCGGAAACAGAGCAAGAACGACATAAAGACGCACCAAATTCCACCATAGGGGTCGAGATTTTGGCGACAAGAACGCCGAGAAATCAAGCACGCAAGATACAACAGGACGCTGGAACTCACCGCACCCAAGATACATTATGACCAAACATCCATCTTAGGCCGATTTTACCAAGAACTAGCAGACAACAACTTCGGACAACTTAAAGAAAATCCCATCCCTTTTCCCCTCTACAACGAAATTCAGAAAACTACACAAGGTAGGAGGAACTTGCAGATATCAAACCAGTCCGTCCAAGAATTCACCAACTCGGAGAATGTACGACCAAGCTCGATTCTGCAGCAAAGAAACTAACAATTAAACTAGGGCATCGCACGATCCTGAAGCCAAGAACGCACCCCGCCACGAACTGGGCACGAGAGCAAGAAGCCAAGAACGCCATAAAGAAACATCAAGACGCACAAAATTCCAGTAAACGGATGATTTCTGCGCGAACATTCGGCACCTAGGATAAAACAGGACGCAAGAACTCACCGTATCCTCGCCGGCGACACGCGGCGAGGGTCCTGGGCCTGAAGCGCGGACGGTGAGGTAGCAAGCGTAAGCCGTGGCGCCGCCGCGGAGAGGCACCCCGCCTCCGCTACCGCCGCCGCCGTCGCCGCTCGTTCCGGCGCTGGATGCCGGAGCCAGGTCATCGCCGCCGCTGCTGTTTCCTCTGTTTTCTGCGTTCCAGCGCTGGAGTAGTACTTTCTTTTTTTTTTTTTTTTTTTTTTTTTGAGAATTCCTGGTCTTTTACAGTACAGCTGTAGTATCTGAACTCACGCACAACTCACACCACACACACTCAACACCACAACGCACGCCACCTGTGCGCAAGCTAGACCTAACCAGACTATACTAGGCTTCTGGGCCCCGTGAGCCTAAATCTACCGGGAAACCCCTGCGGTGGTGGGTGCACCACAATACCTCTGATCGAACCACGTGGAAATGGCCCAGAAGCAGGAGCCGAACACTGTTCACGTGAAACACTGTTCACGTGAACAGTGCTGCTCGGTGAGGCAGCCCGAAATACGATTCCTGGGAATCGATCCCGCGAGCGGGCGCCAGCCACTGCTGGACCTGCCAATGCGCTACGCGCGTTCCTCAGTAGTACTTTCTTGGGGTGAAAACTCGCCATCCTTGCTGGAGAGGAGTTGACGTTTCTGCCCCTCCGCGAAACCCTGGCTTTTCCCGATTCTTTCCTCTGGTTCGTTCGGAATTCGTGTGCGGTCACTGCTCACTGCTCACGGACCCGAGTGCCACATATTTATACCTTCCGAGGGTCCGCTCGCTAGGAAAGCTCGTAATCGTTTTTTTTTCACCTTCCCAAAGGCACAACTCAACTTGTGCAACTTATGGCGGAAGTGATTCGAAAAAAGAAAAAAACTTATGGCGGAAGCGTCATTTTTCAAGTCAATTTTAATCTATTAAATTTACACTTATGCAAGCGACTTTTTTTTAGTGGAGCAAACAACTTTTCTATGTAATAACATAATTTCTTTGTTTTGCTCTGTAATCCCGTAACAAAAAAAAATTCCCTTTTAATTAATAATTGTGTCTGTCCGAATAAACTTTCTTTTCTCCATGTTGTCCCGATAAAACTTGGCATGTTCCAAAAAGTGTAAAACAAGCCTATCACCCGACAACGCCTTCGACAAGCAGGACCAGCTGGCATACACACGGAACGACATAAGGCGGGAGTCATTTGCACACCACCGTCCTCCAGTTTCCCCTAGCCACGATTCGCGCAACCGCCGTCACCCCTTCCCATCGCCATCTCCGCAACCCCTGTTGTCACGGGTACTCCCTGTCACTCTCTGATTCACCGTCGCTCCTCGTCGGCCCCCGTTGTCATTTTGTATCACCGCAGCTCGTCCTGTCGGCGACTCCAATTTCCCCCTCTCCCTCGACCGTAAGATGCTCGGTTGTTTGCTCGCACATCATTTTCTTTGTTGTTGATTCATTGCATAGCTTAATTTTCCTTGATTATTGTTCAATAGGTTATGAATAGAGACGATGAACTTATATTTCTCACCAAATGATGAAAAAGGAGGCCAACCTGTTAATGATGATGATGAGATCTGATGGTTCTCGCCCTTTCTTTTGGCAGCGCAGGCGGAGAGGGATGGCACTCCCAAAACGCGGAGGGTCAAAAATCGGACAGCTGACCAACAAGAACCATTTAAAACAATGGGGCGTGGATCGACCAACCTCTTTCTTCTTTCTGTCCCCTTCTCTCACCCTCTTAGTCTTTCTTTTCTACTTCTTTTCCCTCGCGACTTGTCGAGCACGACATTCAATATATTTAGATTTTGACAGTTATTATCTCAATTTTAATGAATAAATGATAAGATTTTCTTTATAGGATCATATGAGGAAGACGTTTTAGCTCCTTATAATCTCATATGCTCCCGGTCAAATAAAAAATTCAGAAAAATAAAATATTTCAAAAAAAACTGAAAAACTTGGTGAACAATATATACATGTTTTCCAAATATGATGTCAATTTTCGTGATGAAATGACATGTCTGATGCTCTGCTCCAAAAATAACAAAATAAGTGCTCTAAAAACTATTTTTAAACCCCATTTTGGTCACTGTTTTTCTTTTTCACACAGAACAGAGGAAATGTCATTTCACTACGTAATTTGGCACGTATGTACAAAATTTATGCATGTTCGTTTTCCATCTGTTTCCGTATCTTTTGAAACGTTTTATAATTTATTGTAACTTTTATTTTATCAGTAGCACACGAGATCGGAGGCAAACCGTGAATTTGCGGAATCATACACATTTCAACAAAACTTTGTACCCCATCTGTGTCCATGTGTGGGACCCGAGCTGCCTGCCGCTATGGGGCGTGGACCTTGGACGTGTCGCGGGAGGCAGCGAACACATGGCGCTTGCACCGCCCGCCGCTCTCATATCCTGCCTTCGCCGACCGCTCCTCCTCTCCCACTCGCATGCTCTCCCGCGCGCCTCCTCCGCCACCACCGCCTCGCCGCCGCCTCTGCCTCGCCCCATCCGCTTCGTCGCCGCCGCCGCCATGTCGTCGTCCGCGCCGTCCCACGGCGGCGCGGGGAAGCCGAACCGCGTCGCCGCCGAGCACAGCCCCTACCTCCTGCAGCACGCGCACAACCCGGTGAGCCCCCCCCCCCCCCCCCCCCCCCCCCCCCCCCCCCCCCCCCGAGCTTTCCTCTGCTCGCGCGACCTGCGGGATTTCGCCGAGCACCTTGCAGTCGCGTACTCGCTGCTTAATTCGAGGAATACTTTGGACAATCTGTAGGTTTTAGGTACCATTACTGATCTGGCGGCTTGTTGACTTCGTGCAGGTTGACTGGTATCCTTGGGGAGACGAGGCTTTCGAGAAGGCTCGCAGACTGGACATCCCCATCTTCCTCTCAAGTAATGATATGCACCATCCAAAATGGACATCTCCATCTAATACCATCGAGTTCGATTAGTTCCTTTCTGATACAGTTATGCTAGAGTTGCGTAGTGGACCGATGCGCGGTAACTCTGTAAACCCTTGTGTTAGATCAACAGCTATTGGTGCCATTTCGAAAAAAAAAATCAGCTATTGGTTCATTCTGCTATAGCTCGGAGCAGAGAAATGACTGGCAGTCTGGCATTGTAGAATTCGTGGTAAATAACGTGGTATGGGGGTGGTCGCAAGGTGGAAACAAAATCTATAATGTATTTCAAATCCATCCATCTGTTTCGTTTTAGCCAAACCGAAACTTCTGACTTTCATAACACAAGCTTGTTAGTCGTTTGCTCTAAAGTAACATGCTTCTTTTGCTGCATGGGGAATGTTGATGTGTCCGTGAAGTTGGCTACAGTACATGCCATTGGTGAGCTGTCTTCAGCATCTGTTATTCTGTTGAAATGATTTTTTTGTCACTTTTATCTTCTTCTTGTTAACTTGATGCTAACCTCAGTTTCCGTTGTCCCTTTTTTACTTGGCTGAATGTTAAAGGTGTCATGTGATGGAGGTCGAATCTTTTGAGAATGAAGAAGTTGCTAAGATCCTAAATGACTGGTTCGTTAGCATCAAGGTACTGTTCTGTTCACAACCATTTATTGCTATTTGTTTCACTTCTGAGTCTGTTACACGTCTTCAGTGTGTGAAAGTTAAAGGTACCATACCGTGTAACTGCAATTCTTCTTTCTGATTATTAGTTTTGACAGGTGGATCGTGAAGAGCGGCCAGATGTTGACAAGGTATACTGTTTTCTAGTGATAAAAATATAGATGTATAAAACCGCTGTTGCTCGTGGAGCTGTAAGCTTTATTTTCCTTCTTTTTTTGTCGTAATCAAAAGTTTTTTCTTGGTTTCCTTTGGGTGTTAAACCAGGTTTTATTGATGACAACCGTCACATCTTTTGTTGTCATAATCAAGCTTTATTTTCCTGTTTTTATTGTCATAATCGGAAGTTTTTTCTTGTTCCTTTGGATGTCACACCAGGTTTTATTGATGATATTATCACATCTTTTAGGTATATATGACATACGTGTCAGCGCTGTACGGCGGCGGTGGCTGGCCTTTGAGCGTCTTTTTATCGCCGAACTTGAAACCATTGATGGGTGGCACATACTTTCCACCAGATGATAATTATGGAAGACCTGGGTTCAAGACTATTTTAAGGTATCAGCTGAAGTACAACATTTCTGAAGTTGATATTTGGTACATGACGATCTGACAGTTTTGCACATAACTTCTTTTCAGGAAGGTCAAGGGTGCCTGGGAAACTAAACGTGATGCGCTTGAGCAGTCGGGAAATGTGGTCATCGAGCAACTTAGAGATGCATTATCTGCCAAGGCTACATCTCAAGATGTGCCAAATGATGTGGCTGCTCGTTATGTAGATCATTGTCCGGCCGGCGGTACAGAATAGCGCCGATTCCGTCAAGTTATAGGACACGAGGAGGAAGAGAGGCTACGGATCATCGCGGTCGATTGGTTGTACTGTTCTGGAAGAAGATTACCATTGTACCCTTTATTTTAGGAACTACCGTTATGCCCTTTTCTCTCAAGCATAGCCTTTGTTCACTCGCAATTATAGATGACTTCCACAACAAGAAAAATAAACACATTCGTCAGCTAAGGATAAAGTTTTATTATCTCTGGATATTTGCATAGATTGATATAGTCAAGCATAAAAAATTGGATAGTGTTGAGCGTCGATAGGGAGGGACCCCTCACATGTCAGATCTCTGCCGTCAGATTCTTGCAGCATACCCCGTCCACACAACAAATTTTGCATCCCATTGCAGCATTGTTACATAGATTCTTCGCACAATAGACAATATCGTATCATTTTGAAAACATCGATGCAACAAAAACATATATGAGTAGGGAGAAAATCCCCATCGCTCGCAATAAATCCCCAAGAAAAAGTAAAAACTCCTGTGCATCATGGCGGCACAACACTTGCAGCACTCAAAAAAAATTGTTGCAACATCTCACACGAGTGTTCGTAGCAAAAAGCACACGAGTTTGCAGCACATGAAAAACACCCATGTAGCATCGATAACGTGAAATCCTAAACTTGTGATCTAGCACCGACCTCACCGTATTAACGGACTCGCCGATCCGGAGTTGGATGCGCTAGCTCGTACCCATTCTCCTTAGGACAACCATTTCTCGTGCACGACATTGAGAACGCATTCATATCACACCTACCCTTAATCTTATTTTGTATTGATGAAGAATGATTAATAGAATTGATGAGGCTGCTGAGTGTACGAGAAGGTTGTTAGTTCCATATGTTTATTGTGAAACCCCCCAATAGTAAAATGGCTCAAGATGACTTACTAGAAATCAAAAGGGGAAGATACATTTCTCAGTTTCTTGAGTATAAGGATCTTGCACTATTAAGAGGGGATAAAATGTGGTCATGTACTTGTTTAAGTCCATGTATACACGATAAAGCCTTACCCATGCACAGAAAGATCCCACTGAAGACATGCTGAAAAGGAGAAGGCGACAAGGTGAAAAGCTGACGTTTTGAGCCCGTCAGACTTTCCGGCCCTTTTGCTGGTAGGTTGTCCAGTGCCTCAAAGGTCTGCTAGTCAGGGAACCGTACATACTCCGGACAATGATCAGGCCTTGTCTAGGGACATTATATTACCCTCGTCGGAGTTTCCGACATTCACGTGACGGACTGTTCGGTGCTTTCAACAGAGGAATGTAGCTCAGCTATTCGCCGCGTTGTCTGGCTGCCTACCAGTCTCCAAACTATCTGACCCGAACTGTCCGGTGCAATGTTAGGTGCCCCCGAGCGGCTATTTTTTCGCAGCCTTCAACATTTCAAATATGAGATATTCACCTTGCCCCCCACCCCATCTCGCATCTTCTTCTTTGATTCCTTGAGAGCTTTTTGAGAGATTTGAGAGAGGACCTAACCCTAGTCAAGATCTTTGGCTCCTCGCTCTTTTGACCAATCAACTTTTCCATTCAATCAAGAACCAAGCTTTCCCCTTCGATCTTGTTACTCTTGAAGTCTCAAGGCTCCTAGGCGGTAGGAGTTGTTGGAAGCTTTCAAGGATTGTGGTTTTCTCTAGATTTTTGTGGGGGATTTGTGGCCTCCCAAATGTCTCCACCAGTGCTTGAGCTCCTACTTCATGGAGGAGGCTCTAGGTGAGTAATACGAGCATTCGTAGCATTCGGGAGTTCTTTCGTGGTAACGTCCACTTCTCCAACGATGACCAACTTCCCTTAAAAAGCAAACATCGGGATACATCTAATCTCTATATGTCTCAGTTATTTCTATATGTTTCACTCGGTCTTTACGTCTGTGATAGACATCACAATTGAAGTATCTTATTGCATCATATGTGGTGTTCCATTAGTTCATTAGACACCTTATTTATCCACAGAGTCTAAAATAAGTTAAAGGAAAAGTAAATTTGTAGTAACTTATTCACACCCCTTTAGGTTAGCCATCTCGATCCGTCAGCGGTGAGCATCCATGGCGGCATGACAAAAGTTTCACTGCCACGGCGACACTTAGTCTTTGGACGCATGGTGGCGGCGCTCAGATGGCCTACATGATATATGCTCACATGCTCTACCACAATCAAGAAAGAAATTAGAAGAGTAGGGAAGCTTCACATGTGTGGGCGCTGGGAAGGAAGCCAAACAGTATCGCAGACAACTGGGCTGATCAACGAGTCGATCTGTCGGATGTTTTGTTCACTTACATAAAAATGCACCTATATAACCCAAGAGTTTAAAAAAACTAAATGTGAGCTCGGAAGAAACAATCACAAGTGGCAGGGGTTTCTTTAGATCACGGGGATTAAAAATGTAGAAGTAGAAAAAATACAAGTAATTTAACATGAATACAAGTTAATACAGAGGATTGGAATGCATCATAATAATCATTTGGATATAACAAAGGATAAAGTGATTTGTTCGTACACGAATAAGTGTACAATTTCGACCTTTGGTCCAAAGGATATTTAAGGGGGAAATCTTAAATGCCGCAAAGACCTTCACTCTAGAGCGGGGTACATATTTTTGTAAGTCGTGACTTGTTCATGAAAAGACTGTAATCCTTTTGTGTGGGTACAATCTCCATTGTTCCAAAGAATTAATATTCAGGAGAAAAACTTCAATCCTACAAACACCTAGCTAGGGTCTAGAGACGGACTATATATTTTTTTAAATTAGTGCCTTGTTCATTCACAATCATAATTCTTGTGCGGGTTATCCATAGGAAATTAAACACGTGGAAAAAGGACGTAAATGGAGGGACCATATATGAAGGAAAAAAACGTAATTTTCGAAAGATTGTGGATTTTGCATATGCAAGTGCCCAACACACCTTTGTGATCGATGGAGAGCTAGCTAGTAGTGGGGCACAGGATCCGCACCGTTCTCGTCAAAAGTCACCGATCGGGACGGGGCTTGCCTGCTCCGCCTTTGTGCTCCCATCCGTGCTCCCCGCCCTCGATAAATCATCCAACGGCTACTGCAAAATTGCTCTCTCTGCGTTCTATTTCGAGCAACAAGAAAAGTCAAATAACTCCGTATTTACTTTTCCTCCCTGTACATGTACCTCCCTCTACCAGTATCTCTCCCCTCCCCCATTCGCTTTCCCAATTCTGACACCGGACATCTGGTGGAGCAATGGCTGTAGCCTGCAGCCAGCCGCTGACGGAACCGGAAGCGGAGCTACTCCTTCCATGTCCAGAGTCCTCCAATGCCATAGAACGTCGGGATGAGCGGGCCACTTTGAAGTCTAGAACCTCATTCACGGGTAGGAGATTTAAGATCGCTAGTCACGGCGCTGGACGGTGCTGCAAGCCGGAGCGGAGGAAAGCGGAGCGCGCTGCACGCATCTGGCTAAGTTAGGAGGAGAAGAGGAACAGCCGGAATCGGTGAACGGCGTGGCCGCCGAGGCAGTGTGCGACAGGGATGCAGCTCGGAGGCTTGCGTGGCGACCGATTCTGCGCATGCGGTCGGCGGCGCGCCGGCGCGGCTCGTGTTCAAAGCCGCCGGCACCACGGTGATGGCTAACCCCTATTGGCAGACGGCGCGGCAACGGCCCACCTGCTCGGCAACAGAATCAATCGTGGGAGGTCGCTTGAGTGGCTGTGGCTCCAACGTTGTGGCATGGAGTTGGCCGGAAGTGTGGCCGACGTCGTCGACACGTCCATGGCCGAAGAGGACGAATTCCAGTTGAAAGGGGATTATTCTCCTCATTCAGTTTTACCGTTCTGCATGTATTGCGGAGGAAACGAGTATTATTTTCTGTATTTGTGTTTTATTTTCGGAAGGGGGACAAGGTAGATGGGATCACGGGAGCCGTTTGATTATTTATTTGCGGTGGGGAGCACGGATGGGAGCACATAGGCGGAGCAGGCAAGCCCCATCCCACCGATCGAAACCACAGGGCACGCCCGATCCATCTTTCCAAGCCTAACAACGCTGCAGGCACACAAGAAGCAAAGAAGAGAGCTACACCAGATCCGGTTTTGGGGCTTTGTGATCGATCCTAACCATATTGATGCATGTTATCATGCATGTGAAGAGTTAGGGAACTGCGTTAGCTTTCCTAGGCACGGCGATTAGCTAGATCAGATCTCTACTTCTTTTGTGTGTGGTTTCGTTTCATGGACCAGCTAGCTTGTCGTTCGTGAGATCATCGATCGGCTTGTTACTTGGAAGCGAAATGAGGGACTTCTCGACCTCTTCGTGGCCACGTGATCTCGTCAACGATGAAGTCTGTGCTACTACGGGCTCGATTCGTAGGATTTTCAAAAAAAAAAAATTGTATAGTATTGATATCTTATGGAAATTTTCTTTCGCAAGCCGAATCATAGGATCATACTTTATAGGAAAAAATCTCATAGAAATCGTCTAGTACAAACTTCAAAGGAAAATATCATGAGGTCTAACCTAATGGAAAATTACTTCACCACAATAATAAAAAATTCCTCTTCCCATAGGATTTAATCATGGCATCCCAATCCTATACGATTCCTATTTCTACATTTTTCCTATCCTATTGATCAAAAGAGCCCTACGTGTTAATTTACGGTGAAGTAGGCTTTGGTTTGGCACACAGCCCGTGGCACCACCCGCCTCTCATTTTTTCCTTCTTCTTGTTTACTCATCTTCCCTTGCTCATATGTCAATCATCAACTCACTATTTTGTCGTAGAAAATACAATATCTCTCCAAATCCAGTGAATTGGCATTCATTAGTGTGTAGAACCACAAAACTGAGATCAAAATTCAAAAGAGGTATTTCCTTGCTAAGTGTGACAGTAACAAACACCAGCTCTGGAAGCATCGGTTCGGAGAGAAACCATGCAGTGACAGTACAACATCTTTGTAGACCACGGGCACTTGTAATTGAACGGAGACTCTGTTTCGTCCTGCCCGCTCCCGCTTGCGGCAGGGCGAAACCCTAGCCGCCGCCACCTTCAGCCCCCACCTCCTCCCTCCCCTCCCCTCGCCGCCGCCGGAGGGCGTCGCCGGGCAAAGCCCGGGCGGCGTCGGCGTCGGCGACGCGGGCGTCTTGGCCGCGGGGGGCGCGGCGCTTTTCGCGGGGCGTGGCGGCATGGCGGCTCCGGCGGTGGCGTGGTGGCTGCGAGGTCCGGCACCAGCGATGACAGCGACGGCGGCTCGCCGGTGCAGCTGGAGGAGCGGGTGGCCAAGCTTGGCCAGCCTGTGCGTTGGGGCGATTCAGGGGCGCCACCCGGCGCGGCCATGGTGGTCATGGTCTCGGCGATTCGGCGACCTGTGTGTGCGTGGAGGTCAGTGCGGCCACGGGACGGGGCAGGGGCTCCGCTCCCTCACCGAGCTCTGCGGTCCTCGCCCCAAATTTGGCGCCATCGGTAACCATGGGGGTTGCCGGCCGTCGATCTGGTGGAGGAGCCCTCTCTCCTACTCTCTCCTCATCGTCGGGGGACGTTGAGCCTAGACGCCGGGGCGGCGGCCCTGGAAGGAGGGGAACCTGTGGGTTGGCGGGCGAGCCCGAGGTTCCGTTGGTGCTGGCTAGGACCACGGCCGTGTGGACGGGTGGTGCCTGGCGAGCTGCAATCCGCGGCAGTGGTGTGGTCGCCGCCATGGCGGTGCCCCTTGCCCTGTGTCGGAGGTGGAGAGGTCATGCCGAGGGGAAACCCTTATCTTGGTTTCTACCAGGTCGCGGCGGCGGCGTCCGTGGACGTCGTTCCCTTCTTGAAGGCGTCGATGTGGCTTTCCTCTGCCCTCCTACGTGCTCCGGGTGAAAACCCAAGATTTTCGGATTGGGCGGTGGCGGCGTTCTACGTCGTGATCTTCTTGAAGACACCGCCTTGGAGCTCGCGGTGGGTAGCTCTCTGGAGGCTGGGTGGCGGAGTCTTCTTCGGCGTTCTTCCTCCGGCAAAGCTTGTTGCTTGAACTGCTCTCTCGGCGTTTCTTGTTTGGACCTCCATGGTGTGCCTCAGCGTGGAGGTGTTTCCCTGGTGGCCGTCTCCGCTGCCGTTGGGCGGGTCTCGGCGGTGTGCAGTGTGTGTTGGTGTGCCGTTCTCGACGATAGGGTGTGTTTGGCCCGACGACTTTGCCCGTGTTGACGGTGTGCAGCTTTCGTCGGTGTGCCAGTCCGACCTCGAGGGCGAGCTTCGACCCAACACCTTTGCCCGCCAAGCTGGCTCTCAACCTCACCGGAGTAGCCTTGGGTGGCGTCTGTCCTATTGGAGTTTCTTTGGTTGTCCTGTTTCTTGTGTGTGTGAGTGCAGTTCGGTGTTGTAAGCTGGGTTCAGCACTTTGTACCTTTGTCGCCGTTTGTGGCGTTATTAATTTAACGTCGGGTCTTTTAGGCCTTTGGTCTAAAAAGAAACCATGCAGTGCACCGTCCAAGAGCACCAAGAAAAAAAGATGAGGAACTGTTCCGTGTAATGCCTATCTGGACCGCTGGACGATCTTAGCAGACATTGCTGAACCCAGTCACGTCGATAGCCACCGGCCACGAAAGTAGCAAGCACAGGTAGAACTCGACACTCTTTTTTTTTAAACATGAACTCGACGCATTAGTTTGGAGGAAGTTCGGAAAAAATGCATAAATGCTCCAGAAGGTTTAGTAAATAGATTCTTCTTGCCTGAAAGGGGTGTTAGCCAGCATAAATGCAGATGCTGCTCTTCTGAAATCGGCCATGGCTGCAATCTGCAGAAGTGGCGATGAGAGTTCTATCCGTAGCAGCTAGCGCTGTAACTCTGCAGGATACGCAAGATCCTGAAACTTTCGGAGCTACGGCATTGCTCTGAACTCTCAAGACAGTAGGCATCCTTTTGTAGACAGCGTTTTTCACTTCTACATGATGGGTAGAGTTTTCCATCTCCCTCTTAGAAAAAGAAAATACAGACAGATTGGGATGCCTACAACAACCTGGGCTGTTAAGAAAAACAGTTTGAACTCACCCCACCCCTGCCATTTCTCTCTTAAGAAAATGCTGATAGATTGGGAATTTGGGATGCCTACAGCCTGGGCTGTTCAAAGTGCAGTTTAAACTCAACCCACCCGTTCAAACTGTCAGTTTGTATTTTTTTCTACTTGGTTTGTTTCAGGGTGTTGATCAATGAATACAAATGAACTTCACTGCAAAAAAACTGAAGACAGATCAACATGCTTACCAATTGCCGGTTTCCACGAAAAGAACTGAGCCGCTTTGTTCTACAATATCCAGGAGATATTTTGTGTGTGGAGAAAAGGCAACAATATCCAGGAGACCCAGTGATATTCACATGCTGTTCATATGCTGATCTCTTAGAATCAACTCAGAAAAAACAGGTTAATGAATTCCCTTGTTCATGGGAACATTGTTTTCAAGCTCTGACTTGCACACTGTAACACAAAGCCACAAACTGAGCAGGAAACTGAGACAGTCATTTTGGCTAAAGGCAACTTCCATTCCATGCTATGAAATGCGGCGACAGCTGAGTTTCAGAGGGTTTGCTGTGTGTTTCCTCCACCTGAACACACAATGTAGTGGGGCACAGGATCCGCACCGTTCTCGTCAAAGTCGCCGAAACCACGCACGTCCGATCCATCTTTCCAAGCCTAACAGCGCTGCAGGCACACAAGAAGCATAGAAGAGAGCTACACCAGATCCGGGTTTGGGGCTTTGTGATCGATCCTAACCATACTGATGCGTGTGGCATCATGTGAGGAGTTAGGGGGCTGCGTAAGCTTTCTTAGGCACGGCGATTAGAGATCATATCTCTACTTCTTTTGTGTGTGGTCTCATGGACCAGCTTAGCTTGTCGTTCGTGAGATCATCGATCGGCTTGTTACTTGGAAGTGAAATGGGGACTTGTCGACCTCGTCGTGGCCATGTGATTTCGTCAAGGATAATGTTTACGGGCTTATTTGATTCGTAGGATTTTCAAAAGATTTTATAGTATTGAAATCTTATGAAATTTTTCATTCGGAAGCTGTTTGAATTATAGGATCATATCTTATAGGAATCTTGTGATACAAATTTCGAAGAAAAATAACATGACGTCTAACCTAACCGAAAATTTCTTCACCACACCTCATTCATATTATTCAATTAGACATGCCATCCTAATCCTATAGGATTTCTATTCCTACAACCTATTAATCAAAAGAGCCCTACGTGTAATTTGCGGGTCTTCTGGTCAGCCATCTGGCCAGCCAATTGGTATCCAATTGGACACGACGTTTTGTGTCACGGGTGCAGATGTGACCGTTGTATGAAACATTTTTAAAAACTTTAAAATGTCAGAAAATTCTAGAAAACAATATGGATATACACCAGGATATTTTGTATTAGCAAAAAAATTTGCGGAGAAAAGACATTTTTTGTGACATGTAATGTCTTTTTTGCACAGGTCACACAAAATGTCTTTTAACTTTTTGTAAAATGTCTTGAAGTTCATCTGAAATTTTTATTTTAAATTTTTTGACATTTTGAAAATTGTTTTTTGATGACCCGATATGGATTTCCGTGTAAAGTAGGATTTTGTTTGGCACACAACCGTGGCACCACCCACCTCTCCATTTTCCTTCTTCCCTTGCTCATATGTCAATCATCAACTCACTATTTTGTCGTAGAAAATACAATATCTCTACAAATCTAGTGAACTGGCACTCATTAGTGTGTAGAAGAACTCCTTCTATATCAATTTAAAAAACAATTTGCCTTCGTTTCAACATTAGTGTGTAGTAGAGCCACAAAACTGAGAACGAAATTTGGAAGAGGTATTTTTTGCCTGATAAGTGATACAGTAATAAGCACCAGCTCTAGAAGCATCGGATTCGGAGTGAGGCCATGTGGTGCATCGTCCAAGAGCACCAAGAAAAAAAAAGATGAGGAACTGATCGTCGCAAATATGAAGGCCCGTGTAATGCCTATCTGGACGATCTTAGCAGACATTGCTGAACGCCTGAACCCAGTCACGTCGATGGCCACCGGCCACGAAAGGCCAAGGTAGAACTCGAAACTCTTTTATTTAAACATTAACTCGACACATTAGTTTGCGGGCAGTTTGGAAAAAAACTACATCATTCAGGACGGCAACGGCTACAAAAACAAAATGCTCCAGAAGGTTTAATAAATAGATTCTTCTTACCTGAAAGGGGTCTTAGCCAGCATAAATGCAGATGCTGCTCTTCTGAAATCGGCCATGGTTGCAATCTGCAGAAGTGGCAATGATAGTTTTATCCGGAGCAGCTAGTGCTGTAATTACGGCATTGCTCTGAGAGCGAATATTCCGCAACTAGTTGCGCCCGCACCCCGTTATCGGATGTCCTATTTTCGAGTTTTCAAAAAATGCAAAATAAATCATAAACATTGGTTATGGTGTTTCTCGTGCATCCACAAATTTTCATTCCAAAATATGACCATATGTGTCCTGCACAAAAAAGAGAAGACATAAGTGAATAGTATCATATACCATTCACACATCATTTGGTTTTTTTGTGCAGTCCAAAGTTTTGGATGAAAATTTGTGGATGCACGATAAACAACATATCCAGTGTCCATGATTTATTTCACATTCTTTTAGAACTTGGAAGTGCGACATGCGGAATATGATGAGGGCGCAACTAGTTGCAAACTTTAGTTTCCCCATTGCTCTGAACTCTCAAGACACTAGGAACTCAGATGGGGATGCCGATGCTATTGGCTGATGTTGCGCCGGGCTCACTCACTCCTTTTGTAGACAGCATTTTTCATTTCTACTGTTATACATGGTGAATAGAGTTTCCCATTACTTTACTAACTATATAAAAGGAGTGCAAAACGGCGAGCTGTGGGGTGGTCACGTTACTGTACCATCTACAGTGTTCAGCAGTGATTTCGCCGTTTGGTTCGCTTCCCTGTACCGGATCGTCCGTGTGGACTATATAAAAGGAGTGCAAAACGGCGAGCTGTGGGGTGGTCACGTTACTGTACCATCTACAGTGTTCAGCAGTGATTTCGCCGTTTGGTTCGCTTCCCTGTACCGGATCGTCCGTGTGGACGCGTCGGTCCTCTAGCGCTGCCACCGCTTGCCAGCCACCACTTCCCTGTATGCGTTCCGGTCAAAAAAAAAGGGCAGCCCAACAAAGACCAGATGCTTCTTCTTCCTTCCTCGGCCTCTCCCCATCGCTTCCTCCTGCCTCCACGTCCAGCCCCTCCCCTCCCCATCTTCCTCCTCCTCCCTGACCCTGCCTCCGCGCCCGTCCCCTCCCCTCCATGGCCGTTGCCGCGGCCGCTGTGGCGGCGCCGGCGGTTCTACTGATGTGTTTCCGGGGGAGGCGAATACGGCGGAGGAGGCGACCAAGAAGGCCAACGCCGCGCTGGTGCGGCTGTCGTGCCGGCAGCTACGGCGCGCCATGAGGGCGTTCGTGGCCAGGGCCAAGCTCGGGCAGGGCTAATTCGGCGCCGCTTGAATCGGCCCCGCTATACACGGCGACCTCTCGCCGGCCGCAGCAAGATGAGGTCCGGCGGCCGCCGCATCGAGGGCGGCGGCGACGTGCGGCGCGAAGATATCCTGGTTCTTCTCCAAGGCGCCTACCGCTTGCTCTCCACAACAACTCCCAACCCCGCCCATGGCGCCCTCCAGGAGCAGTTCATGGAGACCCAGGTCCAAGCTCCACCGACCAAGTCTTTTTCCCCTAGATTTTTCCTTCTATTTCTCCTGGAAATTGCTCGGTGGTTGTTACACTCGATTCATTCATGGTTAAATTCGTTTCCTTGATGCTGCTAGGATTCAGAGGCGCACTGATGGCTTCTGGCTTCTTTTACTAACATTACCTCCCTATTCAGAGTCAAAGACATGCCATTCCATGTTCATGTCGCTATTCAGGATGGCAACGTTCGGCCAGCTTCAAGGTTTTTAGTTCTCTTCAGTAATCTTCATACTTATTTCTTTTTTCCTGTAATTTTATATTCATGTATATTCCTCCGCCCTTTTCAGTCGTACAAATGTGTTGGCATCTTAGATGACGATTTTGATTCCCGTTCATCTGGAATTGGGAAGAAAAAAGCATGCTGACATCAATATTGAATTTCGTTTATGGATGTACTAAGGATATTGCACATTGTATGGATGTACTATCATCTTTTGAGCCCCAGAATCATCAGATTACATGCTCTTTTTTACTGAAGAGGGAGAAATGCAGTTGCGAGGTAAGCTGCGTTGCTTAATACATTTTTCTTATATTGCAGTAATAAATATGCCAAGATACACATTTGTGTGCCCTGTCATTAAGATAACCATTGCACCGTCAGATCCATGCCTCCTCGCACACTTGCTGAGACATTGTCTAGATACATACGCAGATTGAATGTGTGATCTCATACTCTTGGCGTCTCTTTTCACTTAAATCCTCTTGGTTTCGAGCATTGTGTACTAGAAAGCATGATCCCAGTTTAGTGTAAGTTTCTACTTTTTTCTTAGTAGTTTAATCCCATGAATTTAAGTGTTGTCTATATCATGCTGCTGTTACCACATTGTTCCCAATCTACCATAGGAGGTAACCTGACTTGGTTATTTTTGTGTGCAGAAAATGCACGTTGCAGATTAAAATATGCCACTCTCCTTTAGGCCAGTGCTGATTGCACAAACCTTCCTTGGAATCTACTCCCCGAACAGGCTCCTCCACACCCTGGACTAACCAAAATATTTGTTCTTTTTTGGATGAAGATATTATTCTATTTTTTCTCAAAAAGATATTATTCTATATATTTTGCATGGCGAGCGCATATGACTTCAACTTATGATTTATAATATTTGGCCAAAGCTGATATAAGGTGATCTTTTTACAATTTTATCTTCCATGAGTTTATTGATTTATTATGCTTTCGTATTTTATTGAAAAGTCCATGAGGCTTACTTCCCGCTTAATTTTCTCATTTTGGCAAATCATAAGCTGAAATAGCCAGCTAATATATTTTGATTGTAGTTTCATTTTTTTTTTTGATTGTATATCAATCAACAGCACATTTTTTTGATCAAATATCTTCTGCCTAGATAAATTAATTTTGATTTGGTACAACCACACTTTCAAGTGTTGACCCTTCATATTTGGTATAGGTTGTTGTATAAAGAGGACATGGACAGAGAGGTGAAGGTTTTCTCCATCTGATTCGTGACGCCGGAATTTTTTCCCTGCTCATCGGTCTTCTCTCTGCCTCCAAGCCACATGTGACGAAGTTATGCCGAAACGCTGGTGTTCCTTTGCCATACTGCTGGAGAAGGTTTCGAATTTGCTATTGATTTCTTGGTACCTATCATCTTCGTAGTTACCAGTGTAAATAGGATCGCTCGCTCATTGTTATGCAGGTTGGCACTCCTTTCGGAGTAGAATTGCATGGAAATCAATAGCAGAACATGAGTTGCAAAATTGGTAATGTGATCTTAGAATCAAGTTTTGCATTTGTATAAATTCTGCAAGTATGGACTTATTCTGCAAGTATGGACCCTGGTTATCTAACTCAATATAACATGAGTTGCAGACACCTTCGCATTTCTTTGGAAAGAAGGTTAGCATCTCCGTGAGGAGCTTTCAGAATTCTCCTTCACATGCTATATGATTCCAATGTTTTGTTCGCACAACCAAACGTCTATAAAAATAGCTTTGTAGCTTATCTGTATCAACTTTGATTATAAGTATATTGTTGGCTCGCCTGCTTAGGATCTTTCCTGTCTTCTTACGACCACAACTGCTCTTTTATGCACCAATCTGATCACTATTTCTTTAAATGCAACTTACAAGTTCTATGTTATCTTGCAAAATGATGTTCTATGTTATCTCGCAAAATGATCTCTCATATGATAAATTTTCCAAGCTAGACCTTGCCGCTGTTAGAGTAGGTACTGTCTATTATATACGAAATACTGTTTTCTGTGAGTTTTGCTAACTTGAGTCATACTGTTCTATCCATTGCAGGCCAACCGATGAATATTCAGCTGCCTTTGTCTTCAGAGTTTCATCATCTAGATGATCCATATGGCCTTACATGTATTGTTCGCCCAAGATAACCCCTTCATGTCTCTGTATATGAACAGTGAATAAATACTGCAAAAACAGACCTAATACAATGGAGAACTGAATACAGTTCAGTTGGGTATGTGGTCACTCAGACTGCTGACCTTCAGATAACTGGATTACTCTGCAACATGAACGCAGAGCCAGTGATTGTGGATGTGCTAAGTCCTTCTGAATTCTTGCCGCGCCTTATAATTTTGATCTGTTCGGTGTAGGCATACCAAAAAGAAAATTTAGACAATTACAGTTGTCTTCTTTATGTACCTTTTATGGTTCATTTTGTTCAGGATAATGTTAGAGGAAAGAGAGATGTGCTCAAACGACTAGATAGCAGCATAAAAGTATTAGAGGACTACAACTCCATTCTGCAACTCTGAAAATTTACACAGCTTGAACTGTCTACAATTCTTCCTACTTCCGATTTTAATATTACAGCGGATCATTTCCCTAGGCAGTTCATATTTGATTGTCCTCACCGGTCTATACCCAACATTGCAAAGCCAGATTACTTTCACATAATTTACTCTTATGTATGAGTGTATTTTCCGGACTCCACTACTTACCGAATTTGTCATATTCCGACCGCGGCGTGCCGCTGTGCCTACGTTTTATTCCCAAAGCAGACACTCTTACCAACCAGCCAATAACCAATTAGGCAACATACACCCGCCAATTAATAGACAACGGAATTTTTCAGCAAGGGCGCGGCGTCACCAATAACCAATTAGGCAACATACACCCGCCAATTAATAGACAACGGAATTTTTCAGCAAGGGCGCGGCGTGACGCCGCGCAAGATTCACCTAGTTTCTCTCTTATAAAATATACAGACAGATTGGGATGTCTACAACCTGGGTTGTTAAGAAAAACAGTTTGAACTCACCCTACCCTGCCATTTCTATCTTAACAAAAATACTGATAGGTTGGGATGCCTACAGCCTGGGCTGTTCAAATCGCACTTTGAAACTCGACCCACCCGATCAAACCGTGAGTCCATCTCTTGTTCTTGGTTGGTTGCCGGGTGGTGAATGGTGATAACTAATCAATAAAAACAAATGAAATTCCCTAGAAAAATAAAGACAAATGAACTTGCTTACTAATCACCGGTTTCCACGGTTGAGCCGTTTATGCAACAATCTAGAGATAATAGCATAAACATACCACATTTGTAGCGCAATTTACCGATTGGTACTAGTGGACGTCAAAATCGCATTTACATACCACATTTTTCCCAGGTTTTCGCAGAAAACCCAAATCGCTCGCTAAGTCGATTTAGACAGCCGTTCTGACTTGCCGGGCCCACATGTAAGGTGACGTGGCGGCGCGGGACTGTGCACCTTCAGCTCTTTTGCAGGCAGGTCCTCCAGTTTTGACAGAAAATTACGCAAGGGTCCCTGGCACCTTGCAGTTTTTAAAAAACGTACTATTTATTCAAATCTTCATAACTTTTGAATACAAACTCAAATAGAAAAACTTTTAATGCAAAAAGTGATTAGAAATGTTTGAATATTTCAAATATAAACTTGGTTCACTATTTCAGATAATTAAATATGCAAAATAATTAAAATTGCTTCTATTAATAACGTAAACTTCGAAAATTCATTACTTTAAATATATAACTCCAAATGATACAAATAATATGTCTAAATTTATTAGAAAAATCCAAGGAATCCATTTATAACATCCATAATGCACGAATCACATTTTTTCCTCTCGGATATTTTAATTATACAAGGAAACTTAATAATAAATGTGTGCCATTTCATTTATTCTTGCATATTTGCAGTCTCGTCTTTGCCGTCAACACCAGACTGAACTTGTCGATTGGGGCTGGTCCAACAAAAGCATCAACAAGTACACAATGACTCTACAAATATGCAAGAATAAATAAAATGACACACTTATTATTAACTTTTTTGTGTAATTAAAATATCGAGAGGAACAAATGTGATTCATGCATTATGGATGTTAGAAATGGACTCCTTGTATTTTTAAATAAATTTAGACATATTATTAATATCATTTGGAGTTATATAATTAAAATAATGACATTACAAATATGATTCATGCAAATATGCAAGAATAAATAAAATGGCACACATTTATTATTAAGTTTCCTTGTATAATTAAAATATCCGAAAGGAAAAAATGTGATTCGTGCATTATGGATGTTAGAAATGGATTCCTTGGATTTTTCTAATAAATTTAGACATATTATTTATATCATTTGGAGTTATATATTTAAAGTAATGAATTTTCGAAGTTTACGTTATTAATAGAAGCAATTTTAATTATTTTGCATATTTTAATTATCTGAAATAGTGAACCAAGTTTATATTTGAAATATTCAAACATTTCTAATCACTTTTCGTATTAAAAGTTTTTCTATTTGAGTTTGTATTCAAAAGTTATGAAGATTTGAATAAATAGTACGTTTTTTAAAAACAGCAAGGTGCCAGGGACCCCTGCATAATTTTCTGTCAAAACTGGAGGACCTGTCTGCAAAAGAGCTGACGGTGCACAGTCCCGCGCCGCCACGTCACCTTACATGTGGGCCCGGCACGTCAGAACGGCTGTCTAAATCGACTTAGCGAGCGATTTGGGTATTCTGCGAAAACCTGGGTAAAGTGTGGTATGTAAATGCGATTTTGACGTCCACTGGTACCAATCAGTAAATTGCGCTACAAATGTGGTATGTTTATGCTATTATCTCCAACAATCTACAAGATATTAAACCAAGTGATATTGACAAGCTGTTCATATGCTGATCTTAGAATCAACTCAGCAAAACAGGTTAATGAATACCCTTGTTTATGGGAACAATGTTCCAGGCTCTGACTTGCACACTGTAACGCAAAGCAGGAAACTGAGAAAGTGAGGTTCAGAGGGTTTGATGTGTTCCATCCACATAAACACACAATGTAGTTCTTAAACATGAATATGAAGCTGTTCAATCTGCGGCAAGACACCAATCATATCAGCACAACAGCAGTATACAATCTGCTCTACCTTCTGCAAGTAAGCCAATCTCCCCACCTAGCTACAACACGGACCATCACACAGCAACAATGACCACTGATTAATGTCAACCTAGCACACAAGCCGGTAGTTCATCCAAAAAAGAAATTTCCTCACCAAAACAATCCAAAGTACAAAGAAATAACTCTCTACTTCAGAATGTAGCTTCAGCATCCAGCCGAACTATCAATGACGACTGACCCCTCATCGATCACAAACTAATCTGATGATCACTGACCAATGCCGTAGTCGATGCTCAGCTCACGCAGCAACAATGACCACTGATTAATGTCAACCTAGCATAAAGGTCGGTGATCCAAAAAGAAGAATTCCTCACCAACACGATCCAAAGTACGAAGAAATTGCTCTAGTACACGATCTGCTCTTACCTAGCTACAACATGGACCATCCACAGCAACAATGACCACTGATTCATGTACATGCCGGTAATCCAAAAAGAAGAATTCCTCAACAACACTACCCAGAGTATGAAGAAATGTCTCTACTTTCAGAATGTAGCTTCAGCATCCAGCCCAATGAACTGGTTCAGTCCCTCTCAGGAATGATCACTGGCCAATGCCGTAGTCGATGCTCAGCTCTCGCATCGGCGGGATGGTCTCCATGGCGAACACCATGAGGTGAGGGCACGACGCGTTCTCGCCGCCGCGGATCACGAACTGGACGAAGGCGTTCGGGGCGCTGCTGTGGCCGATGTAGGGCGCGAAGTTCCTCCTTTTGGACACGTCCAGCACGTACGCCGGCGCCGGGCACTGCGGGAACCGGGGAGGTCTCGCGTCGTCGACGTCGTCGGCGTCCGGAAGCGTGGCCGCGGAGGTGTCTCCCCACTCCCTCCACCTCGGCGGAAACTTCCTCGGATCGACCAAGCCGCTGGCCCACTCCGTCGTCGAACTGCCCCAGTCGTCCACGGCGACCAACTCTCCGGCGAACTCGCAGATGAAGGCGCCGGGCTGGATCAGGTCCAGCGTCCGGACGCCCCACTCCGTGGCCCTGGACCTGAACACCTCCAGCCGGTGCCTCATCCCTCGCTGCGTGACGCGGTTGGGGCAGCTGGGCGGGCACCCGCACTGGACGCCGCACTCGTGCACCACCGGCATCCCCTGACGAGTGTTCCGTCGGCGTTGTACGCCGGGCCGCCTCCCCCGTTCCTCTTCACGCAGGCGCAGCCGCAGAAGGACGACGACAGCCTCGACGACAACCCGCCGCACCCCGTGGTCCTGTAAACGCAGCACCTGCGGCTTCTCATCGCCATCCTGGGCGGCACCATGGACGACGTCGGGAACTCAGGGTGGGCGATGTACTCGGCATCAAGCGGGGACCTGTCTTCATCCACCAGGTTGCAGACGGGGACACCGATCTTCTCCCTGCCCTGGACATGTCGAGCGTGAGGTAGCCTTCCGGGCGGACGTTGGAGTCGAGCTTGTCGGCGAGGTCCCTGGCGACGCGAAACGCGTTGCTGCCGAGCGGGTCCTGGCCGGGGAGGCGCACGAGGTTGAACCTGCAGACGTCGCGGCCGCACACGCCCGGCTCGTGGGAGGAAGACTCGACCTTGTAGAGCCCGTCGTAGACGTAGACCTTGCCGCTGGGGCTGGCGTCGCAGTCGTGGCACCGGATCACGCGTACCTCGACGCCGTACTTCTCGCTGTACGCCAGCGCGAGGTTGGCCCCCTCGAAGGCCTGGTCGGACTCGTGCTCGCCGCCGCCGTTCGGCCCGTTCCGGGCCCGGCCGCCGCCGCCGCTGCCGGTGTAGACGAGCACGTCCCCGTTGTCGTGGACGTCGAGGTAGCCGCCTGAGGAGACGATGCTGGTGGCGACGGGGTGGCCCTCGGCGACGAGGGTGGCGGGCACGTAGCCGATGCCCGCCAGCGTGCGGCTGTGGAGGCCCACCACGATGAGCTCGGCGCGGTAGCTGAAGACGTCCCCCACGAAGACGCCCGGGACCGGGCCCACGATGCGCTTGTCGCGGTAGAGGCAGAGGTCGTTGGAGAGCATGGCGCTCAGGGCGCGCATGTCGGCGCGCTTGCGTTTGGGGTCGGAGGTGGAGGAGCGGGCGCGGCGGCGGCGGTGGTGGTAGAGGTTGCGGAGCGCCTCGAAGGTGAGGCGCGCGCGGCGCGCGGCGGTGCGGACGGGGAGGAGGTCTGTTCCCTCAGCGGTGGCCTTGACCCGCACCATCTCCGCGGCGTCCGTGCCGCGGTGGCGCTTCCTGCCCCTGGCGGTCGGGGACGAGGCCCGCGCGGCGGCCGAGGCGGGGGCTCGGGCCGGGTTCGCGATGGGAGGCGGGGGCGGGGGAGGAGGCGGTGGCGGCGCTGAGGAGGAGAGGGTTGCGCAGAGGCCGTCGAGGCGGTGCTGGGTGAGGGTGAGGAGGTGGGCGAAGTCGTGGTCGTCGGGGGAGAGCTCGAGCTCGCGTCGCAGGGCGGCGCAGAGGTCGGGCTTGGCGCGGAGGGCGGCGCAGAGGTCCGGGGTGAGCGGGAGCGGCGGCGGCGCGTCGGGGTCAGGCTTGGGGACGAGGAGGCGCGGCGGCGCGGGCTGGGGAGCGGACGACGCCATGGGCGATTGATCGGTCGGCGGCGGCGGCGGCCCTGGCTCTGCTCGCTCGGACGAGGGTTTTTGGCTGGAGGAGCGGACGCTCGCTGGGGCTTTGTCGTTTTGTGGTTTACTCTTGTGGGCGCTTAACCTTTTCATCGGATTCCAATTTCCGTTACCATTTCGGGGTGTGGATGGGTTGCACACGAACTGAGTCGCTCCCTTGTCGTACTCGCCTCGTTGATTCATCTTCGGTATCCAAAGTCCAACCAATCATGCCATGGTTCCACCACCACCAACGTTCATCTTTTTTTTTTTGAAATTTACTGCGTATATTCATAGAAAGTACCAACGTTCATCTTGTTCTAAGTTTCAAATGCATCAGTTCTTTGAGTTTTGAAAGTGCAACTTTTATCACACGAGAAATATCACCATCTTTGGAAATCGAAGTCTAGATGCACCCACTAATCAAAAAATATTTTTCAAAATGTCAAAAAATTTCAAATAAAATTTTCATATATACTACTCCCTTCGTGCATAAATATAAGACGTTTTAGCTATCCAACATATTGTTTACATACATACTAATATGAGTGCATATACACACTAAAATATGTCTACATACATCTAGATATATGTAAATGTGGACAAATGCTAAAACATCTTATATTAAAAAAAATGAAGGGAGTAGATGACATTTTATGTTAGCACAAAAAGTTTCGCGAAGAAAAAATGCATTTTTTGTGGGCTGTGCAAAAAAGACAAATCAGAATTTTTCAAAATGACTTTGTACGCGGTTTTTTTAATCTTTTTTGCACAGGTCACAAAAAATGTCCTTTTTTCGCGAGACATTTTGTGCTAACATAAAATGTCATGATGTATATCCGAAAGTTTGGATTTTTTTGACATTTAAAAAGTTTGTAAAAATGTTATACATAACGGGTGCATCCGCACCCGTAACCCGAAACGATGTGTCCCGTCATCTTCGTTTATTTATGCCTCTACCCTTTTTTTCCTTCATGCGTGCAAAAACAAAACACTACTCCTAGGCCGAGCTACATGTAGCTTTTTATTTTGAAAATTCATATTTTGGAGTTTCAAAAAATCTATAAAAAATCCTGAATGTAGATTATGTTGTCTTCTACCACTGTAAAATCTCAAATATAAATATGCAAAAATAAAAATCTGAATATGAATGAACTAGTAAATAGTGCAAATTTTGAACTTTCCAAAATCTGTTAGATTTTGATATTTTTGTGCAGTACGGAATATAAATTATTTTGAATTGAAATGTTGCACGCTAGTAGAACATACTAGTATCTACATTCAGTATTTTTCAGAATTGTTTGAACTTAAAAAATAAATATATATAAGTTTAATTAGGTATGTAGGGTATGCACATAACGGGGTATACATACCTAATATGTACACATACCTAAGTTATTTATATATATACCTTATTTATACGTGTACTATTAGACACACATAACCGAGGTATATATATCATATAGATACCTCGAATACGCATACCCCAAGGGTATGTGTACCTCCTATATACCCAACATGTGCATAGCCGAGGTATACGTGTTGTCTACATACCAAAACGTACAATATTCAACCCTGGTGCCCAGCTCGGACTCTATTTTGACTTTCAGCTACTCCTACGGTTATTAAATAAGGATTAGTAAAGCAATGAATACAAGTTACAACTGCACTGTAAATGCAAAAGGAGGGGCATTTGAGGCAAATAGGCATCTTTGTTCTAAGGGAGGTGAAGATTTCCTGTGCCTATGTAACTCGTAAGTGCTGTCAAATAGTATGAAAGTAGCAGTGAAACATCAAAATGAAATAGTACAAAACAGGGTCATGCATTTCATAGACAGGGTTTAAGATCCGTGTGACTTCCTGAAAGTACTGCAAAGATATGAAAAGGCATCTAAGATCTTCCTGCCATACCTTTGATACATACAGAACCAACTGCACTTGTGTGTTAGTAACTCCAAATGCAGCTTCCAGGGCTTCTCTGGGGTAGATAAATCCAGAAAAATTGAAGAAACCCATGTCATGATACTCAAACCTAAGATTCTAAGTGGAACTATTTTTTCTGTAGAAAAAATTTACATCAGTTGGAACTAGAGAAACATATGGCTACTAGCTACGTCCATGCAAGCTGTTGTTCACAAAAAAAAAGTTCCATGCAGCGAGTTGAGATGAAACCAAGAGAAAAATTGGCTGCGCTACAAGCCAATTACATTGAGACCACCAAACAAGCCCACAGATAGATCAACCTAATGGGCTCACCACATCGAGTTCCTTGGGTCTCTATATCTTGCTCGGCCGGCAATTCCATTAGGTGATGGCCCAGAAATAATGTAATGCACACATGTCCATGGCGCGGAGGCCCGATCAGGCCATTTTTCTATTGAGGAACGCCATCTTGGCCCTCCTTTTTATAGAAAGGACACACATTATTTAAAATGCATTTTAAACGCATTTTAAAATGCTATTTTTTGCAACAAATTATTTGTGCATAGATCTTAACATCCTGCATGTTCAAAAGGTTGTTTCACAAAAACTTAATGTAAAAGACAAAATTTGGTGACAAATTACTTTTCACGAGATATTTTTTGTTATGCAAGCCACAAAAATGTTGGTTTTTCGCGAAACGATTTCGTGAACAAATAAAGTATGAAGATGTGATCATGAGATTTTTTTGTATTTGCTGATATTTCAAAATGCGTTTTCAAAAATGAAATTTGTGATGTTCTTTGCCCAAAAAAATGTTCTCTAAGAAGACATTTTTAAATACCATGTTGGCCATTCAATTTTTTCGCACTGAGCACCACAAATGTCATTTCTTCACAAAACTTTGCACGTATATAGAACACTTGAATATATGTGTTACCATTTATTTCATATTTTGTAAAACTATTTTTTCAAATTTCACACTCAGGCAAGAGCCTATGAGGTCGGAAGCTGAATTGAATTCCGGGGAAAACCAATTTTACAAAAGGAAACAAAAGCGCAAACGTCTAAGCCTCAGTACAACCGATTAACGAAAAAAGATGCACAATCAGGAGCCAATGGAAGAGGATCTTAACAGACCCAATCTATCCAAGTCCTCGCTGCGAACAAACCACCAATTGCATCTTCCTCACCATCAGCTTCAGGATATCCATAGGGCAGCGTCATTCCACCTTTCATCACGCTTTGCCCGCAACATTCATGTCCATTGTGTGAGAAAAGAACCATTTTGGAAATGTTGCTAAGAGGGGGAGCATATTTTGTTATTACAAACTAAGTCATTCCAAGGTAGGGGCCTCCCCTCCCGATGCTGCTATTTTTTTAAAAAAATAGTTGAGGCAAGAGCTCCAAATAATGCCTATCTAATATAATTAGAGCTAACCCCGAGGTTTCGTAAAGCAAAATCATCATTGATCTCTTCAAAAGATGACAGATGAAGCGGGTCGGCCCAACCAAACGCTTGTTTAACACACAACCAATTAAAATGTAACAATGGACACTCAAACATGAGATGAGAAGCTGTCTCAAACTCTCCATAGAGTTTTCCATCCGGTCTCACAAGGAGACCGTTTCGCTATCCTTGGATACGTCCTGTGAAGCACAACCACGTGAAATTTTTAATTTCAGAGGCAAAGGTTCTTTGCACAGGTCCAACATTCTAGCACACCGAATCGATTCGGTCGTTATGGTGTTGTTTTATGCAAGGGTGGTCAGAGTGTTTTTCTGGGTGATCATTAAGGACATCGAAGAAAAGACCTAAATGTTCCAGAACGCTGAGACATGTGTACCGTTGGAATCCATCCACGAGAGATTGCTTGTACATCTCCAAAATTCATTCTGAGTGATAAAGCAATCACGTCTTCCCTACAAATACCATAATCTAAATCGACCCTAACAAAACATAGTATAAATTAAATTACCCTAACAAAACCAATGGCAGGCATGGATGGACTTCATAAGATTTTAAAACAACAAAAATATAGCTCCTTCATCATAGAAGACGATGAGCCAAGGGGAATGAGTATATGGTACCTTTGATCTGGCTCTTGTGAGGCTAAGGTGAGACAGTTTCATCGTAGATAAGCCTGAAATATCAGTCGGTGCTTCATAATGAAGGTTACTGATAAGGAAATTTTATGTTGTGTATGATCATTCAACATGTTCCAAGCCTTTTGTTGGTTTGTTGCAAACACTCTCACGACATGTTGTAGTGACTCTAGGAGGCCGATGCAAATGTCTCTTCATGTTGCAAATCTTTTTCTGTTAGATGTGTGTGCTTTCTTTTTGTCTTTGCTGCAAACACTCGCTTCTATGATGCATGTGTGCGATGATTTTTTACTCCCCACGATCCAAAATAAGTGTCGCGGATTTGAACCATGGTTAGTTCAAAACTGCAACACTTATTATGGATTAGAGGTAGTAGAAGATTTGTTGCACCAATGGAAATTTATTGCAATCACGGGTAATTTCACCACACTATTGTTTTTCAAATGTTGCAGTTTTTTGGCTGGTTTTTCCACCACGAAAATAAAATATATCAACGATGTTGCAAATGCACAAAAGAAATGTTGCGTATGGATTTTTATTCGCGCTAGTCGGATTGTCCACATATCACATTTAATTGTGATTGGACAACAGGGGAGCGATCGACCATTTCTAACCTCCGACCGGCGCCTTGCATCACCCAAAAAAAACATAATCTAAATCGAATTACCCAAAGAGAACAAGACAATCTAAAAAAAGACCTAGCAAGATAAAAAATCAGAGTCCCCTAAGAGGAAGCAAAATATTTTTGAATCGGATTGCTCTAATATATACCATAGTGTGAATCAAAATCCGTGAAATATATAATTTAAAAACAAATGGTTGCTTTTGACTAAGACCAAACTTCATTATCTTCGACTCAAAAAGGCCCAAAATGCCGCTGAAAGAAAGGTTCACATGAATCATGAACCACAACAATCATCCACTCCCCATCATCACGAGATATCTTAGTTTATCTTGATCCAACACCACGGACCCCAGCCCATGCCTATCTCGACCTCCGGAATCGGCAAACCAACGTGTGACGAATGAACCACTCGATCAATCTGCCGTCACAAAGTCGCAGATCATGGAGCAAAAATAGCGAGCCAAAGCAAAAGCTCACAGGAAAGAAGAAACTCGCCTACAAAGGCTAAAGCGCACACTGCCTGCCACCAGCAGCAGCTCTGCTGTCTCACATCTCTTCTCTGCTCATCAGCTAAGTGATGAAGTGAAAGCAAAGCTTACCGGCTGGATATACCGGTCCTGACATGGATTAGACTGCATGTTGTGGTTTCACCGGCACACACTTTCTGAACTTTCTCTCATGTGTTTCTCACTGAGCTGAGCTGAGCTCACGTGTGACATAACACCACACTACCTCAGTGGCACCATGCAGCAATCACAAGTGTCGTCATGGTAGGCCACTCCACCATGGAATGGACGACCGAGACAGATCACGATGATCTATCCCTACTATGCCGCCTATATATACAAGCACACGGCCCAAGATTCAGAAGAGCACCGATCGGTCGAGCTGCCAGTTCTTGCTGAATTGGCTGAACGGAAATGGCTTCTGCGGCCGTCTGCGAGCAGCAGCAGGAGGTGGAGCAGAATAAGCAGCAGGATAGTGAGATCAAGATCGGAGAAGTCCACGACGTGCAGGAGCTGCAGAGGGCGTGCGTGGACGACGTGCCGGAGCGGTACGTACGGGACGGCGATGACCGGCCGGGCGGCGCGAACGTGTGCGATGACGCGCAGATCCCGGTGATCGACCTCGGCGAGCTGCGGCGTGGTGCCGGGGAGGAGCTGGACAAGCTCAGGCTCGCCTGCGAGGAGTGGGGCTTCTTCCAGGTCCGCACCAATCCATCGACCGCTGAAATCACTTCATCAATCATCACGTGAACATGTGCTGAATATTGTGAAGGCGGCTGTATCTGTAGGTTGTGAACCATGGCATCGAGGGAGAGCTGCTGGACGAGATGGAGAAGGTGGCGAGGGAGTTCTTCATGCTGCCGCTGGAGGAGAAGGAGAGGTACCCGATGGCGCCCGGCGGCATCCAGGGCTACGGCCACGCCTTCGTCTTCTCCGATGACCAGAAGCTCGACTGGTGCAACATGCTAGCGCTCGGCGTGTCGCCGCCCGCCATCCGGCAGCCGGCGCTCTGGCCGTCGACGCCCGCCGCCTTCACCGACACGCTCGTGCGGTACTCCGCCGAGGTCAGGGCGCTCTGCGTCGCCCTCCTGGCGCGCGTCGCCGAGACGCTCGGCCTCTCGACCGGCACCTTCGATGGGATGTTCGGCGGCGAGGCGGCGGTGCAGGCCGTCCGCATGAACTTCTACCCGCCGTGCCCACGGCCGGAGCTCGTGCTGGGCCTCAGCGCGCACTCAGACGGGAGCGCCGTCACCGTACTCCAGCAGGAAGCCGGCCGCACGGGGTTGCAGGTGCACAGTGCCGGCGCATGGGTGCCCGTCCGCCCCATCCCGCACGCGCTCGTCGTCAACCTCGGCGACTCGCTCGAGGTGCTCACCAACGGCAGGTACAAGAGCGTCGAGCACCGGGCGGTGACCAGCGGCAAGCAGGACCGGCTGTCTGTCGTCACGTTCTACGCCCCGGCATACGACGTCGAGCTGGGCCCGCTGCCGGAGCTCGTCCCCGACGGGGAGCCGTGCCGGTACCGGAGGTTCAACCACGGAGAGTACAGCCGGCACTACGTTACCAGCAAGCTGGAGGGCAAGAAGACGCTGGATTTCGCCAAGATTAACTAACTAGACCGCCAAGAAACGACCCTATATGCATACATAAGACTACAGGAAGCTAAGTAATTAAGATCCCTGATGCATCTGCCGCTCCCGGATATGCTTGGCAGAACTGTATACCTGGTACAGGAGTGGGTATCTTCTTCTTTCCAAGGTGATTTACTTTTTGACAAATGATCAACTGCAAGCTGACTTTGGCGTTAAAAGTACAGGTAAAGGTGCTTTAAACCGTGGTCATTCTTTGAACCCGTTGACAATTACAAAAGCAAACCTTTTATTACTAAAATAAAGTAACCGCAGAATAAAAACATATAGGCAAGAAAAAAATGGCCAAGATGCACTTTTTCAAAATGTCGACGAAAGAATTTCAGTGCTTTCCACAAAATGAAATTAGAATAAGAAAAATATACTGAGTATCACTCAAAAGTCAAACCAATAAGTAGACGGGCTTGGATCCAAAAATGCTACAATAAGAATCGTCACGCACCATTAAACTTGGCTTTAGGGAAGAATAAGGAACTGCGAACTTAACAGCAAAATTGCACGAAAATGCATGCAATCTACATGGTCCAGCTATAGTTAAGCAATGAAGTAGCATCAAATCCTAGACAGGACAAGCAAAGCTTCAACCATAGACCGCATCGGAAGCACGCAAAAGCAACAGACAATTGAATGACAATTAAAATGCAACCCCGTTGCCCTTTAGTAACACAACAAAAAGGTTACAGCGTGAAAAGAAGAAAAGGCAAGTGAAATATGGCAAAGAATCACTTTTTCAAATGTCACAGAAGAGTTTCAGCACTTCCCATAAAACGGAAATAGGATATGCAAATATAGTACGAGAATCACTCAAAGTCAGACCAATAAGGATAGGGTTTGAATCTCTTTTTTTACATGGAAGGGTTTGAATCTACAAATGCAACAATTCCACGCACCATAAAACTGGCTGTCTGGCACCAAACAAAAACTTGCAATCTTAACAGCTAAATTGACCTGGAATGATAGGAAATGCTTCCAATCTACAAACTTTGAGCTACAGTTAAGCAAGTACACAAACACAGAAGTAGAATCATGTCATAGACAAGACAACTAGACAAGCTCCACCCATAGACAGCAACGGAAGCACGCAAGGCACACAGGCACCATTCATCTTGTTGTCATGTCACATTGCATGTTCAATCATACGCAACAATGTGAGCCAGAAAGAGAGCTGGGTGCTAACCTGCCTAACATTGGCTAGTTGAAAATCAGGATAAACTGCCATTGGCACAAAATGATCAGCCATCCTATACATTTCAAATGCAGTTGCGCATAAAGGGTAGGAGGCGGCATTTAGATGCACTAAACAGGTATCCATGCAGATTCAGTATAGCTTTTCCTCTGAACTGAACCCTGCCAACATGAGCTCCGCATTGGTACCAAAAACGAGCTGCACAAAAGATTCCGCCAGATGTAGGCCATGTTCTAGAACTCCTGTATGTAAGATTGGTTATAGATGAACGTTAGCTGAAGTGCCCTTCCTTTCTACTCCATGTAACTGGCAGAACTGTTGTCTGAGCCGCTGTCAATTGTCAAGCGATTGCATCTGGCCAGCAGATCATCCTCTACAGTCTGACATGAGTGAAGAGATGGTTTAGTTGTAATTCAGAGAGGAGAAATTAACGATGATAGGAGTGCTGCTGAGTTCACCTTGTACGTTTGAAGCAAAAGTTGGCCACCAATCTGTTTCTCTGTCGCATAGCTGTCATAAGTTTGCATCAATGGAGCACTAACAACCTGCGACAGGAGTGGAGGCAGTAGAAGGATCAGAAATATTGCAGGAAAAATCATTTTCGATGATTCAAGCAGCTGAGTTTAATTAACCTCGGTCAATTGACACATTAGCAAATTCTAGCCAATCATAATCTCGTATGTTACTTTTGTATATCTCCAATATAGCGCAAACAAGCACATATCTTATTTTGGGTTTTAGAAGAACCACTAAATACTGGTAAAGTAAATGCAGAGGACAAGAAAATGGGAAACTGAAGAATAATAATCAAATAAAACAGCGGAAGAGGTAATACTAATCCTACATGACAAGGCAAAACACTTCAATGCTGATAACATATTTTTCTCTTAATTAAAAGGAACCTTCAAACAGAGCTCTGAGCAATCTGCCTCAGGAATACACAGATAGTGCATCAATCTCATGGTTTCCTTCTCCATAGTATCCTGGACCTAGAGATAACACATATAAACAATGTTAATGAACTACAAAAAGAAGTAACACCGACTTGTTGACTCATTAATTACTACTGAAGTGCTGACCTTGGCAAGGTAATCTTGTAGAGGGTACTGCACAATCCATTCAGAACCTTTCCTGGAGTAGTAAGCATATGTATCTTGAAGAACAGCATGTTTCATTGAGGGTTTGACTTCAGAGCGGCATATGCCACACATAATGCCCATCAAGAGGTCCATATCAACCTTCCTTCCATCACGCTCTTGGCGGATCTGTATCAATTAATTGTTGTTATGTACAGAAGGAATGCATTTAACAGAAACAAAACAAAAAATAGCTAAGTAAGAATTACCAAAGTCAGAAGAGCATCTGCTATTTCATGGTTGAAGAAGGAAAAGACCTAGCAAAAGGAAAAAGGACATAAAAGTTAGGTATAGAAATGCGTAGGCAGCTTATAATAGAACCACAACGAAATGTGGAAGCAAACATATTTCTCGTGTAACACTCACTGTAGCATAAAAAGCGGTTGCAGCAGTGTCTTCGAGACAAGGTAGTTTTCTTTGCTCAACAAAGCAACGGTCCAAATAGCTGAAGAAGCCAGATACACATTTAACCATGATACAATAGTTTGACCACATTTTCAGAAGCTGTCTCAAAAGGTCGTCATCTCTCTTGTGCATCAGATGGGGTAAAACCTACGTAAATAAGCAGAAAAAAATCAACAAAAGGGAAAAGGATGATGCATCTGATGCTAAGGAAAGACATTTGTTTAGCATGTGATGCAAATCCCCGCAAAAAAAAAAACATGTGATGCAAACAAGTAAATGAAAATTGTATATGCACATATAAATGTACAACCAGGTATTTTCATATCATGATGGCTCTTGCACTCTTCCCCTTGCTTATCATACCATATGTGCCCTGACCTAACAATATCACTTTCATGGGTTTGATATTTAGGGTTTTAGCTGAGAATAACTATGACAATAACGCAAGAAGTGCTATGAAAGAGCTCCGTTTACATGCAACATAAGATTCTATATAGTTTCTTAATGGAAATAAATTGCTTCCAAGTTTCCATTTAGGGTTTTAGGCTTTTAGCTGAAAATAACTATGACAATGACGCAAGAAGTGCTATGAAAGAGCTCCGTTTACATGCATCATAAGATTCTATCTAGTTTCTTAATGGAAATGAATTACTTCCAAGTTTCCATTTACAACAAGAGTTCACACACGATATGACATAGATCAACTGCTTTCACATTATCTAGTTTGTAACTTAGTTCAAGATGAAACAATACTATGATACCAACCTTATGCGAACATTATGATACTATGGACATAACCACTCCGACAGTTATATCTACAGACCCAAACCTACTTATAGATTATTCAATACTGGGCCAACTAGATATGATCTAGTAGAGGAAACAAAGTCAGCAGTTAAAATATAAGATTCAGTAATCATGTCGTGACTTTAGATGTAACAATTGGTTAGAACTAGAAATATTTACTCTGCCATAGAAAACTGTGAAATGGAAACAAAGGCCAACATAGTACCAACACACGGACGGATTCTGCAAGCGTAGACTTGAAACCACTGTACATCTCTTCACAATAGCTGGTTGTCTGCACGGCCATTCTATAAGCACAACTGCAAGAGTAAAGAAATGTAGCATGAGCACCAAATTTAAGTGATTCATTGTACATATTACACAGTGATAAGGGGTTAATGAGAGAATCATACTCGTAGCAATTCATGTACTCAGCCACAGTAGGCCTTGTACCTGTGGAACCCTCCAAAATCTTTGAGCATGTCACAATCCCCTGTTCCAGGACCCTCCAGCCATCCTCAAAGTTGAGGTGCACATTCATTTTTACGGCTTTGCTCCTACACTGAGCAATGAAAATAAATATCTGTAAGAGGGATTATTCTTTGGATATCGAACAATTGTTTAATATGCAAGGGCATCCGGAACACAGAACATTCTTCTATGGCGAATGTCAACCAACTTAGTTGGATATGCAAAACACAATAAGGGCATAAGATACAGTGATGTTCCAGAAGCCCTCCTGCGCCTAAGTAAAAAAGTGCCTAAACTTCTGCAAGAAAAATTGGAACTTTGTCTACACATTTCACCGTTCAAAACTTCCATGCTTAACTGTCAATATATGATGAAAAATAGAAAGCCTATTTATAAATAAATAAAACAACCAACCAGACACTAGCACTTGGTTCCTTTGGTGGCATTTTTTGTAGAAGACCTACCAGGACACACGGCACTCCACGGAAACAATTCCGCCAAACAGGAGTCGAACCCTGGTGGGTGGGTTGACGCTCACGTAAGCCACCAACTGAGCGGTGCTCAGTTCTCAATACAAATCCTATTTATATCCGAAAGATGATGCACGCGACTCCTTTTAGTGCTAATTTTTGCCCATTGGTGGGTGTTCGAGGGCAAACACTAGCAGCTCGCTTCCTATTAGTGCACCAAGTCGCTACACCCGAGCTTCCCCATCCTCTCTTAATTTCTTGTATAGCGAACTCTGTATTCCCGTTACGCAATTAATGGAAAGGGGGCTAGCCCGGTTGGAAATGCGCCTCCTTCATAGAACTATACAGGCACAAACTGCGGAAGGCTAGTTGAACAATTTAACCAGAACTCATCACTCCCTGTCCATTTGTAGTAAGAGAATAATACTACAGAGAATAAAGTTGACATTTTTTCTTCTCTTAAACATGCATTGACATTGTTTCATTGTTTATTAGAAGAAGAACACACATAAAACAAGCATGGGGGAGTCAGTTAAACACCCCACCTTCGATTACATTGCTCACAGCGATGGAAAATCCAGATCAAAACTCGCCTACAATTCGAGCAAGCTAGGGTTCGTCGCTACTAAGCAAAATAACCAAATTTAACCGGATGAATCTCAACTCCCCACTCCGGACCAGTCCAGTAGGCGGGGAGGACAGCGACTACACGGGGAGATAACCGCTTCGGCGGAAGATGCCTGGATGGGACGCGCGGCGGCGAGGGTTCGAATCGACGGCCCCGTCGCCGGCGAAAAGGATTGGAAAAGACTAAACCCTACTGCAACAAATCCATCGCATCGGCATTCGGCGACGGAGCAAACGGAATTCGCAACAGACCGACGAGGACGGGAGCACTTGAGAACAGCCTAGGCGGACGGATTTTGGGTTTACGGATTCATGGCGGAACGAGCCGAATGCTCGGAAAACGGCAAGAAATCGATCGGATTGGGGGACAGCGGAACCAGTCGAGGAATCAACCGGATGCGCGGGGAGAGGAAGAGGAGGAGGAGATTACCGACAAGGGGGAGAGGATCCGGTGTGCTGCTCGCCGCCGCCGCCGCCGCCGGCGTCTCGTCTGCTGTTGCCTCTCTGTCGAGCACTCGCTCGCGGTGTGACGGCGGATTGGAGAGAGGGGTTTCAACTTTTTTTTTCCTAGGGGTTTGGCACTTGGGTAGGCACCTCTTATAATAACCTTGCAAAGTTGCTAAAGAAACTAAAAAAACTCGATGTCCGTTTGGGACTCTACAAAAATGTTTTTTGATACGCATTTGGGACTTTACAGAAATATTTTTTATGAAAATAATTTATGCTACGTTTTACATGCCTTCCAGGTTTTCTTTTATTTTCTCTTGAGTGAAAAGAACTTGTATATCCTGGCATTAAAGGTGGACTATGATAATTTTGTTGTTTATAAGCGGCTTAGAAAATTTGAGTATTTGAATGAACCATTTGGCGCGCACGCGGGGAAGGCGTGAGATCACGTGTAGCGCGGCGAGAAAAACGCTCGACGAGACGAATAAAGGAGTATCTTAAATGCAACACATGTCATCGACGCATGGAAAAAATCAATATGTTGAGAGGACGCTAGGCGTCGTTCAGATGATGCGGGTACGCCTCCCCCATTGTCGGATTAGACTAGAAAGGCAAAATCTTGTCCACCTGATTCTTATAGCATACCGCTAACCCGCATATTTCAAATATTTTTGTCGTCGAAATTGAACAACAGTTGATCTAAGGGTGCCTCGAGTAACGTAGTAAACGAAGCGTTAATAGGTAATACATGTGTGTACGTCGGCCTTATGAGCGAATGCCGCCATACACTAAGAGATTTGGTCGCCTCGGTCGTCTCGTTGGAGCACGATTTAGTCCTATGTTGAGAAAGTGTAGTAAGAAGTGGTCATTCGTACGAGACTTGGATTGTCATGAACTTCACAAGTGTCGACTCAACGCACTCCTCTGGTCTTAGTTGGGTCTGAGTCATGAACTCCATGAATGTCTTTGTGGATTTGAGTTGCGTGTCCAGTGGTGAAATTGGGTAGAGGTGAAAGTGGTTCATTATTAGGGTACCCTCTACCCTATCTGTTTTTAAAAAATGAACTAACTTTTCCAATGACATCATCATTTTGAAAAAGTTAGTTGTTTTGTTTGAACTAAATTGGGTACGGGGTGCCCTAATGTGATCTAGGTGAGATTAACATGTGATTTCTTAGTTCAACTGGAAAAAATTAGGGGAAATGCTTTAATCTAACTGACTGATGAACCATCAGCTGGCCCGCTTCCTCCGGCACCCCTCCTTCTCTTATAACTATCTATCCCACATATGACACCCTTGTGTGCCCCTCCTTCTCTTCTTCCTCCTCCTCCTCCTCCTCCTCCTCATCTTTCTCTCTCTCTCTCCATGAAATCCATTCCACTAGGGCACCTACGACAACTTGTCCATGTGCTAGCTTCTCTCTTTGTGCCCCTCCTCCTTTCTTGGGAAGCCCATCCCTCCAGCCCTAGATGTATTTCATGAGGATATGAGATGAACCTCCATTTTTTTCTCACTCTAAGCTCGGAGGAGATGTCAGAGAGATGCAAGGGCTAAAAGCGGATATTGTGTGGCCTGATCTAATGCCGATGGCAAGGCGGATTCATCGCCAGCGAGTCAGGGTTGGTGAGCTTAGTGCCTCTATTACTTATGGTTGAGGTGAGATTTGCTACAAGCTCTTTTTTTGTTTGTACTCATGTGTAAATTGTTGCGATGTTATTTTGGATATATGTTGCAAGTTTCTCCAACATTGTAGATTCTGTAACGTTAGATTCGCTGGACACATATGTTGGATGTGTTGATTTGTTTCATTGCAAATGGTGGCACGCTTTACCAACATTGTGCTGCAAACAAATGGGGATTTATTGCATGCTGCCTTTTGCATTGGTGTGTTCAAAACGTTACAACATTCTTTGTTACATTTCATGAGTTTTACATATTCACAAAAAATATATTACAAGACGATTTTGCTTTATGAAAAATAATGCACGCGTATGTTGCATCGATCGGACGCACGAGATTTCCAAGAAAAGTAGATCTGACAGCTAGGAACCCAACCGATAATCCCCAAATATTAGCTAGCTGATTATTCCTACCATTGCCCAACAATTAATGGAAGAAACATATTTGCCCTTCGTTCGCGAAAAGACTGCTTATGTCAAAAAGTAGAGAGCGAGAGGGAGAGAGAAAAAACCAAAGTGATTGCGCCAGTTTAATTACTGTCTTGTCGTCGCCAGCCAGAGACCAATCAAGCCATTGGAGTTTGTTCAGCGAAGGCTTTGCTGGATCTTTCACCAGAGGTGAAGCTGAGCAATATTGCTCGGGTGAGTAATAAGTTGTCACATGAATTAACTCAGTTAGGCAAGTGTGAGTGTGGTGTGTTGCATGGGCAGCTCCTCCCTGCGTGTTGGACTTCCAATTGCATGATTGTAATATTGTTGTTGCCTAATCAGTAGAGCTCACCGAGAACCTGCCCGTGGTATGATGGTTAGGAGTGGTTGTACCCCCAGCCCACCAAAGTTCAAATTCTAGATTTGATATTGGTGTTTCTCATTTAGGCGGAATATTTTTCAGTGGGAGACGACGTTCCCGTCGACAGCGAGGCGTCCGTGGTGACTTCGTCAATCTCAAGACCCGATCGCCGGCTCAGTCTTTCGGAGGTGCTCACAGGGGTAGGGTGTGCGTGCGTGGTTTCATAGGGGTGAGTGTGTGCACTTGTATGTGAGCGTCTGCATTGTATTGTGTTTCACAAAATAAAATAAATTAATAGAGCTCACCCAGTTTTAAAAAACCAAAGTGGAAACTGGTCTTCTTGAGGCCCGAAACAATAGTGATATTTTCCTTAGCCGTGTTCAAACCTACCGACAATGCGTTAGTGGCCCATATCCAATATTACCACCGAGAGGTATTGTATGGTGCAGGCTCCTGGGCTGAACAAGTCATGGCCTGCTTTGTGAGCCCACAACAGCAAAACTAACCACGTTTCGTGATGCACTTCCTAGCCCGTCGTCAGTATCGAAAGCAAACACGAAGTGCATACTGGGTGTGTGATCGAGATAGCAAACATGAATCCAGAAATGTCTTTTAATCACGTTTGGCACCCATCATTTTTTTCATTGATAGAATTCTATGATTTCAAATGAAATAACATGTCCATTTACATGATGTCATCTCGAGATGGGAATGGGCCGGCCTGGCCCTGGCCTTGGACCTGGCCCCTGTGGCCTCAAGGCCAATTTGGGGGGCCATGGGCCGACCCATCCTAAAAATGGATGTGGCCTCGTTGGCCCAAAGGGTCTTTTTGGGTCGGCCCAAAATCTGTGTTATATAATCATTTCAAACATGTTCCAGCTTTGTTTATACATAGTTAATATCCAGAAAAACTTGTGACAACACATCAAGAAAAATTACAACAAAGCAGTATTTTCACAGTACATCAGGAATGTAATGATACACGACTTCCACAGTACATTCTTGATAAAAATTCATCTGGAACATGAAGAAGCTAGCGAACATCAGGACTCAGCATATGGGGAGTCTCAGGACTATTGAAGGTTACCGTTCCCACTTGTTTCAGTGTCCTCATCATCTGGGATGGGTCAAGAACGAACAGTGAAATTAATTTTATTTTCCCACATTGTCATCATTTCATTTTATTTGGAAAGTGAAATTATAGTGTTATGGATAGGTATTAGCTAGAATTCCAAATGAAATAACATGTCCAATTCCATGACAGTCAAACATGTTGGGTATCGGATCACAAATAAATTTCATGATTCCGGCTTAAGATGATGGCTACCAAATGACCAGTTAGTGTTTGGGACCGATGCATTGATCTTTGATTAAAATATGAATGGTAATAGATATGGATTCTCCTCGAAAAAGATTAAAATTTGAATGGTAATTGTAATCGTCTTTGCATATTAGTATACTCGATTTGTTTCGATATTAGTTTTCATTAAAGTCAAATTTATAAGCTTGAGCCAAGTATATTTGAAAATTTCAACACCAACACACTCAGATGTTGTTAAAAAACAAAAACACACATGAAGTGTCTATTTTTACTCAATCCTACTTTTTCCTAGTTGGCTGAATAAAAGAAAACGAGAAAGAAACATCGCAAGAAATTAGGACGTCTTTGGTAGGTTGCACCAACCCCGTTAGGCGCAAAAATCGAGGGACTTGTTGGATGCAGTGGTAGTTGGGCCTACATGACACGATATTTAAAGCGCGTCTGAGCCTCACCACGCGGGAACGCTCGGTTTGACCGCTCCCACAGGTTAGGCTCGTTGCACGACAGGGAGGAAAACGCGGCGCACGTGGTGGCACAAGCGATGCACGGATTGTATGCGAGCTTCCACATGATTTGTTCTAGTCACCTTTGTTATGCCTATTTCATCTCATTTTTATCTACACAATGGTATTTCGAATTGCATGTAGCTAACCAAACACGCACTTAGCGAATTCACCATCCAGGTTCCTGTCTTCGTGATGCCTAATTTTTCCTAGTCCTAGGAATCTATTTCTATTATCTATTAAAAGCAATATAAGAAAGTATAACGGAGACATCACGTTAATCCACATACGTTAGAAATATATAATCCGTTGATTTTGGTCATGACGGTTAAGATTAAAAGATGAAAAAGTTACTTACAATACTAATTAGGTACAAATAAGTTATTTTATCACGTAACATGAAAAAGTTACTGACGTGGGGTGGCCACGACAAGTCTCAGGGTCGAGTACCCCAGGTTGATTGAGAGGGAGAAAGATGGAAGTGCTGGTAGTTGCCACGGCTGACAAGTAAGGCGATTTACACAGGTTCAGGCTCCCGGAGGATAACACCCTACTTCCTGCTTATCTGAGATTGATTATAGGGTGGTGTTACAATGGTGATCCCGGCGAGATGTCGATCTCGCAAGGGTTTTGGTGGTGGAATATGAGCGTACCCTAAATCGGCGGCCCTCCCAGCCTTTATATTGGAGGCTGGGTCTCGGGAGTTCGCAACCGATTAGGTTTACAGGTAAGGTAGGTCTCTGCCGACATAGGCTTTGCCTTCCTTGGGCCCCCTTCATGGGCCTTGAGCGTTGTCTTCTTAGTAGGCCGCTGGTTGGGCCCCAGTCCTTGCGTGCACCAGGTATCTTTATGGTGGGGCACCCGATAGATAGGCCCACGTCAATTACGTACATCATTAATCATTAATTAGGTACACATATATTTTTTCAACACGTGCCTTTTTTTAGCAGAAACGACCTAGCTTTATTAATCAATGGAAATAATGTTTAAAGGAACTCCCAAGTCGCTTAGGGGTGCAGAAAACCACACATGCCTACAACCAGATAGAGTAGTCGCTAAGAGCATCTCCAAGCGAGGCCTCCAATAACCGCCCTATACGCCCGGGCGGACAGCCCGGACAGGATTTGGGCTAAAAACCAGCACCCAACGGTTCCCCCCAAACTCAGCCCAAATGTCCGGGTTGTCCGGCATATACCCCAAAGCCAGCCCATATGTGGGGAGGGTTTGGGGCGGTCCGGACGCGCCCGGACGCGCCGCCACGTCGGATGCGGCCCACTACGACCCCACATATATGCACTCAATCCCCACCGGATGGAACCCTACCTCTCACTTTCCTCCGATCCCCTTTCCACTCCAATCCACTGTCACTCTTCTCCGCCCGAAGAGCTTCACGGATGGCCAACTCCGGCAGCGGATCTACGGTATCCGGGACTGAGATGTACTGGGATGCGTTCGCGGAGGAGGAGGAGGAGGTGGGCAGCTGCCCCGGAGTGGAGATGGAAGCCGCGCCGCCGTTAGATAAATCGGTGGAGGCGGCGCTTTGCTCCGGCTGTGCTGCCATTTCCGTAGTCGGCTCATCAGTGGCGGCTCATCCGCGGGTATGTTCCTACCTTCAACCACTGTAGGATTTAGGAACAAGTAGGATGCGGATGTAGGAATTTGTTAATGTACGAAATTGTGGAACCCGTAGGTTCCTAGGTACTCGGTTAGTGATGATGAGAAGTTGTGCAATGCGTGGTTGTCCACCCTGGACGATGCTCAAAATGGATGCTACAACCAAGCTTCATTTTGGGGCCGGATCTCTCAATTGTTCAATGCCAACTCGGAAGTTGTCCGCAATGAGGCCTCTCTTCGCCATAGGTGGCATTGCATCGTCGTCGAGATTAACAAGTTTGCCGTATGCTATGCTCAAATGGGTTCCGTAAGTTTCATGTGGTTCATCAACAATGTCGTATCCTAGTTGCTTCATTTCGTTGATTACCTATTGATTCAATTTGCATAGATGGAGGATGCCATCCCACTGTACAATGTCCTTATGGGGAGGCCGATGACAATGGAGTGGAATCTCGTCCATTGCTGGGACATACTGAAGAATAGTCCTTTTGTGGACTACACGACGGACGCCGAGAAGAGGGACAGGGTGCGCCAAGTGGAGAGTCAGGCTCGGATGGAACGCCGTTCTCATCAAAGGGAACACGAGGCAAGGGAGCATGAAGCTAGGGCTCGCAAGGCACGGCAGGAAATGGAGCGTGAAGCTGGGGCTCGCAAGGCACGACAGGAATGGAGCGTGGAGTTGGAGTTCGCAGGGCACGGCGAGCTCGAACAAGGGCCCTTGCAGAGGAGGAAGCGGCAGCGGCGGACGCGGCGAAAAAGGGCCTGATTCCGCACAATCTCTGATCACCTCCGGTCTCTCCGACGAATGTGCATCCGTGTGTGATGATGCCCTGAACTCTGTCCGTTAAATTTGTGTGTTGAATTATGTCTGTAGATGTTCAAACTATGTTCTATTCGTATGATCTTTGAACTATCTATCCAGATGATTTACGTTGCATGGCTTCCATGTTTTTGGGTGTGAAGATTTGAACATTGTGATTGTAGAGCACCACATTTGGAGGCTGTCCAGACGTGTCCACGAACGCGACTGGATGTGTCCGCGAACAGTTTGGGCGTCGATTTTGGGGGCTCCAGTTGAAGATGCTCTTAAGCGGGCTAGCTTGTGTGTGCCTCCTCGTTTAGCTCTCGTCGTTCAACACGTCTATACCTAATAATAATGGGAGTAAGGTTTCTCTCTTCGTCCGTCACTTTGCGCTTTCAACCGTCCGTCTAGGCGTTTCCTCCGTTGTGGTTGTTGATTTTCGTACGTACATCTATCGAAGAGTTGTAGGTGATCGACTTGGATTCGTGTTGTATGTCTGTCCCGGTCGCTACTGGACTCGAACGACCTCACGCGCGTACACATGGAAACACAGAGTTAGTAACGAACTCGGTTCGTCCGGAACCTAGCTTGATTTCCGTTTAATTTCTTTGCCCCTCGATCACGAAAATTAACCCATATATAGAGCCTGGCCTCCACGTCTGATTCCCACGGAATCCCTCAAATTTAAGCTTTCCGTCGTCAACGCAGAGACCTGATCGTCCTTTGCGACACCACATGTGTGGAATTCTTGAGAGAGGTAGATTGAGATGGGAAGTCCTGCCTCGCTGACGAGATCGGTTTTGGAGGACGCTAGATCAGAGAAGGGAGGTCCCGTTCTTATGGACGCCGACGCCAGCAAGATCCGCGGCGAGATGCTGGACCTGCAGCTCGCCTGCATCGCGCTTGGAAGAAACGTCCGTGCGTCGTTCGTTGCGGCCGATGGCGATCACATAACCTGCACCGCACGGACGGGCGCTTCCCCCGTCGGCCGACAGCTCACCTGCATCCCGCACGGCTGGTCGCGTCCTTGCCCACGCGATCTAGCATCCTAGGAGGCGTCCCAGCCCATGCGATCTAGCAGCACGAGCAGCTGCGTTTTGCCCTCAGCTCGACATTGATTTGTGCGGTGGCCTCAGTCGTGGAGGCGATGTAAACAACAGGATTCTGGACTACGAGTTTGGACTTCAGACGATGTTGCGTTGCCACTGTGGAGATAGCTTCAAGCTCGGATGCTCCGGCCCGAAGATGCTAATCCGGCGTATTTGATGCATGTTCTCCAATCAATTAAGGGAAATAATAAAGCAACCCATGAGCAGGATTGTCGATGGAGTCTAAGTACTGCCATGGTTCAATCTAGCTGCGAGCATGCGACACATCCGATATATTGGAGCTACTAAGGACCAACTTTATATTTTGACTAGCAAGTGCTCGTACACGGAAGAGCATGAAAGATTGAAAGCAGTCATGAAGCTGCCCCGGCTTCAGGTATTTTCCATATCCCGTTGCTGTAACGAACACCAACTTTTAAGTATTTGTGGCTCACATGTGATTGATCTTTGCAAGCAACATTTGGTGATGCAAAATGTAGACCATTTTGCTGGGACTTTATATGTCTATTTCAAGGGTTGGAGACTACTTTGGGGATATACGACTGCTCGCTCCTCGGGTCGCCTCCTCCAGGGCGACCTGGGAGCGCACCCCAACCCGCGCCGCCGCCTCCTCCCCCCACCACCACCTCCCCTCGTCGCCCTCCGAGGCCGCCGGCGGACAAAGGCCGCGTGGGGCCCGTGAAGGGGGCGGCGGGGAGCTAGCGCCTCTCGTCCCCCAGCGCGGCGATTTGGAGGGAAGTCGTCCCCGCTGGAAACGGAGGTCGTCGCCGGTGCCGCCGGGAGCCGATCGCGCCGCCTGCCGCTTCGCCTCGCCACCCGCGCCCACTCCCCTCGTCCTCGGGCTCCTTCATCCCCCGTGCGATGTGCCGGTGTGGTCCGAGCGAAAGCTCTGCGACGGCCGCGCCTGTGGGCGTGGCTGCCCTTCTTGAAGGCGTTGCAAGGACCCCCGCTCTTCGCCTTTGGACCTAATTGGCGTGTTGTGCTTGCTGTTCTTGGGCCATGCTTGTTGGGTGTGCAATCTTGGCAAATATCCGATGGGGATGGTGGCGGCTTTGTCGCGAGCTTCGTGTTGTTGGTGCAGTCTCGGTTGATCGGCCCCCTTCGGCGGCGAGGTCGCCTCCCCACGTGGCGCTGGTGCTAGGCCAGAATGCTTGGGGCTGCCCCTTTGGCTGAGGTCGGGGTCAAGGTTCGTGGCGCTGGTGCTAGGCCAGTCTCACTCGTTGGTCCCCGTTCGCTCCTGGTTCGCCGCTTGTGGGGCAGTCGCCATGCAAGCAAGTGGTGGTGCTGCAATCTGCAATGTCTCGGGACTGTGATGCCATTCGACGGTGTCGGACGCACTCCTCAAAGCTCTGTCCTGCCCGTTTTCCTGGTGGTGGATGTCATGCGTGCACGCCTGTTAGTGCTTCTCAAGTGCACCTGTCCCCCTCCCCCGCCCCCCTTTTGTGTGTGTGTCGGTGTGTGTTGTTTTTTGTTTATCTTCTCTTCGTTCCTCCCTGTAAAATTCTGGTTCGCTTGAACCCATTAAACAGAAAATGAATACAATTCAGGTGGAGGGTCTTCTCCCTCCCCCGGTGACCATTCGAAAAAAGAAAAAAAAAACAGCCCGAGAGGCGCTTAAGCATCAATTCTTGATGGAGAATAATGAGAGAAGAAGAAGGCATGCCTTTAGTAGAAAACACTGACCGGCTTTGTCACTAACTTGTTTCTATTGTTCCAGAAAAATTCTTGTGCTGCCCAAAGTGTGACTTCCTCATTTGGTAGTGCACAGAGCATATGTACATATAAATCGACCACCTGTGTATAATTCAGGACAGTTTGAAATGTAAATTTGAATATTTATGTATGGAAGCACTACTGACAACTTACTTTATGTGTCCCGTGACTCCAATTTTTCGTCTACCGGTGCAATGCACGGACTTTCCATATACATGAGAAGTTTGCCCGTGGACCAAATGGAGCTGAGCTAACTCATGCTCAGTAGTTGGAGCTAAAGCAAGTAATAGTTGTTCGGATAGTTGTGTTGATAGAGGTTGCCATCCATTCTCTTTCTATTTCACCAAAAAAAAAAAGAGCGGTGCGGCATCGAGTGGCATGTCCTGTGATTCTTCTCTCCCGGTGCAACGCACGGGCACTTTTGCTAGTACATAATTAAACGCAAACAGGAAAAGATTCGATCGATTGAGCCGACCGAGCACTGGTCGCTCGTGCCATTGGTGGGCCGGCCCATGCGAGTAGAGGGAAGTGAGGAGGAGGAACATGGGCCAAGGAAGTTGGCCCAGGAAGAAAAAGAAGAAAAGACAGAGAAGGAAAAAAGGAAGATGGTGCGCTCTAAAAATTCGGCCCATCCGGCCAGAAATTAAAAAAAAATATTTTTCTCTGTGGGGAAAATACAAAAGAATATTTTGAGTGCGGACTTCTCCTCCAAAATATAAAACCAAATATTTAATTCAAAATAAATCCAAAATTTTACAAAATAACATATTAAGCACAACAATTTTCTCGAAAAGTTTTTAAAATCCGAGAAAATTGGGATGTTACACATTAGCAAATAATTTTACACGGGATCATGTACAGAAAGAAACATGAAAGTTCGAGATATTAAAATCTAAGAAAATGTGCGGAGCTCTAAATATGTTTCGGACCTCAATATACGGGGTTCCTAATAGAGCCACCACATTTGGAGGCTGTCCAGTTACTGTCCGCGAACGTGTCCGGACGTGTCCGCGAACAGTTTAAACGTCGATTTTGAGGGCTCCGGTTGGAGATGCTCTAAGCGGGCTAGCTTGTGTGCCTCCTCCATTTAGCTCTCGTCGTTCAACACGTACCTAAGCAACCGCAAACAGGAAACGATTCGATCGATTGAGCCGACCGAGCGCTGGGTCGCTCGTGCCATTGGTGGGCCGGCCCATGCGAGTAGAGGGAAGTGAGGAGGAGGAACATGGGCCAAGGAAGTTGGCCCAGGAAGGAAAAGAAGAAAAGACAGAGAAGGAAAAAAGGAAGATGGTGCGCTCTAAAAATTCGGCCCATCCGGCCAGAAATTAAAGAAAAATATTTTTCTCTGTGGGGAAAATACAAAAGAATATTTTGAGTGCGGACTTCTCCTCCAAAATATAAAACCAAATATTTAATTCAAAATAAATCCAAAATTTTACAAAATAACATATTAAGCACAACAATTTTCTCGAAAAGTTTTTAAAATCCGAGAAAATTGGGATGTTACACATTAGCAAATAATTTTACACGGGATCATGTACAGAAAGAAACATGAAAGTTCGAGATATTAAAATCTAAGAAAATGTGCGGAGCTCTAAATATGTTTCGGACCTCAATATACGGGGTTCCTAATAGAGCCACCACGTTGAGCCACATCATATAAATTATCGTGATAATTAGATCTAAACTTTATGGTTAAGATTTAACAGATTTTTTTTGTAACGTAGCCTAATTGACACGGCGAATGTTGAGCAGATAAGTGTCGGACATGGGACTCCCGTCATTACCTAATTAGAATTCAACAATCACTGCCCCCATGTTACACACATATACAAAGCCATAGATTTCTTTGGCCATGTGTAAGATTTATTTTGATTGAATGTTGAATATAGACACTTTGTTCCAAAATACATCACTTCCTAGAAATTGTGATCTGGAGCATCTCTATTTGCGATCGCACACAATCACATGCACCGGTCTCCTGCTTGCGCGCAGCGCGACTCCCTCTCGCCCAATCGCCGCGGCGTCTGCCAGTAGCAGCACTGCTGCCGCCGCTCGCTGTGCAAAAACAGCGACGCACGTACGGCGGCACAGAGCAGAAGTGACAGCATCAACAGTCGACACAGAGCGCACATGCGCATATTCCCTATTTGCTCATTACTTCATTAGCCGTAGAGTCCAGGTCGTTATGTATGTATCAAAATGATGTGAAGGTATGATTTTTTTTTTTTTTTTGAAAAAGATCCGATCCATATATAAAGGTGGCTGGTACACTTTACAAGAAGGTCCAAACAAAGAAAGAAAATACAAAAGGGCCCTGAAAAGTGCAGAAACCACCTCCAGCCTCCAAGGAAGATCACGATCGGATCCCGCCACCGCACACCCCAAGAACCTAGCCGCTGCCGGCGACGCCGTACCACCGTCCGCGAAGAAGACGAAGCCACCACCTTGTAGAAGACCGCATCATCCATCCGGCGCAAGCACCGGATTCTCGTGTCGCTGAAAGAACACGGCCAAAGCCTCGCCCCCCCACCTCCACCCTTCCTCCAGCCGCCACCGCCACAACCAGGACCACCACCGCCCGCACCCACCTCCGCGCAGACGCTCCCCTCGCCACCACGGCCGGCCGGAGCAACACCAGCGAAGAAGAAACCCACCACCACCAAAGAAGGAAAGAGCCGCCCGACCTCCTTCTCCCCTCGCCACCTCGGCCGGCCAGAGAAACAGAGGAAGAAGAGCTCACCCGACGAAACTTCTTGTCGATACAGCACGCGGTCTTATTGAATCGACCTTGATCTCCGCCATCCCTGCAGATAATCCGTAGATCCACCGTGCAGAGAAGAAGATCACCGCCACCAGCGCCGCTGCGAACCGCCGGAGCAGAGTCGAGGAGAAAGAAGCAAGACGGCATAACGCCAGACACGCAAACGCGAGACACACACCTAGGGAGCAACCTATCTACACGCCAGACGAAACCCAGAGCTCCCCCCCACCTCACAGTGCCTCGCGGCGACCGGAGACGGAGGGGAGCAGCGGGATCGCCGGCGGAAACCCGAGATCGCCCTTTTTCCGCCTTATTTTTGTTACACTAGCGTTTGAATGTGGGTGATTTGGTGCGATTTAATTTTTTGGGTGAAAGTCATCTAGGATGCTCGGTTGTAAGTTTCAACTGAACCAACAACTGAAAGTGCTCCTAGCCTCCTAGCACACAAACTCTTCTCCTTCGACTTAGCAATCGGCCTACTTTGTTGTAGAAATATAACCATTTTTAAGATGCAATCAGCTGGACGTTATAAGAATATTCCGTAAGGTTACATCGGGCATCAAAGCAAATCTAGGGAATATGTCCAGTCTGGCATTACAAAAACCTCGATAACTGAGGAAAACTCTTCAAGATCCGAAAGATCCCAATCACATCCTAGCATCAGGTGCACACCACTCTACATGAAGCAATCATGATGAGACGACAAGACCATGTGGTTCATGACTTCATGTTTTCATCCTATCCACACCGAGCAAATTCCCCATCAGGTGGACCTTTAACATTTCAAATTTGAACATCAGAGGCAAGACAGTTTATAATTAGCTGCCAAGTGAAAATTTAAATCTTTGGCGGGGTGGCAACATACCAAAAGTATCATAAGTGGGCCACCGAGGCCCCATGAGATCTTGCATAGAAAGATTCGGCCGTGAAATGCTGGATGGTGCATTTTACTGTAGCTTTATTTCTAGGTCTACTATAAGCATAGATAGTCTATAAAATAATTACCAAGTTAACTAAATTCTAGTCTCCTTCATGCGTTTGGTGGAGCTAGCTGTTACAAATAGTGACTAGGAGCAGCTTATAGATATACAGATCAGCAATCAGCTATCCAACGGACAGGTCCGCGGCGAATCTTGTCCATTGGATTGAGGAATCGACGGCCCAGATTTTCCCCTAGCGCCATATGCGCTTGTAAAATTCCGCTTTAAGGTGCATGTTTCTCCTTATCTAAAGATGCGCTCGTAGAAAATCTGCCCCCGTGGATAAACTCGTCGATCATACCATAACCGTTGCCCATCGCCTTGAGTGTGGTTGCTACCCATCCGTCACCCGTCTCCACAACGGCATGCATATCAAAATATGGATCGATCTATTGAGTCAAACTACTGTAAGCACATGCATCGATCTTCGGAGTCCTTATTCTAAAGGTCAATCTCTTGAATTCGTGAGTTTACTTGATGTTTGACAGGGAGACTAATCAAATTTCGCCAATCTTTTACGGTTCAACTATGCATGCAGACAAAACCACACACCTGACAAATAGAAACAAAACTCCGAGCTTCAAGGTTCCTTTTCTTTAAGGGTGTGTTCGTTTTTCGTATGGAATGGTTCCATTCCATCAGAATGGAACCATCCTATTTCTCTGTTCGGTTTGATTTAGGAAGCGTGGAATGGAACCAAATCAAATAATCTAAGCATTTAATTAATTAGAGTCTAATTTAATCTAAACATTCAATTAGACCCTAATTTAATCTAATCACGGGAGAGGAGGAAGAAGACATGGCCGAGGCCGCCGGCCTGCTGGCCGCCCCCACGCCTGGCCGAGGCCGCCGCCGCCGCCGGGCCGAGGCCGAGGCCGCCGCCGCGCTTGCTCCCGCCGCCGCGCCTGCTAGCCCGGCCGCCGCCGGGCCGTCCCTGCTGGCCGCCGCGCCTGCTGGCGGACGCCGCCACCGCCGCGCTGCTAGCCCGGCCGCCGCCGGGCCGTCCCTGCTAGCCTGGCCGTCGTCGCCGCGCTGCCTTGAGGGAGAGGAAGGAGAACGCCAGGAGGGAGAGGAAGGAGACGACGTCGGAGCTGCTGGTGGTTAGGATAGGGTAATTTGTTTCCCATTTGTTTTATCTCTTCATTAGCAGCCCGTTCCACTTGGTCCGGCCGAATCGGCCGGACGGGTGGGTTCAAATATTTGGGGAATATTCCCTTTAGAGGAACCAGCGTATTCATTCCTCGTTCCAACCGAACGCAAAAATGAGCTCAGGGGACAGAACCATTCCATTCCATTCCAGTGAATCAGAACCGAACACACCCTAATTCGCTGGTCCATCATTTGGATTCACAGCACGAACTTGCAGAGAATCTAGAATCTTTATACAGGAGTACCTGAATCTTGTTTTTCTTACTACTAGTAGATGCATGCATGATCCTCCCATAAATAATTTAATTTCTTCGTCAAGCCAACATTAGTTCTTGTTCACCCTCCACCAGATTGCACGCACCCGCCCGCAGCCTACAAGCTGTTTTTCGTCTCTGGATGGATCTTCTGCTAGTGGTTGTTGTTAATTGCTTCTTAACCATTTTTTAGCTCTCTTTTTACAGAACTTTGTGTCGTGCGCTTGTTAGTTGCGGCAGTCCACCATGTGCAGTGGAGGCAGTTATGTTTAGGTCGGTGCGTACTTAATTGGCAATGTTGTGTGAAGTTCATTATCATCACCTCCTTGTTTTGGTCGTACTGCTACTAATTTGGTGTGCCGGCATCAATGGTTACTTAATTTCCTACTCAAGTTTAAATGGACAATGGATTCCTTGTTTGTGATCTGAAGATCCCTTTCATCTCAAGATTCCTTGAATGGACTACCTCCCAGGCTGCCACTTGGTGGAGAGCTTAGAATAATGAATCAGCACGAATGAAAATACATGAATAATCAAATCCATAAGGTGTCTGCTTCCTTGTCGGTGCCAACGTATATATTTGAAGGTGATTCCTGGAGCATTGAGTCCTTGCCAAATGTATGTGAGGAGTGTTGGTCCTCCTTCAATAATCAATGTGTGCTCCCAGCCTAATCGCCCAATTTGAAATAATTAATCATGTGTTTTTGTTGATTTTATACATCTTTGTAAGTTTCAGCATTTTCAGCCCTCGGATAAGGACTTCTATTAATGGTAAACAATATAATACTTTGATATTGCGTGAAAAACCCTCCCTCGAATAGCAAAAAAGGTTTTTTTCACAAGAACTTTGGAGGAGTACTGCAATCCTTAGCTTTTGTCTATAATTGCCCTTGCACCATAAGATTGCGGGTGTATTTTTTTTACGAAATGTTTGCCCCTTAATTGAATATTTCATAGAAAAATTCTAGAAACTCAAATGTCATTTCAGTATTCCTTGCAGATATCAAATGCTCGTATGTCTCTATCTATCTCTATTCTCTACTCCCTTTCTCTCCGTACCACAAAACATCCATCTTGTGTCGCCAGAGTCATTCAAAGGCATCATTTAGAAAAAAAATGAAAGGCATATATATAAAGGAGTAGATTTTTTAAGATCCCTATATTTGATTTATGTGTGTTTTATGTTCCTATATGTTTTGGAATTAGTGCAATATAGAGGCCAGAAAAACAAAGAAGTTTAATTCCTATGGATTTGTTCACAGTACATTGGTTGATTAGTAGGAATGTGTCAAGTGATTGTACATGATTTTATTGGATGCCATTTATGAGAAAAATATAGGAAATTTAGCATTCACGAATATATTGATTTTTATTCATGCTCATAGGGTGAAAGCAAAGTGCAATATACATGTGTCAATACTGGGACAAATACAGTAAGTGGTGAAAAATTGATAGTTGGATTGTGGTGTTCGTTTTCATACAACTCGTCTCAAACTATTCGTGTGTTTTTATTCCTATGTATTCCACGTCTATTCCGAAGGTATTTTTAATCTTAGATTTTTAAAATCTTGCGACCAAGAGAACCCTAAAAAGCATGTAGTCATGCATTTAAGGTCTTATACTTTACGCCATTCGGAAGCCAGCATGTGCAGCTAGGCACCGCTAGCCAACTGTTTACTATCGACCCATTCGGGAACTCGTTGGAGCAAGTGATGAATTGAAGCCACAACTAGGAACTCGGGAAGACTGACCGTGTCCGAGTGATGAGTCCAACAAACCAATCGGATTGGAGTAGAGTACGAATTTGAGTCCTCGTAGGTATCAAGCATTGATCCTATATGAAAGGTCATCTAAATAAAAGGGAGAGGCGAACTCTTGGAGTGTATGTGGCTTTAACCTAGTTTGTTAAGGTGACGGGTGACAGAGTTCATCGACACAAAAAAGTTCCATGTCCTAGACATCTCCACTTCCAAGTCTGTGGCGTGTGATCACATCTAGCAATTTGACGAGAAACGTCCCTCTTTGTACATTGATGCATGCAAGTGAGTAGGGCCGTTGAAGAACAATTTCGTGAAAGTATTATCCAGTTGTATATTGTCCCAACAAAGAGAGTAGACGAGCATTAATACGAGTGGTTTGGTCGCACTCAAGGTATCAGGATTCTTGAGTGAATTGATATTATGATATCTGCAATAATTGCGGATATTGTATTGCAAAAGTGGGTGGTTGTGTAAATAGTTGATAAAAAATAGAAACCGCAAGTAAGTAACATAAAAGCAAGTAACTGATAGTAAATGGTGTTTCCTACAATAGAGAAGTTAGGCGTCAAAAGATTCAGCTCATGGTACTAGTGAATGTTCCTTGGTGCCATCTTGAATGGTGTTTCAGTTCATTTAAATGGGATAAGTGTTTGAGCATGTGTGTTCTTATTCATCTTTTATGCTCAATAGTTTGTATTTGTATATAGGTTGAACTTTGAGAATCAATCATTTGTTAGTTTGTTTCTTTGATATAATTTTGGAAAAAAGTGTTTCTGTCACACCGTTTGTGGCTTATTGGATCTCTTGTTATTTAGTCCAAATTGTATCTGATTTGGATATTGAAAGCGTGTGCATCATACTTAGAATATGCTTATTTAGGCTTGTTTTTTTAGGTATCCCAAAAAAGCACGTATAGTCCTCTTTTTCCAAAGATAATTTTTTTATAAAGTGGTGATCGAGGCCAAATAATATGCATAGAAATCCACACCACGTTGCGGAAAACACTTTTGGCTCCCGAGCTCGAGTGCTCCCTCTGATTAAAAAAATTGAGAAATCATATTTCTAATTTCTGAGAAAATCTGGAAAAAATCCTGCATGTTGCCCATGATGTATCCCAAAATATGCAAAATATCGATTTGAAATTTGTCATTTTTGTGTACATCAGAATATAAAGCATTTGAAATCGAGATTTTACACGTTTGTGGGATATATCATTGACAACCTGCATGATTTGTTTCAGATTTTTTTGAAACTTGTAAATATGATTTTTAATTTATTTTAACTAGAGAGCACTGAAACTCAGGGAGCAAGAAATCTCTACTCACCAAGTTGCCGTTAATTAAACGCCCCAAAGATCTTTGTGGCCTCCCCTACTCCTTCCTGCTCCCTTTTGCTAGCTCCCATGTCCCTCCGGTGCAGCACAGTTGAGCCGCCACTTGTTGCCCTCTGGATGGTCCAGCCATGGATCCACCAACAAGAACACAAGACCAACCAAAAACACATCGAGAACTGTGCTGAATCGGGTACGCGCCGATGGATCGAATCGGACGGTTCAAAACCCGATCGATCCCTTACCCCGATGCTATTCCCGGCCTGTCCGGACGACATGTGCGCGCACTGGCCGGCCGGAGCTGCTCGCTCCCCGGATTGGCTGCCTGCCGGCCACTGCATCTGCATGCATGCATCGGAGACCGTGCGCCCGGCCTCTGTCTCCACGTACGCCCGGCCGGCTAATCTGGAGTATTCGCCCGTCCGTGAACTGCCGCAGGCTCCCCTCCCGGGTTCCATGGCGTCGCCGCCGCGAGCAAAGGACGGACCATGATTAGATTAATACTCCTAAGCGAGGATGAGTGTTAGACTGTTAGGTTAAGCTAGGACAAGCACTGTTAACTATGGGCATGTATATTTATCGAACGAGCCAAGCAAAGATGGTCTCGTTCTCCGGTTCATGCGTGCGTGTTTATATACATTTATCTACTGTTGAGAATGCAAGATTGAGTTTTGCAGCTTTTCTTGATTTTTTACACCATACATGAGAAAGTAGTATGGACGAGGCTGATCATATGTGGCATATGCATCTTAGGCAGAAAGCAGCGGACGATCGCGAGGGAGGGGCAGGGAATCAGTAGTAGTGAATTAGCAAGCTAGCACTAGCTAGAAACATCCTTTTGTGCCAAACAAGGTGTAGAGATTCACAATCTTTTTGCTAGCAGCCTAGCACAATTAATGGAGCAAGAGATTATCCACAGAGATGCTTCCCATGGATGACATAACAGAGACTGACTTGTGTTTTTTTACATATTTATTATTACGTGCCATAGATGCTCAAAGCAATAATGTATGCATCTCTAGCATATCCCATGTGGACACGTCGACACGACTAGGGACAAATAGTTTGAGGGTTCGCACTGTGTGCTAGCTTTTCTTTTGGAGAAATCAGCATACCTGGCTTGCTAGCTATCGGTGGATATGGTGAGTAAGTGGCAGTACGTACGGTATATTGTTTATGTCTTCTCCAACTCCCATTTGCTTACGGGTACGGAGGTAAAATAATTTAAAAGTTTAATTAGTGAGACAAACGCCCCTACCTCTTGGATTTTGAATAAAGTTCGGTCTGGCCAATCATCCTCCATATCTTGAGGAGAAGGAAAAGTATGGTTTTGTACGAGCTAATACTAGTATATGTGTCCACATGTACCTGCCGGCCAACTATGATAAAACCCACTAATTTTTTGTTGCAAAGCAAGAGTAGTGCGACTGGTAGGACGAGCACTACTCGATCTGTAGACAAGAGGAGTACCTTTTCAAAATAAGTAGGACTCCTCGATAAGCACCACGAAGTGCCGCGGTGCCCGGGCCACGCAGTGCCACGAGCCCGGCCCACGGAGTGCCTTCGGTTCATCCCCTTCGGTGGTAAAGAACCTCAGTCTTCTCTCTTCCGTTGCTTGGAGAGGAGGGAGAAACTAGTCGTGAATTCAGTGCTGGAAGACAGGGAGCAACCATGAACTCTCGAATATTAATCTCTAGATGGATCAACTAAAGGGCTCGATCGACTCTAATATATAGGCACTAGCTAAAAAAAAAAGCTAGTACTACTCGGTGTATATAAATTGGATTGGTTATAGTGCACCAGCAGTCAATCCATTCTCCTAGATACAGACTTTATAATCAATATAATTAAACCTCAATGTAAAAGGATCTTGTTTTTTAATCTGGTCAATCAGCCCTAACCTTACTTCCGGCCTTCTTCCTCACGACCCGCACATCGGACAAAGAATTTTTCGAGGCTTCGGCAAAATCATAACAATCATGCTCTTGGCTGAAGCGGCGGAGTTGGCCAAAGGCGTGTAAACCAAGACAATGGCCAAATTCATCGTATTTATCTGACGTCTAGTGCCGACGAGAGTAAACAAAATCATAACCAAGTGACGATGACGCTAGATTGCTATGCCATCAACACGTCTTAATTTTGATGAGATGGACACAACGTTGCTGGGCACCGACGAGGCAAAAGCAACAATACATATGTCCAATTTGATGAAGTTCGGGCCATATGGAGTTTTCGGGTTCTAAGTTTAGATAAATCCACAAGGGTGCTCAGATTTAAATATGTGGTCATGGAATGAATGGAGTATCAAAATCAATATCCTAGAATGATATGGAAAACTCTAACAACAATACTGACATTTCAAAGCACACCCACCCTATCACCATTGGTGATGACAATCTTTTGTACACCAGAATAACTGGAGATGGATCGCAGCCGAAAATCCAATGATTTATATCGTTTCCGTACGAAAAAGTAAATTGATCGCTATTCGTGCATGTTTATAGGTGCATTTATTGCATCCTCTTTCAGGGAATCATCTAGGTAGTCTTGCTCCTACAAAAAGCCATTTTATTGTGTGGCTTGCGGTGCAAAATAGTCCGTAGAGTCCAAAACGCTTTTCCATTCGTGCCTGATTTGCACAAAAAACTGGCAAACACCTTCTTAATTTTGAATGCCAGTTAGACGTTTGTTTTGATGCCACAACCTCCTTTAGGACCTAGCTAGGTCTCGCTCTTACACAATTCTTCAGTACTAGGGCAATCTAGAAGGATTCACCTTATGCATGGTATTATTCTAGAAAGCCAAGAAGGTGTGAAGGGCGTAGTTTTTGTGGAGAGCAAAGCACCCAAAGAGAGACCACGACTTAGTAATTGCACCCTTGATTTTTGGGGGCTTTTGTTTTTCCACCCTGGATACTCTATGTCTGCTCCATCTATATTAATATAAAAGACAAATATTTTGTCTAATTTAAAAAAATGATCCGGTCTTATGTTTGTTTCAATAAAAAAGTTAAAGTTACTACCAATATACATGTACAAGGTGTCAATTATTATTGGTTCTATTCGTGAGGATTTTGTGGTGTTAACTTTGACATTAAATACATGAGAAACATTAGAAATGGTAGGGTGGTAGTGCTATGGTATAATTTATCTTGGGAGATACTTTTATGGTATCATAAGTTTTTTTTGTTACTACCTGTTTTCTGATTTAACTGCCGCCATTTGTATACAAATTTGTACTAGCTTAGCTCTCCCTCCACGTCACTTAATTTGGGAAGGGAGTAAGATTTTTTTGTGAGAACCAACAATCGAAGTCACATATTGTTTAGTTGTGCTTAGTTAGCTAGGTTCACTCCATGTAGACATGGTACTATGCATGCTAAAAAATAGCTTCCATGTAATATGATTATTGTCCCCATTACATGTCGATCACCCCATTGGTGCGGTCAAAAGAGCAAAAAAGACGCGTGATTTTGTCGACGTACGCTTGATTTTCTATGTCACACACACGTATACTTATATCACCACTTGCAGGAAAACGACGCTACGTCCAAAGATGCAGATGAGACATATGGAGCTAGCGAGCAGACTACATATATGAATTACTCATCTCATCTTTTTAATCGAAAACTGCACCATCAACTGCTCATCATCAGGATCCATATGACAGGATGTATCCATCAGTTCCTCGGCCCTTGGAGCTCAAAGAATATACCAATGAGATACGATACATACTGCAAAAAATAATGCAACAGATAAACAAGTACGCATAGTGCACATCGACCCATTTCAATCCATAAAATCTACACATCGATCGCATTCAGAGACATACGCACTGCATCGACTTATACATTAATCTGTGGGAGATTTTATCTTTGCGTGTGTTACGGCGACACTCTCTGTCTACCTAAGCTAGCTAGAGCGGTTGTTTAGCAGTAATTATGGAGGTAGGCTTCCATATGTAGCTAAGCTAATAGCTAGGAGTAGCTGCAGTACTCTGCAAGATCTGGATCGGTGCAAGTGTGTACGCAATTAGCTTTAGCAGCTTGGTGATTAGCTAATTAATGGAAAGGTTAGCTAGGTACAAGTTCGCAATGAAGGGCGACGTCCCTGCTGCCTCTCCGGCGAGCAACAGTGCGTGCGTTGGGAGGAATGGATCACGTGGGCGAGCTCCTAGCGACGTCGCCGTGCCTGCTGGCTGCTGGTGCTGGCCTGCCATGGTTTTCAAATTCAGTGAAATTTCATCAAAATTCACTGAATTTCAGTGATTTCAGCAGGCACCGAAATAATTACCTTTCGGTCAAAATATTTCAGCAATTTCAGTACTACACAGGAATTTAAAAATTATGTAAAATTATTTTAATATTTTCAAATATTTAAACGAATTTTAAGAGAAAATTTCGATCATTTGGCCGAAACGAAAACCGAAATCACTGAAATTCACTATTTCAGTAGTGGCCGAAAATTTTCCGAAACTGAAATTTAAAACCATTGTCACAGACCGTCCGCCGGCCATGACAATATGTGCAAATCGAAGCCAGATTGGCAGAAACACAACCAATCAGGCAGGACCAGGCCGGAGCAGCCGCAGCCGGCGGCGGGGGCCATGCACCGGCCGTCACATGGTACTAGGAAATTGTAGCTCCTAGCCGCACAGTACGTGCTGGGCAGGCTGCAGAGCTAGCCGTCGTCATCACATCACGCACGCAGAAGCAGAGCAACAGAGAGTGGCAGAGGCGGGCGCCACACCGCCGGGCCTGCCGGACAGGAGCACGGCCACGAGCCTCACGCCCCGGCCGGAGACATTTCAACACGGGCGCTTGCCACCAACGTAGCCCCTGCCACCATATTCTCGATCTCGCCATTTCTATACAACGTCAAGCTAGCCAGTTGTTACAGCTTACAAGTGTAAGCGCCACGACCACAGAAAGAAAAGCCACACACACGGCCATATAAAAGACCAAAGACACCACCAGCTGCAGCTAGCATCCCGAGGTAGCTAGCAAAGGCAAGCAGATCGCGAAGCAGCGCTCCCTAGCTCGCAGCAGATCATGGCCGACCACTATACCCAGCTCGGCCGCGGCGGTGGCGGCGGCAGCCCTGAGCGCGGCGGTGGCGGGTCGGGGGAGGGGATCAAGGAGCAGGACCGGCTGCTGCCCATCGCCAACGTGGGGCGGATCATGAAGCAGATCCTGCCGCCCAACGCCAAGGTCTCCAAGGAGGCCAAGGAGACGATGCAGGAGTGCGTGTCGGAGTTCATCAGCTTCGTCACCGGCGAGGCCTCCGACAAGTGCCACAAGGAGAAGCGCAAGACCGTCAACGGCGACGACGTCTGCTGGGCCTTCTCCGCCCTCGGCTTCGACGACTACGTCGACCCCATGCGGAGGTACCTCCTCAAGTTCCGCGAGATCGAGGGCGACCGAGCGGCCGCGGCAGCGTCCTCCCGGGGCGGCATGCCTCCTGATGGCGGCCACGCCTCGAGCTCAGGTGCCGGCGCTGGTGCCGGTTCCGGTGCCGTCGGCGGTCATTTCATGTTCGACGCCATGGACAGGAGCAATAACAGCAATACCGGCCCCAGCAGGCAGTTTTGAATACAACCAAGGCTTGCTCAATCAGAATTACTCCTAATCTGGCACGCATCTTCTTAATTAATCCTCTACCTTTGTGCTTAGATAGGTGACCGGCTGGTGGCAGAATTAGCTAGGAGTAGCTAGTGGACAAGAGGAGTAAGTAGGTTTTTCTTCTGATTAATTAATCTGGCGTGTATTTCATTGGAGACGCATGAAAGAGAGACCACGGAAGAGGATTGCTCGCTAGATGAAATTACCTGTAGAATGCAAGATCGATTTGATCTGGTCGAGCACGTGTCTAAATTTATATTTGTGTTCAAATTCTGCGCACCAAGGCACAGTTCAAGTCTATTGTTATCCAAGTTCAGTAAGATTCCTGCAGATTTAGTTTGCAAATCATTTTCCAAGTTTCAGTAAGATTCCAGATTTAGTTTGCAAATCATGCATCGATGTGCTTGCTTCCAGCTAGAGCTAGCTTAACTTGGTTTTGATTGGGTTAATTATTTGACATTCATGGAAAGCTACCTCGGGCATATATAATTGCATATTCTGAGCAAGTTTCCCATCTATTGACTTTTGGGAAAATATATGTTGTTTTCTAATTCATTCTAATATACTATGAAGTACATACATACATCAAACTGATGTTGTGTATCTTGAGAAATACTAATGCTGTAATTAAATTGATAACTTTTGGTACCTACGAAATTTTTGATTAATGTTAGAAGAACTATTAAGATTTGATTTTGATCATTACCCTTTGGTTGAAGGGCCAAAGGTATGAGTGTATAAATTCAACAGTGGATGTAATACTGAACTCAAATTTGAAACAAGGCGTGTATGTAGACTATGTATTCAATAATAGATGAATACACTAAAGTTCAATTTTGAAACGGGAGCTTGTGTGAGTATATTTCTTGCTTAGAAATTATGTCTCATTTTGCAAATTGCCAGGTTTTGAGTACTTCCAGTATGCTGGTATAGTTAGTGTTGTCAGTCTACGGGCAGTCTTAAATGTTTCATAGGACGCAGAAATTTATGTTCCTAATTAATTGCTGACATAATAAAGTAGCATGTTCTATGATACTAGCCATAGTTGGGAGTATCATACACTAGTATCATGCATATGATACTAGTCTATGTTACTAGTTCCATAGTGGGTAGTAACATATTTGTGGTATCATATACTAGTGTATTTATTAGGTTGCACACACATCTTGTCTTGGAATCCGTTATGTTACGGTATCTACCTATGATACCACTACCATCTCTCTCATCATTAACTGCAGTGACACGTCATCTTTTTACCAACGTGGCATGCATGATACTACCTATGTTACTCCAACTATGGCTAGTCTGAGTGGTTGCAGAGAGTGTGCGCCTGCTCCCAATCATTCAGGATGACGCTTCACCATTCATGCATACACTAAAGGTACTACAGTATAGTGGAAGCCAAAACTAGCATGCCTTTTATAGATAGATATCAAGCATGAGAAATGCATTATGAGTGCAATTTCCTTTGAAACATTGAGAAAAGCGAGATTGGGTTAGTATAACAATATGAAAATTAGGTCTTGCAATACTGCTTGTGATTTAAGAGGATGCAGCTAGCCCTCAATCTTATTTCTTCAGTATCCAGAAATTTGCCATCATGTGAGTTTAGCATAAGTTATTTTTTGCATTGAAGATTTTAGCACAATTTATACACAGGTTAGGAATCTATGCACATTTTTATTTTGCATGTTTCTAGGTTGTTTTTTCTTATCTCCATTTAGCTTATGTATGAGTGCTCAATTTATCCCCATGTTGTAAAAAATATGCATGAAAAACATGGCTAATAAAATTAAGAGTTGACCCATAGGCCGGGCAAAAAGGGCGACCGCCACGGGACCAGATACTTAGTTAGATTAGCAATGACTATTTTATAATCTTTTATGTCCAAGAAATTATTGCACATGTGAAAATAATCATCAATTGGCATGATAAAGTTGTCTCTCTTCGATTGATGTTGTGCAAGTTGTGCTAAAATATATGCTAACTGGTTTCCCATGTTTGATCTCTGCACAAGCTTTTACTGACGAAACTTCTTGAAACACTTGTATACACATGTTAAACCATGCAAGCGTCAAAACAAGCATATAAAATAATGAAACATATGCATTTAAGAGTACAATTTCTAGAAATTTTATGTTCCTCGATGATACTGTAAGCGATTCTATTTCAATACCAAATGAGGAGCATGCACATGTTGTAAATTTATTAGTGAACACAACTCGCGAAACACACTTGACAAATATTCAATTTATATTTTAGGTTGAATTACCAATTTATATTTTAGGAGCTTCCATAATTATACTTAACTAGTAATATACTAGAACATTACTAAGATATTTGTTGGATGTAGATTTTAGATATTTCTCAATGACGTTTAAGTATACTGAAATATATACATGAGTACACACATATGGAAAAATACATATTCATACACAATATAATTTATCCACATGTGAAAAGTTAATTCCATTAAAACTTTAACTACAACATATATTTCAAAGTTAGCACAAACAATCTTTTGAGTGATATATATACACGTTAAAACTCGATAGCAAATAACAGTGTAACTAATGTTCTGAAACATTGTTATGTGACTATTTGTCATGTAAGTAAGATGATATTATACAAATCAAAACTATTTTAAGACAAATATAAGTTTTAAGAGAAATATAACAGTTTAGTATAAAATATGTTTGTTTTAATATTGATACAAGTCTGAATCACTTCTCCAATAACAATTGTTTATCTAACAAAAATAACCCAAATAATTTTTTATCCTTCAAATATTTTGCATACCTTGCCTCCCTGTTGGTTGATTGTACAAAAATAGCAATTTATTTATTTGTTAGAATCTATTTAATTTCTAGTTCAGAGTTTAGTCATCTATATATGATGCAAGACCTAACTTTAGATCGGAGATGCGAAACATTTCACGAAAAAGCCAAATAAATGTTTTACCAGTTTGCATGTCTAAACTATACAACACTATTTTGTATAAAGAGTGAAAACTAATTGTGGAGACAAATCTTATTTCTCCATTAAAATTATAGAGCGGTAGTAATGCATATCAATTTCTTTTTATTTAAAAGGAAAGTGAAAATTGAATTTCTCATTAACAAGGGGATTCTAATAACGAAAAACTTAAAGAAACTAGACAACAGTGTGCCGCTTCGCATGGCCTATTATTTCTAACTCACGGCCGACTTAATTGTTTGGTACTCCTACTATAAAAAGTGAATCTAATTTATATTGCTCCTAGTTCTTTTTATTGTTACTCACTTGGTTTTTACTCTGTTTTATGTATTGATCAATTCTGGAAGCTAGTTCTCATAGTAATTATTATTCTTTTATTTCTCCAAAAGTTCTATCTTGGGCGGTCTCAAGCTCTACACTTTTATCCATTCTAAAGTCGTTGTAAAATATAGGTCTCAGCAAGCCTTCTAGCTTTCAAATTTTACTCTGAAGTTTTCTAAGAAATAATGTACTCCCAAATAGATATAACTATGCCATTGTAGAATTTTTAGCTCCACATCTTCTATCACCCATGAAAATATCAGGTTGAAACCAAGTTATGGTAGAAACAGGTAAAAACCAAGTGAAAAATATTTTGCAAGTTATTAAAATTCTAGAAAAGGTACTTATGTAATTATGGACCTGGTTTTCTACCAACATATAAAATTTTAAGTTCAAAATCAAATTCATTACAGATCTATGATGAAACCAAATTCAGTATTTAGGGTGTTTTTTCTCCTGAAATGGAGATTGAACCCCCGGTCTCTGCATCAGATCGATGCACACGACCTTTTTTAATTAATATTTCAACAAAAGCCTTAAAAAGTAATACAAGCCACGTTCCTGGCAACATCTGTTGCTACTCACCAACTTGATGAAAGGGTGGACATGATCGGGGCCGTCCGCCTAGACATCAGACCAACACACATCATCTAAACCGGAAGCCTCAACCAAACCACCCAACGGCGGGTCAGGAGCATAAAGCGGTTCGAAAGACCCTCAACGGGCACCACTGCACACGCTCTAGAAGCCACCACCACCATCTTCCGTCGATCGATCTTCAGAACTAGTATCGACGCATTGACCTTACCAGGCTTGCCGTCGATGCTTCCACGACGTTTGACAATGCCATCTCCCTGCGTGCGTCCATGAACACAGATCCGTGTGTTTGGTTGAGATCACGATGTGGAACGTAATATTATTGTTATGAACCTGAAGGTTGTTTCCTTGTTTGGCTGATAAATGGAGCGTAACGAGATGGGTGCTGAAAAGAGAAAATTCCCTTCAATCCGAAATGCACATAGTCTGCAAAATCTGTGAAATCTTCTTGTTCCTCTAGGCTAAACGCACCCCACGTTCGTTCACCTCCTCTATTCCCTTATCCCTCTTTTTGCTAAACACACCCCGCGGTTGCTCACCTTCTCCATCCCTTTAATTTATCCCATTCCACTCTCCAATCAAACACACGAACGTTACCAACTCATTCTATTTTTTTAATCTCAAACCGAGCATAGGATGGAACCAACCCATTGAAACATTTCATTACATTCCATTCCACTTTGTTCCTAAACAAACACACGCTTAGTGGCAAACAGTTTTTTCTTAGCACCAAATAATCGAGTTTGAACTTGAAATTTTACATGTTTACGTACCATCACCTTCGCAGCCGACCATATTATTCTAAGAGTTTTTGAAAAACCACGAATCATACATAGTTTCCATGGAGATACTTTAACCACTTCACCCTTAGCATGTCTTTGATTATAGTGAAGAATTAACGAGGGATGATACTAATGTGTAAGAACAAATCAAGAGGATTCACCATGGTGAGGAGTACTACTAGTTTAGAAACCTAGTGGGTTTAGTAATAACTACAAAAATGATCCGCAAGAATTGCCAGGTCGATTAACCAGTTTTCCGACATGTGCTCTTCATGAGTGCTGCTCCACATATGGCAGCTCATAGGAAGATCTACTAGTAACGCCGTACGTGCTACACATGCACCTGTTTCTTTGTGCTGGAACACACACAAACATCCTTTTAATTAAAGACAAGGGAAGCACATTGCTTGTATCTGAATTACCCCATTTGCAGAAACATACACCTCCCCATTGGGTACAGTAGCAAACCTTTCCATGGATAGACGGTTCCGGCCAATTAATGAGGAGACATATAGCATCCTGGTGCGTAGCAGCTAGCAGGGGCAACATCAAAAGACGAGCTTCTTCTCCCCATTGGCCAAGCCTACGCAGCACTACACTTTTGGTGCGGTTTTTTTGGTTGAGAAGGCTGCAATATCGGCAAAGCGTTTTATACCATTAATCGGGAAAACACGTGGAAACACATTTGTACACCCAATAAATTCAAGCGTCAAGGTGCGCATACAAAACAATCAAATTTATGCATGGAAAAGGAGAATTTGTTTGAATTTGTTGTTGTAATAACTTTTTATTCAAATTAATTTTCCAGATGCAACAAGCAACTTTTGAATGATCTAAATTACATCTCGATAAAAAACAACAATCTAACTAATGTCAAGAAACATTGTTATGGGACCACAATGCCACCTAAGTAACCAAAAGTTATACTCATCAAGGCTATTGTATGATAAAGATAAGTTTAAGCGAAAACAAAAAGCCATACTCATGAAGACTATTATATGATAAAGATAAGTTTAAACGAAGTATAATAGTTTAGTATAAACTATATTAATTTTGATATTCAGAGGGTCCAATGTTGTGCAAATATTGGATTATCTTTCATTTAGAAATTAGTCCTAGATACATACACGAAACAATATATGAAGAAAAAAATACATATTTATTCAGTTTAAAATTTACAAGATTTATTTTTATATATTGAAAACTAATTTCAACAATATTAGGTATCTGTTAAAATGAAATGGCCTTAATATCCAAAAATATTCCGCAATAAATGTGTCGCTTCGTGCATGACTTATTACTTTGAATTTGCGACCGACTAAATTGCTTGGTACTCATATTATAAAAGGCCACTTACAAAAAGGTGAATCTAATAAATATTGCTCATACTATTTTTTCTATAGTTATACACCTTGTTTTTACTTTTTACTCTGTTTATATGTATTGGTTCTTTCTGTAGCTAGTACTCAAAGTGGTTATTTCTTTTATTTCTATGATCTCAAGCTCTACATTTTACTCCATTCAAACATCGTGGTAAAATGCATGTCTCGTCCAAGGCTTCTAGGTGGCAAATTTCTCAATAAGATCTCCAGAAAAAGTTTCGTAGATGTCACCATCGTAAAATTTGACTACCTGCATACAAAATTCGTGTAGGAGTGTGTTGTCTAAAACAAAATTCAGCAATTAAGGGTGTGTTTCGTAGATGTCACGAAGTTGAAAATAGTCCAATGGTTTTGAACGTGAAGGTTGTTCCAGTGTTTGATTGAGAAATGGAACGTGACGAGGAGGGTCCTCAAAAGAGAAGTTTCCCTTGAGATTCAGGCTGCACCTATTTCTCAAAATCAGTGGCATATCCGCTTTCCTCTATGGTAAACTCACCCCACACTTGCTCACCTCCTCTATTCTTGGAAATTTCCCCAGTCCACTCTCCAACAAAATATGGGAACGGAACCAACCCATTTTTTCTAACTCAGACCGAATACAGGGAGTTAAGGATAGAACCATTCATTACATTCCATTCCACTTCGTTTCTAGACCAAAACACACCCTTAGTACAAACAACATGTCATTAATATCCATGCATGATTTAGTTTTTTCTTGGAACCATATGATTGAACTTGAAATTTTACATGTTTATATACCAGCACCTTTGTAGCCGACAATATTCTTCTATGAGTTTTCGAAAGCTACCGGTCGTGGTTTTCCACAGAGATATTTTATACATTTCACCCTTAGCGTGTCTTTGATTATGCTGAGAACAACGATGTACGAAGACAGATCTGTAAGAACAACTGAGAACAATGATGTACGAAGACGGATCTGTAAGAACAAATCAAGGTTTCATCGTGGTAGTAATACCTTACAAGATGATCCGGAAGAAATGCCATCCCGATTTACAGAGTTTGCCCGACATGTGCTCCAAACATTGTCTAGTCACATTAACTCGTACGTACCTCTGCCAAGCATATTTACCGGCTCCTGCTAAATTTCCATCGGTAGCTAGCTAGCTTCGTCAGGATTCTCGTGAGACAATAAATCGCAACTAGTCTTCATGAGTGCTGCTCCACATATGGCAGCTCATATGAAGATGAGTACAAGCTAGTAACGCCGTACTACACATGCACCTGTTTCTTTGTGCTGGAACACACAAACATCCTTTTAAGACAATGGCACAACATTGGTTCGTACGTGAATTACCCTATTTGCAGCAACATACACACTTCCTCATTGGGTACGGTTCCGGCCAATGAGGAGATAGATCATCCTGGGGAGCAACAAGACCAGCAGCAGCAGGGGCATCAAAAGACGAGCTTCTTCTCCCCATTGGCCAAGCCTACGCAGCACTCCACATTTGGTTCGGTTTTTGCTTGAGAAGGCTGCAATATCGGCATAGCCTTTTATACTATGGATCAAGTGGCCTATCGCTACCCCCATCCGTCAATCTCTCCAGCCACAACACGGGTACTCCTATTCCTCCTACTCGTCGCCTTTGCAAAGGTAGAGACTAGAGTGCGAGTGTGTGAGTAGGAGGAAGAAGGGAGCTCAGTTCAGGTCTGGACATTGATCTGGGAGGATCCAGGGGCACGTGCCGCGGCGCTGGAAGCCATGATCGCCCGCCATGCGAGGCCCGCAAAGCTTGTCGGCAGGTGTCGACCATCCACCACCGGTGTAAAGCCCGGCATCCCATTGGCCTGCTGTCTTAGCTAGCGGTGCGTAGATCGAGCTGAGCTCCCACCACTTGCTCGATCTAGCATCAACTTTCGTGTGCACCCACACTGCACCTACAAGTCATATATAGAGGTTGTGGACGTTGCAGCACCAGGCCATGACATTATATTCTACACATTTTCGAGCATGAGAGGTAAATTTAGTGAACAAGGGAAAACGTGGCTGGCTCTTCAGCACGCGCAATGCTAATATAGTACCATAGTCCATAGTGATAGCTATTTCCCCGTGAGACCAGCCCAATGATTCTAACGTATGCTGATTCGGGTACCAAAAAACCTTTTCGATTCTTTCAGGCAGCAACGATTTGTGTAGATCAGCATGTACGCGAACCGTGCATGTTTGCGAGGACTAGAAAGTGAGCATTGAGCAAGCTCGCAATGGCAAGTTCAGACTGCATATATGTGTGCGGGTGTGTGTGGTCATGGCAGAATTACTAAGGCAGATGCACGGTCAAAATTTAGTATGTCAAATCTTTGGGTAGGCATCTCTATCAAAAGATAACGTATACATACACCTTGTAGTTCAGGATGTCATTAAAAGGACACATTTTGTTTCTTGAAACCCCGTTTTCTGATTCAAACAACTTGGAAATACATGCGATGTTGCGCTGAAAAATTTAGTGGAAATAAGGAAAAGTCATTAAACATCGTAGAACGTGTGGACGTTTGCAGCACTAGGTCATGACATAATATTATACGCACTTTCAAACAAGCGGTAAATTTAGTAAATAAGGCGAAAAAGTCAAGGTTGGCTCTTGAACACGCGCAACACTAGTATAGTACCATGGCGGTAGCTACTTCTGTGTGACGGTGTGAGCAACAGAATGGTACACCTAGCTCACATTGTATACTAATTCGTTTAAAAAAACATTGTATACTAATTTGGTAAAGGATACACGCAAGTACTGCACACAGCACACTTGTAAATCCAAATATTCTAAATGTACCTATTCTGCTCTGGGTTTCGAAAAAACCTGATCCCTCAAGTTGGATATATTCAATCACAATCAAATAGTTCACATCCAATGTTTTTTGGGCATCTGCAGCACTAGGCCATGCATGACATAACATTCTACACCTTTTCGAGCATGCGAGAAAAAAATTGGTAAACAAGGCGAAAAGTCACGGCTAACTCTTCAACACGAGCAATACTAGTACAATACCCGAGTGACAGGTACTTTCCGTGTGATCAACTGAACGATATATCTCATTGTACTAATTTGTCAAAAGATGTACAAAGTACTCCACTGTTGTAATTCAAAATATTGTAAGCATACCTTTTTCTTATGCGGGTTAAAATAACCTTTTTTATGCAACAAGTTGGATATATTCAACCAGTAGGCGAATAAAATGGCACACATATTTTTAAAGAAATGAAAACGAATCATTAACCCGGGTGGAGCTGTGGGCAATTTTAACACTAAGGTATGACATAACATTCTACACCTTTTTACCAGACCGAGAGCAAAATTTGTATACAACGCGAAAAGCCACGGCTTCGGCCGGTACGTAAATAGCGCCGCGGCTCTTCGGAACGGTCAATACTTGTACTGTGTGATAGCTACTTTCTAATCTAAAAAAAGAAAGAAAAAAGAAGCTACTTTCTGTGTGACTGGCCAAACTATGTATCTCGTAGCAATGATTTATTCAAAGATGAATGTATTGTTTACATTACGCACATTACTTAATGCAATTGTCTGTTGCTTGCAACTTAATACTGGTAGGGGTACGGATGTTAACCGGAAAGTGGACTATTTAGGCATAGATGCATGCTGGATAGCAGTCTATGTACTTTGTCATAATGCCCAAATGAATCTCATAGTAGACACCACAGCTCGCACATGCATGTTATATGCACTTATCAATTGTCAATTGCCCAGCTGTAATTTGTTTACCCAGCATGTTAGTTATCTTATTGGAGAGACACCACTAGTGAACTGTGGACACCGGTCCATTCTTTTACATCTGAAATACAATCTACTGCAATCATTGTTCTCTACTATTTTATGCAAATAAACATCATTTTCCATTCGATAGTTTAACCCTTTGTTTTCAGCAAGCCGGTGAGATTGACAACCTCACTGTTAAGTTGGGGCAAAATAATTTGGTTGTGTTGTGCAGGTTCCACGTTGGCACCGGAATCCCTGGTGTTGCGCCGCACTACACTCATTCACCAACACCTTCGAAGCAAACCTCGTTTTCCTACTGGTCCGATTAAACCTTGGTTTCATACTGAGGGAAAACTTACTGCTGCACTCATCATACCTTCCTCTTGGGGTTCCCAACTGACGTGTGACGTACAACCATTGTTTCCGGCACTATCAACCTAGAGCTACCAACACGTTTTCTGGCGCCGTTGCCGGGGAAAACAGAATTGCTTCTGCAAGGGGAATCTCTCACACCCAATCTCTTTACTTTGTTATTTGTCTTGCTTAGTTTATTTTTATTTTTATTTTGTTTGCTTTCTTTATATCAAAAACACAAAAAAATAAGGTACTTGTTTTACTTTTATTTTGGCCTATCTTTTATTTTTGCTAAAATGAGTACTCTGAGAACACTAAGTTGTGTGACTTCACTAGCACAAACAACAATGATTTCATATGCACTCCTATTGCTCCACCTGCTTCTACAGCAGAATTTTATGAAATTAAACCTGCTCTATTAAATCTTGTTATGAAAGAGCAATTTTCTGGTGTTAGTACTGATGATGCACAGGTATCTGCAGAGGTATCGCGAGGGGGAGGAGCTCGCGGCGGCGCTCAACAACAGCAGTAGCAACCGCCGGACGACGACATGATCCAGATCGACGTCAGGGCGCAACGGTCTATCTCCAGGGGCAGTGAGAATCAATATGGCAGGAATTGATTAACCGTTTGCGGCATCGCCTCATCTACCTTTGGATGCTAAGCATCTGGTTGTGTTTGTTGGATTTGTAAGGAAGGTCACTAGTAGCTGTTTTATTTAGGCACAATATTCGTACGTGTTCGTGCATGGGAGTCCTAAACTCGTACGATGTATTAGTTCAGTGTAGGTACAAAAATTGTACGTTCTACAACACAACATTGTAACTTTTTTCTGCCAGAACATTGTAACATTTTTCTGCCAGAAAATGTTGCAACTTGGTCGCCGTCGCCCATTTAATCATCATGTAATAAAAAAGAAACATGCCAGGGTGTTTCCCATTTCGAACAAATAGTAAAAAAAATGAACATTTTAATGTTCAATTCTCATTTCTTGCAATATTGTCTCGATAAAAGTTTTGCTTCTGCCGAAAATAAAGTAATGTCAAACCAAGAAAGCATGACTGGCCCATATATAAGCTCCAACTTGCAGTATGCATCACCATTCTAGGTAATGAAATCAAGACATTCGATATGATGTATTGAGTCTTTTGATCGCTCTCAGGTGTACGCAGATAGTTTTTTTTTTCTTGTCGAGAAGAGGACAGAGGTAGACTTGGTTTTCCTTTCACGGTGCTCTATGATGCATGAGTTGTATTAAATTCATGTGCAACAGACAGTAATAGAATAAAATTTGGATGAAAGAGCTAAAAAAGAACCGAAGGCCAGGGTATATTTGTAATTCAATATAAAGTTTGTAGGGACCATTCCTTGATCAAATTCTTTCCCTTTTGATATTCAAATCTCACGATTCGTTGTCCGCAAAGACTTTCGTGTTGTACATCACGCGTGGTTAATATATATTTTTTCCACGGGAAAGTAAAATTGTAAGCCTAATGATGTTCCACAACAAGTGTCAAGTTGCGAAGTAAGGATTGCCCCTCAACGCACTATCTCATAGAATTTCCCAAGTGATGCAATGAATGATGATGTTCATATACCGCACGGCTCTCTTTATACAAACGTTGCTCTCTTATTGGCGCTAGCAAAAGTTAGCTTGAAGGTATAAGAACTACTATTTAAGTGGTGAAATTTGATTTGGACTACCTCCGTAGACGTCATCGATCAGATGCCCTTCCACTCCGGTAAGGAAACAACACTACTAATACTTGGTGATGTGCTTATTGGATAATTTTTTCAATGATATCTTTAGAAATTTGTTAATATCTAGAGAAGGGGGAGGAGAAAGGGGCGGGGGTTCTAAAACAAAAGTTTTTGCTGGCTATTTCAATAGCTATTGAGAATAAAACATTTTGAGCAACTTTCAACATGGCGTATGCTAGAAAATAAATTTATAGCACCCTGTACGGGTACGAAGATCTACCTGGGATGTGCATGAAACATGAGGTTGAGGCACATGTTCTACCTTGACGCCCAACGCAAGGCTGCCTAAAATTGGCAAGAGGATACAAATATGGCTATAAATAGAACAAACCTCTCGTTTTCAAAATTCCCAAACAAATTTGTAAAGGGATCACAAACGTGATGTCACAGTATTGGTGGGGAGACGATGCTCATAGGAGAAGGATGCATTGGTTCAGTTGGTGGAAAATGTGTGTACCTAAGAAGAAGGGAGGGATGGGCTTTAGAGATATACACTGTTTTAACCTTGCTCTGTTAGCTAAGCAAGCATGGCGGCTGATTGATAACCCTGACTCGTTGTGTGCAAGGGTTCTCTGATACGTCCCAAACGTATCTATAATTTTTGATGTTCCATGCATGTTTTATGTCAATTGGCACATGTTTTATATACACTTTATATCATATTATGATATTTATTGGACTAACCTACTAATAGTTGGCAAAGTGCACAATGTTCTTGTTTTACACTTTAATGTGTAGGAATTATCAAAATTGGGCAAAGGAAACCTTGTTGGAGTCAAATTGGGACTTTTCTGAAATCTGTCTGAGAACTTTTTACGGAGATTGTCAGTCTGACCCTCGAAGATGGCGTCCAATGGAAATCAAATTCAAGAGAAAGTTGTCACAATTTTCCATACGAAGATTTTAAGCCCGAGATCAGCCCAATCGGAGTTCGGACGCGGCCTGTAGGCCCGTTTTGGTGGAACCCTAAAAGGGGGTGACGAAAATCCGAGAGTCCAGATAAAGAAGGAAACCTTAGGTCGTGAAAAGCCACAAAAAGCCACGAATTTTCCTCCTCTTGGCAGCCGCCAGGGAGGGGGAGGAGCTCCTCCATTGCTGCACCATCACCAAGGAAGAAGGGGGGCCAAGGGCCGCCGCTCCTCGTCGCCGCGGGCTGCTGATACGTCTCCAACGTATCCATAATTTCTGCTGTTCCATGCTTATATTATACCATTTGCTACATGTTTTATATACACTTCGTATCACTTTTATGCATTTTCTGGGACTAACCTATTAACAAGATGCCACAGTGCCAGTTCCCTGTTTTCTGCTGTTTTTGGTTTCAGAAAGTTACTTCTGGAAATATTCTCGGAATTGCACGAAACAAAAGGCCAGTCCCTATTTTTCCAGCACGTACACGGAGTCCGAAGGAGAGACGAAGGAGCCACGAGGTGGCCAAACCACACAGGCGCGGCAGTGGGCCCAGCCGCGCCCCTGTGGTTTGGGCCCCTCGGGGGTCCGCCGACATCGCCCCTTCGCCTATTTATTCCCCGAGACGCGAAAACCCTAAAACACCGAGCCTTTCATCCAGAACATATTCGCTGCCGCCGTCGTCGTCAACCCTAACTCGGGGGGTTTCTGAAGCTCTTCCCGGCACCCTGCCGGAGAGGGGAATCATCACCGGAGGGCTCTACATCGCCATGCCCGCCTCCGGAGTGATGCGTGAGTAGTTCATCCTTGGACTATGGGTCCATAGCAGTAGCTAGATGGTTGTCTTCTCCACTTGTGCCATCATGTTTAGATCTTGTGAGCTGCCTATCATGATCAAGATCATCTTATTGTAATGCTACATGTTGTGTTTGCTGGGATCTGACTTATATTGATACCTATGTGGAGCTGAATATTATATTATCATGTCTATGTCATTTGTGATCTTGCATGCTCTCCGTTACTTGTTGAAGCCTTGGCCACGTGAATACTTGTAACTCCAAGAGGGGGTATTTATGCATGATAGTTGGGTTCAACCTCTATTTAACCTGGGATAGTGACAGCAAGTTCTAAGGTTGTAGATGTGTTGTTGCCACTAGGGGTAAAACAGCAATGCTTTATTCAAGGATGAATGTATTGTTTACATTACGCACATTACTTAATGCAATTGTCTGTTGCTTGCAACTTAATACTGGAAGGGGTACGGATGTTAACCGGAAAGTGGACTATTTAGGCATAGATGCATGCTGGATAGCGGTCTATGTACTTTGTCGTAATGCCCAAATGAATCTCATAGTAGACACCACAGCTCACACATGCATGTTATATGCACTTATCAATTGTCAATTGCCCAGCTGTAATTTGTTTACCCAGCATGTTAGTTATCTTATTGGAGAGACACCACTAGTGAACTGTGGACCCCGGTCCATTCTTTTACATCTGAAATACAATCTACTGCAATCATTGTTCTCTACTGTTTTATGCAAACAAACATCATTTTCCATTCGATACGTTTAACCCTTTGTTTTCAGCAAGCCGGTGAGATTGACAACCTCACTGTTAAGTTGGGGCAAAGTAATTTGATTGTGTTGTGCAGGTTCCACGTTGGCACCGGAATCCCTGGTGTTGCGCCGCACTACACTCCTTCACCAACACCTTCGAAGCAAACCTCGTTTTCCTACTGGTCGATTAAACCTTGGTTTCATACTGAGGGAAAACTTACTGCTGCACTCATCATACCTTCCTCTTGGGGTTCCCAACTGACGTGTGACGTACAAGCATTGTTTCTGGCACTATTAACCTAGAGCCACCAACACGTTTTCTGGCGCCGTTGCCGGGGAAAACGAATTGCTTCTGCAAGGGGAGTCTCTCACACCCAATCTCTTTACTTTGTTATTTGTCTTGCTTAGTTTATTTTTATTTAGTTTGTTTGCTTTCTTATCAAAAACACAAAAAAATTAGTTACTTGTTTATTTTTTATTTGTGTTTTTCAAAATGAGTACTCCTGAGAACACTAAGTTGTGTGACTTCACTAGCACAAACAACAATGATTTCATATGCACTCCTATTGCTCCACCTGCTTCTACAGCAGAATTTTATGAAATTAAACCTGCTCTATTAAATCTTGTTATGAAAGAGCAATTTTCTGGTGTTAGTACTGATGATGCTGCTGCCCATCTTAATAACTTTGTTGAACTTTGTGAAATGCAAAAGTATAAGGATATGGATGGGGATATTATAAAACTGAAACTTTTTCCTTTCTCCTTGAGAGGAAGAGCTAAAGAATGGTTGCTTTCTTTGCCTAGAAATAGTATTAATTCTTGGACAAAATGCAAAGATGCTTTCATAGGGAAATATTATCCTCCTGCTAAGATTATATCCTTGAGAAGTAGCATTATGAATTTTAAACAACTTGATAATGAACATGTTGCTCAAGCTTGGGAAAGAATGAAATCTTTGGTGAAGAATTGTCCCACTCATGGACTGACTACTTGGATGATCATCCAAACCTTTTATGCAGGATTAAATTTTTCCTCAAGGAACTTATTGGATTCAGCCTCTGGAGGAACCTTTATGTCCATCACTTTAGGTGCAGCAACAAAGCTACTTGATGATATGATGATCAACTATTCCGAATGGCACACCGAAAGAGCTCCTCAAGGTAAGAAGGTAAATTCTGTTGAAGAAACCTCCTCTTTGAGTGATAAGATTGATGCTATTATGTCTATGCTTGTGAATGGTAGATCTCATGTTGATCCTAATAATATTCCTTTAGCTTCATTGGTTGCTCAAGAAGAGCATGTTGATGTAAACTTCATTAAAAACAACAACTTCAACAACAATGCTTATAGGAATAATTTTGGTAGCAACAATTATAAGCCTTATCCTTCAAATGGTTATGGCAATTCTTATGGTAATTCCTACAGCAACAATAGAAGTGTGTCCTCTGATCTTGAAGCTATGCTTAAAGAATTTATTAGCACACAAAAAGCTTTCAATAAAACTGTTGAGGAAAAGTTTGAAAAAATTGATGATCTTGTCTCTAAAGTTGATAGTCTTGCTCATGATGTTGAAATTCTAAAACTGAAAGTTATGCCTAATGAAGTTAAAGATATAAGTCATTTGCTACAGCAAATGCCATCCAAGTTCGAATTGATAATAATATTAGGATGTTGGCTGAATTGCATGCTAGGTGGGAAAAAGAGGAAGAACTTGAAAAAGAGAATAGTATAGTTAGAGTTTGTACTATCACCACCACTAGTAATGCTAATGTTTACATGCTAGTAAGCCTCCTACTATTGATGGTAATGTTATTGGTGTTGATAATGTCTCTACTACTTCTGCAAAGCGTTTGAAATTGCCTAAAACTGCTGAAACTTTTTCTGATAAAAGTGCTGAAATTTTTCAAACTATTGGAGACAATGGTTCCACCACCATTGACAATAATGATTTTGATTTTGATGATTGTAACATCTCTGAAGTTATTATGTTCTTGCAAAAATTAGCTAGAAGTCCCAATGCTAGCACTATTAATTTGGCTTTTACAAAGCATATTACAAATGCTCTTTTGCAAGCTAGGGAGGAGAAGTTGAAACTTAAAGCTTCTATTCCTAGGAAATTAGAAGATGGTTGGGAACCCATCATTAAGGTAAAGGTGAATGATTTTTATTGCAATGCCTTGTGTGATCTTGGTGCAAGTGTTTCGTTTTGCCCAAGAAGCTTTATGATATTCTTGATTTGCCACCTTTGGAACATTGTTATTTGGATGTTTTTCTCGCTGATAATGCTATGAAGAAACCTTTGGGGCGAGTTAATGATGTTTTTATTACGTAAAAGATAACCTTGTCCCCGTTGATTTTATTGTTATGGATATTGAATGCAATGCATCTTGTCCTATTGTTTTGGGAAGACCTTTTCTTCGAACTGTTGGTGCCATCATTGATATGAAAGAAGGTAATATAAGGTACCAATTTCCTCTCAAGAAAGGTATGGAACACTTCCCTAGGAAGAGAATGAAGTTACCTTTTGACTCTATTGTTAGAGCAAGTTATGATGTTGATGCTTCTTCTCTTGACAACACTTGATTTTCACTTTCTGCGCCTAGCTGAAAGGCGTTAAAGAAAAGCGCTTATGGGAGACAACCCATCGTTTTTATTTGCTGTTATTTTTGTTTTCTTTGAGTCAAGGAGTTTTGTTACTTCTGTAGCAACTCCTTTGTATCTTTATTTTATCGCAATGTTGTGCCAAGTAAAGTTCTATATTGAAAGTTGATGCAAGATTTGGATTTCTGCGCAGTGACAGATTTTTAGCTGTCACGGATTTGAGCTTATCTCCCTGTAGAAAATTCAAAAAATTCTGAGAAAAATCACGCATATTCCTGAGATATGTACGCAACTTTCATTATTTTAGGCCAGATCCATCTGAGCAACTTAAGTGCCTCGAAAAAATTCGTCATTCCAGACTGTTCTGTTTTTGACAGATTCTGCCTTTTGTTTTGCATTCGCTCTTTTACTGTGTTTGTGTGGATTTCTTTGCTCCACAAAGCATTGGTGGCTGTAGCTAATGTCCAGAAGCTTTGGGATTGATTGTATCATTACAGAATATGAGAATTTTTGATTATGCACTAACCCTCTAATGAGAACTGTCTTGAGTTTGGTGTGAAGGAAGTTTTCAAGGATCAAGCGAGAAGGGTGATATTATGTGATCAAGAAGAGTGAAAAGCCTAAGCTTGGGGATGCCCCCGTGGTTCATCCCAACCATATTCAGAGAGACTCAAGCGTCTAAGCTTGGGGATGCCCAAGGCATCCCCTTCTTCATCAACAAACTTATCAGGTCATCTCTAGTGAAACTATATTTTAATTCTTTCACATCTTATGCGCTTTACTTGGAGCGTCTGTGTGTTTTTATTTTTGTTTTTGTTTGAATAAATTCGGATCCTAGCAATCCTTGTGTGGGAGAGAGACACGCTCCGCTTTTTCATGTGAATACTCATGTTCTTCACTTATATTTGTTGAGTATTCTTAACTAGCTACTGCAGTGCTTTTAGCTCCTGTTTTTCATGCATCTCTTCGAGCTGTTAGCACTTGTTTATAAATACTCTCTTGCTGCATTATATTATCATTTGGAGAGTTTATGTTTAAATTTATTGGTGTTTGTTTGGAAGAAAGAAAATGCTACATGTAGTAGTTGGTATTGGAAAAGACATATGCATTCTTGTAGATCATTGTCTTGTTTTGATTTGATGCTTTGCAATTGTTTTGAGCTCTCAAGTAGATCATGTTTAAGCTCTTGCATCATGTAGTTAAAGCCTAGTAGTGGAGAACTACCGTAGAGCTTGTTGAGACTTGGGATGCATATTTGTTCTCTCTAAGGTCTAGATATTTTCTGGTAAAATGTTTGAGCAACAAGGAAGACAGTGTAGAGTCTTATAATACTTGCAATATGTTTTTATGTGATTCTTGCTGTACCGGTTTATACTTGTGTTTGCTTCAAACAACCTTGCTAGCCTAAACTCTGTACTGAGAGGGAATGCTTCTCGTGCATCCAAAACTTGAGCCAAAACCCATGCCATTTGTGTCCACCATACCTACCTACTATGTGGTATTTCCTGCCATTCCAAGTAAATATTTCATGTGCTACCTTTAAACTATTCAAAACTTTATTACTCCTTATTTGTGTCAATGTTTTATAGCTCATGAGGAAGTATGTGGTGTTTTATCTTTCAATCTTGTCATTTACTTCTGACAGACTTTCACCTGGACTAGTGGCATATACATCCGCTTATCCAATAATTTGCAAAAAGAGCTGGCAACGGGGTGCCCAGCCCCAATTAATTACAACTTTCATTAATAATTCTCTTCACATGTTTTGCCCTGATTTATCAGTAAGCAACTTAATTTTGCAATAGACACTCCTCCATGGTATGTGAATGTTGGAAGGCACCCGAGGATTCGGTTAGCCATGGCTTGTGTAAGCAAAAGGTTGGGAGGAGTGTCATCTATAAAGAAACTAAAATACATGTGTAAACAAAAGAGAAGAGGGATGATCTACCTTGCTGGTAGAGATAACGTCCTTCATGGGAGCCGCTCTTTGAAAGTCTGGTTGACAAGGGGGTTAGAGTGCCCACTACCATTCGTTGACAACAACAAACACCTCTCAAATACTTATTTTGTGCTCTCTATATGCTTTCGAAAACTTAAAAAGCTCTAGCACATGATTTAATCCCTGCTTCCCTCTGCGAAGGGCCTATCTTTTACTTTATGTTGAGTCAGTTTACCTACTCCTTTCTATCTTAGAAGCAAACACTTGTGTCAACTTTGTGTGCATTGATTCTTACATATTTACTTATTGCACTTGTTATATTGCTTTATGTTGACAACTATCCATGAGATATACATGTTACAAGTTGAAAGCAAATGCTGAAACTTAATCATCCTTTGTGTTGCTTCAATGCCTTTTACTTTGAATCTATTGCTTTATGAGTTACCTCTTATGCAAAACTTTTTGATGCTTGTCTTGAAAGTACTATTCATGAAAAGTTTTTGCTTATATGATTCATTGTTTACTCTTTATCTATTTGTTAGCAAACTATAGATCATTGCTTTGAGTCACTTCATTCATGACATGAGCCTTGCAATATATTGATCAAGATTGTGTGAAAGCATGTCTCCTCAGAAATTATTTGTTGTTATCGTTTTACCTACTCGAGGACGAGTAGAACTAAGCTTGGGGATGCTTGATACGTCTCCAACGTATCCATAATTTCTGCTGTTCCATGCTTATATTATACCATTTGCTACATGTTTTATATACACTTCGTATCACTTTTATGCATTTTCTGGGACTAACCTATTAACAAGATGCCACAGTGCCAGTTCCCTGTTTTCTGCTGTTTTTGGTTTCAGAAAGTTACTTCTGGAAATATTCTCGGAATTGCACGAAACAAAAGGCCAGTCCCTATTTTTCCAGCACGTACACGGAGTCCGAAGGAGAGACGAAGAGAGCCACGAGGTGGCCAAACCACAGGCGCGGCAGTGGGCCCAGCCGCGCCCCTGGTGGTTTGGGCCCCTCGGGGGTCCGCCGACATCGCCCCTTCGCCTATTTATTCCCCGAGACGCGAAAACCCTAAAACACCGAGCCTTTCATCCAGAACATATTCGCTGCCGCCGCCGTCGTCAACCCTAACTCGGGGGGTTCTGAAGCTCTTCCCGGCACCCTGCCGGAGAGGGGAATCATCACCGGAGGGCTCTACATCGCCATGCCCGCCTCCGGAGTGATGCGTGAGTAGTTCATCCTTGGACTATGGGTCCATAGCAGTAGCTAGATGGTTGTCTTCTCCACTTGTGCCATCATGTTTAGATCTTGTGAGCTGCCTATCATGATCAAGATCATCTTATTGTAATGCTACATGTTGTGTTTGCTGGGATCTGACTTATATTGATACCTATGTGGAGCTGAATATTATATTATCATGTCTATGTCATTTGTGATCTTGCATGCTCTCCGTTACTTGTTGAAGCCTTGGCCACGTGAATACTTGTAACTCCAAGAGGGGGTATTTATGCATGATAGTTGGGTTCAACCTCTATTTAACCTGGGATAGTGACAGCAAGTTCTAAGGTTGTAGATGTGTTGTTGCCACTAGGGGTAAAACAGCAATGCTTTATTCAAGGATGAATGTATTGTTTACATTACGCACATTACTTAATGCAATTGTCTGTTGCTTGCAACTTAATACTGGAAGGGGTACGGATGTTAACCGGAAAGTGGACTATTTAGGCATAGATGCATGCTGGATAGCGGTCTATGTACTTTGTCGTAATGCCCAAATGAATCTCATAGTAGACACCACAGCTCACACATGCATGTTATATGCACTTATCAATTGTCAATTGCCCAGCTGTAATTTGTTTACCCAGCATGTTAGTTATCTTATTGGAGAGACACCACTAGTGAACTGTGGACCCCGGTCCATTCTTTTACATCTGAAATACAATCTACTGCAATCATTGTTCTCTACTGTTTTATGCAAACAAACATCATTTTCCATTCGATACGTTTAACCCTTTGTTTTCAGCAAGCCGGTGAGATTGACAACCTCACTGTTAAGTTGGGGCAAAGTAATTTGATTGTGTTGTGCAGGTTCCACGTTGGCACCGGAATCCCTGGTGTTGCGCCGCACTACACTCCTTCACCAACACCTTCGAAGCAAACCTCGTTTTCCTACTGGTCGATTAAACCTTGGTTTCATACTGAGGGAAAACTTACTGCTGCACTCATCATACCTTCCTCTTGGGGTTCCCAACTGACGTGTGACGTACAAGCATTGTTTCTGGCACTATAACCTAGAGCCACCAACACGTTTTCTGGCGCCGTTGCCGGGGAAAACAAATTGCTTCTGCAAGGGGAGTCTCTCACACCCAATCTCTTTACTTTGTTATTTGTCTTGCTTAGTTTATTTTTATTTTTTTTGTTTGCTCTCTTTATCAAAAACACAAAAAATTAGTTACTTGTTTAATTTTTATTTCGGTTTTTTTTTCAAAATGAGTACTCCTGAGAACACTAAGTTGTGTGACTTCACTAGCACAAACAACAATGATTTCATATGCACTCCTATTGCTCCACCTGCTTCTACAGCAGAATTTTATGAAATTAAACCTGCTCTATTAAATCTTGTTATGAAAGAGCAATTTTCTGGTGTTAGTACTGATGATGC